>VDFB02281492.1:1068020184-1068115737 GCA_007258455.2 Sequoia sempervirens | reverse complement strand
GGTTAATAAGCACAATCGATCATCATGCTAGCCAAGTGGATCTAATGTAGACTTCAACACAATTGAAGAAAAGTGCTAGAAGAATAGGCATTAGAGCATCAAGGGAATGCATGGTGGACTAAGTTTTTGAAGCTTTTTGTTATTTTTAGTTTAAAGAATTTATGGCCCATCTCGAGCCCTTTAATGTTTTATGTAGTGGACTTAAGTCCGTTAGTCAGTTGAATTTAGTTGAAAACTTTTTTAGTGGTAATTGTGAATGCAAGAATTTTCTATTCTAAATATGCAAACAAAAATAAGAATGCAAAAATGAAAACACTAGGCCACCTCAATGATTATCCTAAGTAAAAAACAAAAGGAAAATAAAGACAAACGATTATACCTTTCTCTCATATCGATCTCCTTGGTTGGCCCTTGATGTTGGTTGATATATATGCTCCTTTTGATGGCAATGGATGAAAACAGATGGATGCAAGATGAGATGATAGTTAAGCTAGGTATACCATGATGGTGAAAATGAAGGTGTAGATGCAAAATAGGTTGAATGCAAAGAGTGCTTGAATGGCTCACAATTTTGCTAACATGAGGTACTTGAATGCTAAAAGTGTTGAAATGCATTAGAAGAGGGGGTACTTATAGGAAATTTTGAATTCTCTAGAGAATTCAACGGTCAGGATTGAGCCACCATGGCCAAGATGGAGGGCTATGGTGAGTTGAGGACTCACATGCCCTCACATCTTGACATGTCGAAGGTGAGGTTTCCAAGGGTAGGATGAGATGGAAAAAGGTACAAATGAGGTGGAAGGACAAATGATGTGGAAGAAGGACATGTAATTTGAAAGTACCTTGGGGGATGAGAATATTTCCTCAAAAAAGAATTTCTTGTCCCCAAGTGAGAATGAAAGTGACACTTAAGGAATTTTAGAATTCCTCAAAAATCTCCATGGGGAAGAGGAAATTAGTTGGAGAAACAAATGTGAATTAAAAATTCACATGATTGGAAGAATCTTGTGGATAAGACAAGGTCTCCAAAAAGGTAAGATTTTGACACATGTGGGTGATGTGACAAGTCAAAGATTCTATAAGACTTGGCACATGTGAGTGATGTGACAAGTCAAAGGTTCTAGAACTTGCATGGGAATAAGGAGAGTCTTGGAAGGATAAATGTGAATTAAAAATTCACATGGGGAAGAGAGGAATCTTTGATGAATAAAAGTGAATTAAAAATTCACATGGGGAAGAGGGTCAATGCTAAATGTGGAAAATGTGAAGGTTGACCAAAAAAGGTATCCTAAATGTAGAAAGGGGATTAGATTAAGGTTGTACAAATACATGATTAAGAAAATTAATGAAGGATTAGAAGCAAGTGGGAGATTATGGAGGATGTGACATTAATCCTAATTAAGGTGAGCACATCCTAATCATTGATTAGTTAACTTAATCCAGATTAGAAGAAATTAAATAAATTCATATGTTTATTTAATTTAGAGAGGAAAAGTTGTAAAGTAAAGTATTTAATTGTTAAATTAAATATTTTAGAGACTTTAGGTAGAACGATATAATATTAATTAAATAATCATTTAATTAATATTGATGAAATAGATGAATAAAGTAGACGAGTTTGACCATGTGGAAGTGGTCAAATTTGGATGTCTACATTTTTCCCCTCTTCGAAATATTGTTAGAATAACAATGTTTCCAAGAAAAGAAAATGCAGATGACTCTATAGAGGAAGCAACTAGAAAATGATGCCCTAGCATGGGAGGAGATGTGTGAGCTGCCCAAATGGAGGGGAATGAAGGGAGATACCCCAATCTTGTGAGGGAACAATCATGATGGATGAATGGGGAAAATGGTAGGGTATGGCCCCTCGAGAGGGCAGTTGGGGAAGAAAAAGGGGCCCCAGGTGACTTCTCGATATGAGAAAATGAAAGGCACGATTGGATAGAGGGCTAAAAACCAGGCAGGTTTGACTTTTGAACGAAGTTGATCGAACCCACGGTTTACAAATGGCAGCCCCGAGAAGTTGGAGGATTAGTTAGAGGAAACAAAATTTTAAATAAAAGGTTAAAAATACCCTTTATTTTAAAAAGGTTTAAAATGAGGGAAAAGTTATATAAGGAAATTTTGGTAATTACCACTCCCCATTTGCACTGTAGCAGTTTAGAGAGAGAGAGGAGGAGAGGAAGAAGACAAGGAGATAGGATGCCAGAGGACTACAATTCAGATATCATCCACCGGGCAGACGAGGTGTGGTGATTTTACCACGAGTGCGTGGTTCCACACCAGGTTAGAGTCAAACCCTTTCTGATGATTTTAAGCATCTTTAATGTATTTTGAATTTTTATGCCTATATGAGGAGTGGGGTTTTTCTTTCGGGGTAGGGTAGGAAAATGGGTTGGGTGAAAAAAAAATGATTTTCACCAAGAAAGGGGGTTTTGGGGGTGGATCTACCCCACGCCGGGGTGGGTCCAACCCAAATGAGGGAAAGTCCACCCCAGATAGGGGTGGGTCCGCCCTGGACGAGGGCGGGTCCACCCCAACCCAGGGCGGGTCCACCCCGGACTAGGGGGAGGCTGCCCTGGCCTAGGGTGGGTGTACCCCAAGCGGGGGCGGGTTCACCCCCAGGTGGGTCTACCCTGGCATAGGGTGGGATCACCCCACACCAGGGTGGGTCCACCTAGAAGAAGGCAGGTCCACCCGCTGACTAGGGCAGTTCTACCCCAGGTAGGGGAAATTGTGCCCAAAACCAAGGGAAACCCAAGGGGGGAGAGGGAAGAAATTGTAACAAGAGAAAAAAGAGATTAGGAAAATGATGTCTCGGGGCTAGGAATGATGTGGACTGACATGCAGGTTATTATGGATGCAGAGTTTTGATTCACTGCGGACCCATGAGAGACACTCAGAGGTGATGGCGGCGACCATTGCGGCCATGAACGAAGTGGATCACCATGCACTAGAAGAGGATGGATTGTTGCACTTATTAGGTTATCCTAGGATCAGAGCACATCGGGCTATGCTGACAACACTTATAGAGCGATGAAGTTCGGCGACATTGAAATTCCATCTTTCGATAGGGCATATGATAGTGACACTAGAGGATGTATGGTGAATTATAAGGCTACCCATAGCAGGGCACCTAGTGAGTGAAGTGTCATCGACAAGGGCTGAGCTAGATCACACCATAGGGGTGTTGTTTGGGCGAGATGACCTACCGATGTAGAGAGGGTAGTTGGATGTGGACCGATTTCTGGCATTGGGGGTGCCACCAATACCACTTTATCTATGTGGGCTGATCAGTGGATCATTGTTGTCGGACTTGAGTAGGTGCTTCTGCAATCTGAGGTTTATAGAGGTTATTCGACATATTGTCGAGGTTAGAGAGGGGAAATTTTCATGGGGCACATGTGTACTGGCCCATCTTTATAGGTACATGCATGCTATCTATTACTGAGAGGTGCTCAACGTGACACATGTGACACTATTACAAGTATGGGCCTAGGATCACATTAGTATCGCTAGGCCAGGAGTAGTGAGGAGATGACAGGCAGATGAGACAACGCTTGTAGCTTGGTGGCATGGTCAGGATGAGGGTTGGCTTTGGCATTATGAGGGGTAGGGGGATGTAGATGGATGGAGGAGGATCTTTGATGACCTATAGGAGGAGCACATAGTGTGACAACCATACATGTTTTGGTGATTTACAAGATGGAAGGATGATGAGATGAGACAACGAGGCTACTTTGTGTCCAAATGCTTCTTAGTTGGGAGAGAGCCTCACATGGTGGAGGTGCATAGGCCAGATAGAGTGACTCGACAATTTGGGGTGGTGTAGGATATTTCGGCGGGTCTTGACATGTTTCGACAGATTAGTCGAGAGTGGCCATGGGGGGATCTGATCTCACTGAGGTTTTCCAGAGAGCAATGAGAGACATTATTTTTGGTGGCATATCCAGGGAGGGTTGTTGGGGAGGTGGATGTAGGGGTGACAATGCGATATTCCAAGTGGTTCCGCAACCACTGGTGGGATAGGATTACACCAACACAACCCATTGTGTGGGCCTTAGGATTTGGATTAGATGATGAGAGACGATTGGATATTAAGGGTAGAGAGAGGAGGGGACAACAACGAAGAGGATAGGAGGCAGTCGAGGTCATGGGGTAGCAGGAGGATGTAGGGGCTACAGGATAGTAGGGTGGAGGATAGGGTGAGATCAAGGCCACATGACAGTCAAAGAGGATGAGGAGGAGGAGACTGCGAAGGAGGCATATAATGAGGATGGATGCGGGGGAAGAGATGGATGCAGCACAATCGAGCGATGGGAGGGGGCTACAGGATGCAGCATGGCAGGCAGAGGAGAGAGGGCAGGAGGTGGAGGCGGGAGCTATGGGTCAACAGATGGGCATAGGGAGTAGAGTGTGGGTGAGGAGCAGGGTTGGGTAGGAGGATAGAGGAAAGGGTGAGACTGGGGCTAGAGGATAGCTAGGTAGGGAAATGAGGAGGAGTAGGCGATGGAGGGGGTCCCAGGGAGAGATCAGAGCTGAGCAAGAGCCCCATGAGCTAGAGATGGGGATGAATGAGGAGAGAGAGGAGCTTGAGGGGGAGGTGAAATTTGTAGGATGACAAATGAGGGTTGGGCGGAGGGGATAGCTGAGGAGAGTTTGGGTGACTAGCAGGGCAGAGCAGGGGCATGATGAGATGGGGTCAGATGCTATGGATGTTGATGTTCATATGGTGGAGCTATTGGTGATGGTACTAAGTGCACTAGCTAAGGATCATGTTGTATTGTTGAGGGGGGCCCAAGTGAGGCTACGGATGACAGAGCAGAGACTAAGGATTGCAGAGGTGGAGTTGCACAGAGTCCAGGAATAGGGACAAAGGGATTATGGTTTCATTGTTGATCACCTGACCTCACTAGTACAGGATGCGGAGGGGGAGAGGGATGAGCTACGATCAGAGGTATAGGGAGTATGTGGTGAGCTGGCCAGAGTGACCTAGGATTATGACAAACTACAAGTAGCGATGACTATAGATAGGCCAAAGGACAACACGAGCCTAGAGGGGCAACAGAGGATCAACAATAGGTTGAGAGAGAGATGGAGGAGTTGAGGGTACAGGTGACAGGATTATTAAGGGAGAGGATGAAGCTCCAAGATAGGGTTTCTATGATAGAGACAACACTTGGGGATGTGAGGGTGAGGTCAGAGGCAGTAGAGGCCCGATTAGAGACTATGTAGAGAGAGAGGGACATGGTGTATACAGAGTTCCAAGCCCTCCGAGATGAGAGAGATAGAGCATCGAGACAGGTACAGGTGATGCAGGAGGAGAGGGATAGGGACATAGATCAGGTGCATACTTTATAGGGGGAGAAGGATATAGTGGTGGCTTGGGAAGAGAGCACAGAGAGAGAGGTGGCATAGGGTCAGGTACATGCAATACAACATGAGGGGGGGAGATGGAGCTAGAGGTTCAGAGACTGAATGCACAAATATAGGCTATGCAAGCACAAATGGAGGATGAGAGGGACAGGACCAAAGAGCAAGTGGCACAACTGGGAGTAGAGAGAGATCAGCTTAGGCTGGCATAGGACGCATGTACACAGAAGAGGGGTGTCATTAGCAGAGATCAAGACAGATACAAGCATGAGTAGAATGCCACCAGATATCAGGCTGGAAATATTTCCGAGTACATGAGAGAGGCTACCTACTAGATGTTTGTTTATCATCATGTGGTTCCAGATCTAGCGCAACACATATTTCAGTATGTACAACAAGCTCCTCAGATTCCCACGCCATTCCAAACATTAGGAACACAGACCCAAGGATATAGTGAGTCACAGGGGACCCTCCCTCATAGGGGATTGGTCCCTGACTCTCCACAGAGGTCAGATGTGGGCAACTCATTTGGTAGATGAGGGGATACCATATTTTGACAAGTGCAGGATGGACAGTACAAAGTTTTTGATACTGATTTTTTTACTGATACTTTATTTTTTGATTATGATGTATACGATGGATATGTATTTTGGTGATATCAATGGACATTATTATGGACTATGTGATAGATATATGATTTTGATATTTATGCGACAACCCTTATTGACATCATGTTATGTACATGATGGTTGATTCTATTTATGCATATGTGTATGTTGATGATTTTGTGATGAATGATTATTATGATGTTATGATGCTATATATTAATACTTATA
Source organism: Sequoia sempervirens (assembly GCA_007258455.2). Classification (NCBI taxonomy): domain Eukaryota; kingdom Viridiplantae; phylum Streptophyta; class Pinopsida; order Cupressales; family Cupressaceae; genus Sequoia; species Sequoia sempervirens. The sequence continues at coordinate 1,068,109,528 of VDFB02281492.1, read as the reverse complement.
TGGATGCAACTAACATGTGTAATGCAGGATGTGATGTATGTTTCATAAATTTATGGATGATGCATATGGACTTATCATTTTGTGATGCAGGTGGCGATGCATGTAATGTGTTAATGATATAATATGGAAATGTATGGAAATGAATCTAAGATGCTTAGAATAACTAATCATGATTAATCTAAAAAACTTAAGATAATAATGTCATGAACCAATAATGCAACATAAATGTCAATAAGGACTTTTATGAGAATGTGGGTAGATGGTGTGAAATTTGCACCTATCAAAAACCATGGATATCCTGAGAAGAATGGGAGAAAGAGAAGGTGAATATTCGCACAACCAAAATCATAGGTTAATGGATAGGGATGAATGCAATGAAATTGATTATGAAATGCAATCCTAATTCAAATTTTCCATCTTCATAGCACTGATTTTTGCTATAGCATAAGACACCAGGTGCCAGGGTATATAAAACCAAGGAAAATCAGCGTCTAATGCATAGAAAAAACACAACAAACATGGATATCCCAACACCCCAAAGTCGCAATGACTTCGGTTGGGCCAGGTATTTGGATAACCACAAGCACAAAGGGATGCCCCAACATAACACAAGATCTTGGACATCCTGGTGGGTACTATGTGGGGACAACCCAGTAGACAACAACAATAAATGATCAAGATATGCCCCTATGTTAACAAATCAAAATACACCATAATATGATAGATTATGGCAACCTTGACTAGTTGTAATAGGGAGCTCAAACAATAAAAAAAATCCAAAAGCATCAAAAGACCGCAAGCAATTTCAAACGTCTCTTGCCATAGGATTAGAGGAGATGGGTGGTATTGATGAAATATGTCAGGAAGGATGCATCCTGTTGAGACCGATGATGGATACTAAACTAAGATGACCCACATGTCATAGAATTTTTTTCATTAATAAAATCTTCTTATAGTAGAGGATTTTGTTTGTGAAGAACCAGCTAGATAAGGGCATACTTAACAACATGACACAAGAGACAAGACAAAATGTCGACACACCCTAACAACCTAGGGGCTCGGCAGCTGATCAAAGATTAGCCTTGCCTACGTGAAAGCGTAGAGCCCTCGTAATTCAAGAAAAGACCATGGATAAAATCAGAAAGAGGACCAATGGAGACCAATGATGAAAGACATGACTGACAAATTCCTCAGGGGAGGATCAAATGATCAACCTTTCCTACGTGAAAGCTCAGAGGCAACGTAGTTCGAGAAAGACAAACGATGACCGACTATGGATAAGAGCTCAAAGGGGAAAATGGAGATAGATGATGGAGGACTGAAACAAGATAGTCAAAATGCCTCAGGGGTAGATCAAGTGATCAGCCTTGCCTACATGAAAGCGCAGGGGCCACGTAGTTCGACAAAGACCAAAAAGACCGACAGGACAAGACAGGAACTAGATGAAAATAACACAAAGAAGGACCCTAGATGATGATGTGAGACCGACATAAGCTTACATTTGGATGAAAAAGATCAGGATTACAGATGTCTAATGCTTAATCAAAATATACCAAGTGGCCAAGGATGAGATGCGAATGCAGTGATGGGATAATATAGGATGTTAGGAATTGAATGTAAGGATAGGATGGATGGAGACATACATTAGCTAGGACACAAGGTAGATAATGATTAAGCTCTCTATGGATGACACCTGTTACTAGGTTTTCACCAACCATACTTATCCAAGGTGCCACCAAGGGTGGTTTTCACCATAGGATGAATTTATTTCTTTTTACTATTTTTTGATTTTTTGGATTTTTTAATTTTTTTGTATTTTTCAGATTATGATAGGATAAGAGGACCCAGCTGATTTAAGTGTAAAACCTCTTCAGGTGCATTATGTTGATAGGCTCTTTGAGGGGTTCCCCTTCAGATGTGGCAAGGCGGTAAGCCCCTAATCCATATTTTGTTGTGATAACATAAGGACCCAACCAATTAGGTTCAAACTTTCCTTTCTTGGCTCAGTCCTATTGGGTACGCTGATTTTCTTCAAGAACGAGATCTCCAATGTTAAATTGGCGGGGAGGAACTTTCTTGTTATAAATCCTCTTGAGAAGGTTCTGATATGCTTGAAGGTGATTGTATGCTTTGATCCTATTTTCATCTAGGAGCTCCAATTGAGCAAGGCGAGCAACTTGTGAATCTTCTTCATTGATGAGATTCTTCAAAGATATTATTAAAGATGGGATCTCAACTTCAATTGGCAAGATAGCTTCAGCACCATAAACAAGGTAATATGGAGTGGTTCCAGTGGGAGTGTAGATGGATGTGTGATAAGCCCAAAGGGAGGGGTGGATGTGGAGGTTCCAATCTTGACCAGTACTATTAACAACCTTTTTCAATATTTTCACCAAAGCTTTGTTAGTGGCTTCTGCTTTTCCATTACCTTGAGGGTAATAGGGCATGGACCACCAATGTTGGTTATGAAAGGTGTCACATAACTCTTTTATAGCCTGGTTTTTGAATGGTTTTCCATTGTTGGAAATGATGGTGGAGGGGATGTCGTATATGTAGATGATATGGTAGAGGATGAACTTGGAGATCTGAGTACCCATTATCTGGGAGAGTGGTATGGCTTCCACCCACTTAGTGAAGTACTCAGTGGCAGTGATAATGAAAGTGTGGCCATCATAAGATGGAGGATATATCTTGCCAACTAAATCAAAACCATAGTGAAAAAAGGGCCATGGTGCTACAATAGGTTTCATATCTTGAGTAGGAGCATGTATTAGGTCTGCATGTTGTTGGCAAGGTAAACATTTCTTCACAAAGTCATAAGAGTCATGCTCCAGTGTAGGAAAATAATAACCAGCCCTCAAAATATTCTTTGCTAAGGCCATGTCATTTGAGTGGGCTCCAAAAACACCACTAGTACCTCTGTTAACGCAATGTGAGCTTCAACCTCGTTCAGACACCGAAGAAGAGTTCCATCATATCCACGATGATGAAGAGTATCACCTATGATGGTTTAATGGGATGCACATTGGATGAATGATTTGCATTGATTACAGGTAGGGTCAGCGAGTTGGATGTTGTCGTGAAGATAAGCATAGATTTTGTGATACCATGGGGATGCAGGACCTATGATTTTGCACACCATCTCACTCTCAGGGATATCATATGCAGGGACTAAAAGTTTTTCAATCAAGAATTCACATTTTGTCTGATCTTTAGGCATGTCAATCAAAGAACTAATTGTAGCCATTGCATCAATAGCTTTGTTCTATATTATGGGGATCTGGTCAAACTAAATAGAGGATGAAAGATTTCTTAAAGTCATCAACCATGCGTTTATAAGGTAACAGCTTCTCATCCTTTGTTAAGAACTCATCATTGACTTGTTTGATGACTAATTGTGAATCGCTGAAGACTCTTAAGTAAGTGATATTCCATTTTATTGCAATTCTAAGGCCAGTGAGAAGAGCTTCATATTTTTCTCTATTGTTGGTGCATGGAAAGGCGAGTCTAAATGACTTTGAAATATAATCACCTTGGGGGTGACAAAAAAGATACCTGCCCTCGATCTGTTATGAGTGTATGACCCGTCAAAATATAGTGTCCATGTGGTGGCTTCTTCTACTGCAAAGACCTCTTCATCAAGAAATTTTGTTACCAAAGGATGTGCATCAACCAAGGGAGCATCAACTAATGGATCCGCTATTATCTATCCCTTAATAGCTTTGTGTTTCACATATTCGATGTAAAATTCACTTAGCAACATGACCCATTTATCCATTCGTCCAATAAAAGTTGTTTTGCATAGGAAATACTTAAGCAGGTCAACTTTTGATATTAATTTGACTGGATGGTTGAGCATATAATGTCGAAGCTTTTCTAAATAGAAAACTATGGCTAGGAAGGCCTTATCTATTGAAGATTAGTTGAGCTCATAGCCAACTAAGGTTTGATTGATATAGTAGATTGGTCTCTCTTTGGATGACTCATCATGATGTGCTAGTAGTGCCCCCAGTGCCACTAAAGTAGGTGAGATGTACAGTAAAAGTGGTTTCACTAGGATTGGAGGCATAAGGACTGGAGGATGAGCCAAGTATTCCTTAATTTTTTCAAAACCTTGCTGACACATAGGATCCCACTTGAAGGATATATTCTTTTTCAGGAGGTGGGTGAATGTTTGACATTTGTCTGCTAATTGTGCTATGAATCTTCTGATGGACTGTAGCTTACCCTAGAGACTCCTTAACTATTTCAAATCACGAAGTAGAGGCATATCCATAATTGCTTTAACTTTGTTTGGATCCACTTCTATACCTCTCCTGGAGACAATGAAGCCCAATAGTTTTCCTGACGTAACCCCAAACACACATTTCTTTGGGTTTAGACGCAACTTGTAGTGCTCTAACCATTCAAAGATCTTTCTTAGGACTGTGGGGTGTTCTGCTCTAGTTCTTGATTTTCCTAAGAGATCATCAAAATAGTCTTCCATGATGATGTGGATAATATCATGAAATATGACGGTCATTGCATGTTGATAAGTTGCCCCTGCATTCTTAAGCCTGAAGGGCATAACGTTATAGAAAAATTTACCCCAGTGTGTGGTGAAGGTCATCTTGTGTTGATCTTTGGGAACAATCCTGATTTGATTATATCCAAAACATCCATCCATAAGAGATAGCATCTCATGTCCTACAGTTAAATCAACCAACATATCTATGTTCTGTTGGAACTGTAAAATTCTGATGATTTTCATGTTGTTCATACCCATGCATTTTCCAAACAAGTCCTATCATGAGCATATTTTCCCCATATTTTTCCTATATAGCCCCATAAAATCATCTATGACTGAATATTTCACATTGTAGTTCGTATCGGCATGACAATATCGGGGTCTCCCCGATCCATTTTTCTGATAAACATCTGTGTTTCCTATCAGCAAGACGTTTTTGCTATCACGACGATTGGAATTCACCTATGGGTATCTATTGGCAAGACATTCACGTGGTTTTGGCAACAAAGGAAAGGTCTATCGGCAAGAGTATTTTTCACCGGGGTGAGGTCTCCCCGAATGGGTTAGGTCTCACCAACTAATACATGAGGAGGTTTATTGGTGTGAAAGACCCTTCATCGGCATTGTGTCTTGGCGAGTTTGAATTGTCACACCGACCGGTGGTAGAAAGATACATATCAGTAAGAGTTAGAGTTATCGAAGGGAGGTCTTGGTGAGTGACCTTCGGTCTTGCCGATATTACACAAGGAGTTTCTATCAAAAGGCATCTCGATGAGACTAATGTGACTTCGGAGTAAGTCCTAGTGAATTCAGTTGGGTCTCACCGATGGAACACATATGGACTATTTCAGCATAGGAATTGATTTGTCTCAGTGACACACTAGATGTATGAAGAATTTTGGTATGACATAGTGTGCTCTACGAGAGATCTCCTCGACAGTTGAAGGTCACAGCAATACACAAAAAATGAAGACTCTCGGTGAAACATGAAGTAATCTATATAGAGTCTCCTTGATATCAGAATGTTACGGCGACTGTGAATGAAACAAAAGGAACACATCGGTGGGAGATATCCTTGTGCTTCAGTGAATGGAAAACACGTAAAGAAAACACATAATCAATGACACATTTTGTAGACTGTATGATTTCTCCCCGACGGTAGAAAGCCACGGTGAAACACAGAGAACTAGGGGGCGACTGAAAGCGATATAATTGCCTTCGGCATACTTACTAGGCTGTCTCAGCGACTATTTCATTGATGATTAATAAAAAGTCAATTATTACGGCCGACATGAAATGAGCCCGAATTCAGCGGTAGGCCGACATGGGATCTCAATGTGATGTTTTTCTGATGCTTGTGTATAAATACACATTGTGAGATTGTAAAGAGGATCATCAGCTATTAGATTTTTGATATACAGTAGGTAGATGATGGATACAGTAGAATAAATATTCTCAGATCAGAGACTATGATGCATGTTTTCAAAATGGAGGTATTTATGAAATTCAATTGATGTTGATGCACATTTCTGGTGTCAATTGTCTGTGAATTTAATGAAAGTATTGCTAAGTTGTCTGCAAGATTGATTCTTTCTAATTGTTTAAATTGATGTAACAAGTTTATATTCAATTCATCAATGCACATTTGATGTATCTATGTGGTTAATTGATTGGTTCTTTCAAGTAAAGATTAAATCCTTTTAGTTGATAACAACAATCAGAGAGATTCATTTGGATTGTTAAAGTAGAGCTTAGTAATCATAGTCTTGCATGTTTATACAAGTTTTAAATAGAATATATGCCAGATAATTTGAGTTTTCTCCAGAGAGGTGTTTCTCATCTTGATTTCATTTGACTCTGCATACCCAATAAGGCACTGGTCTCTACACTTCATCATTTTGATTCATTCATTTCCTTTACATCTGTTAACTGAACATATTAAGATTTAGTTAGAAGATTGCTATTGTTATCAGGTTGATTTCATTTGTTCACTTCCATCTTCCATTGTGGACAAATAATTGCAAGAAGGATAATCACAAGTCAAGTCTACTTCATTCAGATAGGTACACCCTCCTAGGTTTGGCAGCACCTGAAGAGTAGAAGGTTTAATTAATTTGACCTTGTCTATTACCCTGAAACATATCAAGAGATTAGCAGCATCTTGAGGCATCCCACCTGCATTTTTGAGAGCTAAAAAATTTGAAACTCTGCTGGGGAATACATTCAAAATCAAGGCCTTAATCATAGAGTCGGGAACTTTATACAGACTCCGCTAGGAATAAGAAACATCAAGTATTTTCTCACTTTTGACAAAAGTGAGTGGCGACTCTGACAAAAATTTTGCAGTTGTTCAAATATGAATGGAAGAAGATCTCAATATAGGGGAGGTCATACTGGAGCTCCTACTGGTAATAGTAAATGGACACATAAAGATGATAGGATTGACAAGGGTAAAAAGATAGTTGAAGATATGTCCATGACAAATAAAGACAAAGCAGTGAGACAACATTGTGAAACTTATGATAGGTATGACACATGGAGAGATAGCTCAAGTGCAGAACTTTGCACCCCCGAAGAGCAAAGAAATCCATTTTATAATCCTCAAAATCAGCCTGAGTTTGATGCCACACTTGAGGCAAGAGGACTCAGATATCGACAGGAATGCGAACAAAGAATGGAAGGTAACCAAAATGAGTTCATTGATCATAAAAGTCCTAAAGGAAATCATGAGCTTTCAATTCCTAAAGAAGTAAGAGCACAGATGGAATTACAAGAGAGGAGGATAGAGGAATTAGAGGTTAAATTGCAGAAAACTCAAGTTACTAATCAGACGGCTGGTTGCCCAAAGTATGTACCGCCTCATAAGCAGGGTGATAATGGTGTAGGGCCCTCTAATCAATCAAATGCTCCTCACAATCAGATAGGGAATCAGTAGAAACAACCAAATCCTCCACCTCACATTCCTACTCAGCATATGCAACCACCTCATAATCAGCATTATGTGCCACACCACCACACACAATTCAGTAATCCCATGCACCAATATCAATATCCACCTAACCCTCCCCCTCACTAGTGTACAACAATGATTAGGCAGTTTGATTTAGCAGGTTTTAAATTATACCCTTACCCTATGGATGGCAGTTAGAGAGGTATGGTGCCTAAGTTTATGAGAAGTAATGCAATTACTGCTAAAGAGCATTTAAAGAGTTTCAACACTTTCGTCCAAGACATAGATGTGCCATATGAAGATTTACACATGAGTTTGTTTATGCTATCACTTATTGAAGAGGCTAGGGCTTGGTTCAACAGCTTACCAGCATTCTCTATTGATTCTCTCCAAGGATTTCAGGACCGATTTATTGAGCAATATGGGAATCTAAGTGCACCAGATGTCGCTCTTCATGAATTGATGCGAATTCAGAAAAATAAGAATGACTCAATTTATGATTTCAACTGAAGATTCAACAAGTTGCAGACTAAAATACCTCCTGAATCAAGGCTGCCAGATTCTGTAGCATTGAGTGTTTATTTGAATGCATTTGATCCTAAAATAGGGTATGAACTAAGAAATAGATTCCCAAGTGATTTTGCTAAAGCTCAGAAGATAGCATTGACAATTGAGAACAATAGAAAGGCTGCTGGGATAGTCAGTAAAAGAGATAACCCTAGGGCTCCTCAACAAAGCAACAATTATCAGTACAAATAGGAGAATACTTTAAAAAATGAGAGGCTGACATGCCTTATAATATAGATTGGAAGGACGGAAAACCTATAACAGCTAGGCCTAGAAGCAAAGACACTCCTAATCCATTGAGCAAGAAGGGAACCTATATGGTAAGTAACAATTATTTCTATGAAGCTTGTGATAAGCCACATTCCCCAGATTATTGTGTTGTAGCCCAAAGAATGCAAGAAGAGGGAATGTTGATGGGAAACAATGGAGAAGATCACACAATGTATTTGATTTCAAATACTTTTCACCATGTTGAGGAAGGGTACTCATCTTCAAAGGATGATGGTTATGAGTATCATGTTTCAAATCAGAGATATAATGTCCATATGGCTGAACAACAGGTCTTTTCTGATTCTAAAGAAGATTATATAGAACCACATTCTAATGAAATGCCTAGACTCACCAAAGAGGAGATAGAGAGACTAACTGTTGTTGCAGTTGAAGAAGCAAAGAGTAAATACTGGTTGAGAAATAGAATGGTAAATGAGAAGGAGGGTGTCCCTAGGGGAATCTTTATGAAGGATCAGAAGGTGACACAAGGAGCTATGAAAAAAGTAGAAAACAAACAACATGATAAAAGTGAACAGAAGCCTATCCAAAAGGAGGAAGGTAAGGAGCTGTGTAAAGAAATGAAGGAGACTAATCAGAAGGAAGAAAACAAAGGAGAAACATTGGAGCAGAAGAAAATGATCAAGGGAGAAGGCTCCTCTTTTGACTTCACCCAGGCGTTATCTCAAGTAAAAATGTTTGTTCCTTTACTTGAGATGATGAAAATTAAGGAATACAGAGACAATGTTGTTCAATTGATAATAAATTATGAAAATAAAGTAGTCAATAGGCAGGAGAAAGTAAATATCCCAAAAGTCTATTTGAGTGATGTATTAACAACTCCCTCACAAGTTGATCCTTTTTTCACTACATTGCTTATAAATAACAAATTGCTGAGGAATTGCATGATAGACTCTAGTGCTGCTATAAATATCACGCCAGTAGGAGTTATGAAGTAGCTTGGCATGTGGGTTGATACCAATGAGGGAAAATGCTATGCAATGGATAAAAAACTTGTTCCTGTGGTAGGTATTATGAGAAATATTGAAGTCAAACTGGCTACTTATCCACATGTGGCTTATAATATAGATATAACAGTAATTGATACCCCTCCTCAGTTTGGGATGCTTTTGTCAAGATAGTGGATAGCTGCAGTTGGGGGAAGTGTCCAATTTGATTTGTCTTATGCAAATATTCCAGTGAATGGTTAGGAAGTAAGGTTGTATAGGGAGCCAAGAATGAACCAGCTTGTTGACTGTGTACCCCAAGATCAAATCAACTGTTTCTGTGATGTGGATCTTGGCAATTTCAAGATAGAATCAGCCCAGCTAGAGTTAGTCAATACTGATCCAAATGAGAAGCATGTTGCACAAAACTACAACGGTGTATGGAGGATGTACTTTGGTGGAGCATGGGAGCCTGGATCATTTTATTGGCTAGAGTAATCAAAACAATGTACCTTTGATCCAGCAAATAAATTTATTGATACCATGCAAGGGAAAAAGTATGAAGACAATGGTGATATCACGGATAAGCGTCAGAAGATCAGTCATACACCGTAGCCAATAGAAGATGAGACATGTGCAAGTAAATATGGCTCATATGATAGCCTGCATGAGGATGACGAGGATATTGAATTTCTTTCCTGCATAATAGATTATGACATAGAAAGCAGTGAATATTCAAATAATGAAGATGTATTTGTGGATTTTGATCTGTAGCAAGGTGATTCTTGCAGTTTTTGTGATGACCAAGAGGAAGAAGTAATGGAAAAAGTGGATCCATTTGATAGTAAACAAGTAACACTTCCAGTTGTGGTTGAGTACTATGAAGACACATTTAATGAGGAAGAAGTGCTTTCAAATCCGCTTCATGGTGACGAGGAGATATTTTCAGACAAACAAAGTGGTATGTTGAATGATGGAATAAATGACTGTGCTGGTAGTGTTTCTTATTTTTTATTCTTTGATGATCTTGGACCTCTTTTTGATGATGACAAAAGTGAAGAATATAACTGTAGTGATGAAAATGATGAGACTTGTTTACTCAGCAGTGAGAAAATTTCAGATTTGTTGACTCTTGAATATTAGAGATATAGACATGAACGTGATCCTAAAGTTTTGTGTCCAGTTTACATTTGTTTTGACAGTGAAAGTTCTTTGTGTAATGACTCTTATGAATCCCAGTGCATTTCTTGAGATGATGGAGAAACCTTTGGTGTTGACCAAATACATGTGTCAGTTCAAGAAGAGGTATGTGATTTTGAAACTTCTAACTCATGTCGAGAAGACATTTGTTTGCATACCAAGGATGATAGAATTCCAGCTTTGATTGGTTCATATATGCTTGATCCTGGAGATGTGAGTTATCAAATATTGTCTCCTAATGACGATTTGGAAGAAGTGCAAAAGGTTTCAGATATTTTTATTTCATATAGCATTGATATGACAGAATGTTTTGTTTCTCAAGAGAAGCATTTTGATGGTGAATTTTCAGTACAGCTGGGAAAATGTTTCACAATTCATAACAATGAGAGAGAATTCAAATTACTGAATGGTGTTGGGATTCTGGGCCAAACCAAGCATGATGATTCTCTAAGAACTTTTGATAACAATGACAAGGAAGGTTGCATGAATGTCTTCAGGAGGAATCTGATGAAATCAAGGAAAAACCAGGCATTTGATAGGGGAAAATATGGTTTGAGTTTCAGATTGTAACAGTTCAAAACTGATGAAGTTGAAATATAGAGGATTAAGGGTTGCCAGTGCATGGACAACTTTTGCTAATCCTCTTTAAAAAAAAATTCCATGCACAGTAGTTTAGGGTTTTGGTTCACTTCCAATTTTGCATTCATTTTCCATTCGTTTCCATTTCCATTCTGCTCACTGCTACTTGTCCATTCCCATTTTGCTCATTTTGTGTCTAGTCTGCTCACCCAAAGATCTGGATCCTTGCAATGATCTTACTATCATTCATCCCCAGACGAAGCCACTGTTGGAACTGTAAAATTCTGATGATTTTCATGTTGTTCATACCCATGCATTTTCCAAACGAGTCCTATCACGAGCATATTTTTCCCATATTTTTCCCATATAGCCCCATAAAATCATCTATGACTGAATATTTCACATTGCAGTTCATATTGGCATGACAATATCAGGGTCTCCCTGATCCATTTTTCTGATAAACCTCTGTGTTTCCTATCGGCAAGACGTTTTTGCTGTCACGACGATCGACATTCACCTATGGGTATCTATCGGCAAGACATTCGTGGTTTTGGCAACAGAGGAAAGGTCTATCAGCAAGAGTATTTTTCACCAGGGTGAGGTCTCCTCGAATGGGTCGGGTCTCACCGACTAATACATGAGGAGGTTTATCGGTGTGAAAGACCCTTCATTGGAATTGTCTATTGGCGAGTTTGAATTGTTACACCGACTGGTGGCGGAAAGATACATATCGGTAAGAGTTAGAGTTATCGAAGGGAGGTCTTGGCGAGTGACCTTCAGTCTCGCCAATATTACACAAGGAGTTTCTATCAAAAGGCATCTCGATGAGACTAATGTGACTTTGGAGTAAGTCCTAGCGAATTCAAGTGGGTCTCACCGATGGAATACATATGGACTATGTCGGCATAGGATTTGATTTGTCTCAGTGACACACTGGATGTATGAAGACTTTCGGTATGACATAGTGTGCTCTATGAGAGGTCTCCCCGACGGTTGAAGGTCACAACGATACACAAAAAATGAACACTCTCAGTGAAACATGAAGTAATCTATATAGAGTCTCCCCGATATCAGAATGTTACGGCAACTGTGAATGAAACAAAAGGAACACATCGGTGGGAGATATCCTTGTGTCTCAATGAATGGAAAACACGTAAAGAAAAAAATAATCAATGACACATTTTGTAGACTGTATGATTTCTCCCCATTGGTAGAAAGCCACGGCGAAACATAGAGAACTAGGGGGCGAATGACAGCGATATAATTTCCTTCGGCATACTTACTGGGCTATCTCGGCGACTGTTTCATTGGTGATTAATAAGAATTCAAATACTGTGGCCGACATGAAATGAGCCTGAATTCAGCGGTAGGATGACATGGGATCTCAATGTGATGTTTTTCTGATGCTTGTGTATAAATATGCATTGTGAGATTGTAAAGAGGATCATCAGCTATTAGATTTTTGATATATAGTAGGTAGATGATGGATACAGTAGAATAAATATTCTCAGATCAGAGACTATGATGCATGTTTTCAAAATGGAGGTATTTATGAAAGTCAATTGATGTTGCTGCACATTTTTGGTGTCAATTATATGTGAATTTAATGAGATTATTGCTAAGCTGTCTCCAAGATTGATTCTTTCTGATTGTTTAAATTGATGTAACAAGTTTATATTCAATTCATCAGTGCACATTTGATGTATCTATGTGGTTAATTGATTGGTTCTTTCAAGTAAAGATTAAATCCTTTTAGTTGATCACAACAATCAGAGAGATTCATTTGGATTGTTAAAGTAGAGCTTAGTAATCACAGTCTTGCATGTTTATACAAGTTGTAAACAGAATATATGCCAGATAATTTGAGTTTTCTCCAGAGAGGTGTTGCTCATCTTGATTTCATTTGACTCCGCATACCCAATAAGGCACTGGTCTCTGCACTTCATCATTTTGATTCATTCATTTCCTTTACATCTGTTAACTAAGCATATTAGGATTTAGTTAGAAGATTGCTATTGTTATCGAGTTGATTTCATTTGTTCACTTCCATCTGCCATTGTGGACAAATCATTGCAAGAAGGACAATCACAAGTCAAGTCTACTTCATTCAGATAGGTACACCCGCCTAGGTCTGGCAACACCTGAAGAGTAGAAGGTTTAATTAATTTGACCTTGTCTGTTACCCTGAAACGTATCAAGAGATTGGCAGCCTCTTGAGGCATCCCGCCTGCATTTTTGAGAGATAACATGTTTGTTAAAGGAAAGTCATCTTTAGGAAAATCCTTGTTAAGATCAAGGAATTTTTTACATATTATGACATCCCCATTAGGTTTGGCTACTGACACGATGTTGGAGATCCATTCGGAGTAGTCAATGGGTCTTATAAATTTGGCTTCCAACAATTTCTCCAATTCTTTCTTGACCAATAGGGCAACTTGTGGGTGTATTTTGTGAAGCTTCTGCTTAAATTGTTTTGCATGAGGATTCACAGGTAGATGGTGTACAACCAAGGCAGGGTCTAATCTAGGCATGTCTGAATATGTCCATGTGAAATTGTTCTTGCTTTCCTTGAGGATCTTGGAGATGGTGGTATACTCTTCTTCTAATAATGCTTTGGCTACATAAGTGATTTTGGGATGCTCTTCAATCCCCAAATTGATTTCTTGTGTTTCTTCTATCAATATGGATGATCATTCAGACCATTGTGTTCCTACAACGGGAAGATGAACGTCCCAACCTTCCGGTGTCTCACTGAAGTTTTCACCATCATATTTGTCCTTTGTTTTGACTTTTTCTGAATCAAGAAGTGCCTCAAGGAGGTTTTCACTAGGTGACCCTTTTGGATTTTTTGTTTTCTTATTTTTACGACTAGGGTGTTCATCTTCCCCCAATCCCATGAGGTGTACATAGGTATCCATTGAGGTAAGTGATTTGGTAGGTGTGTTTTCACGTAGGTCCCAACCTATGAGTTTGGGACAATGAAGGGTAAGGGTGATGGTACAAACAAATAGGCATTCAAACATGGAGGAAAGGTCTACATGATCTACATCATTGTACGTGTGTATGATACATTCTTCTTCTAGTATAGCTTCCAGAATTCCATCACTTACACTGACATTGTTAGAGGTACTAGTCAATGTTGTGGGACCCTTTTTCTTTTTGTCATAGCCTAAGCCTGAATTATTTCAACATACAGAAGTGTCGATCAACTGATTTCTTCCTAGCTCTTTTGGACCAAGACCTCCCCCTTGATAATTATGTTTCTTAGTGTACTTTGAGGGCCATGGGTACATCTCTTGAAAATATTCCTTTAGAGGAGTAGGTTCAGGTTCTTCACGATATATCCATTGACTTATATCATCTTCAGGTGTATATTCTGGTAACGCAAGAGATATATAGGTGTTGGTTCCCACATTTTTGGAGCTCAAGGTGACTACCTTTTGTTAGATTTCTTCGATACATATTTGGAGGGCTGACCATATGTGTGTGGTGAGGGTGGCATGGTTGCCACATTCAAAGCAATACTCATTTCATACTCACCACATCCCTTGTCAATGATCTGGACATTGGTGATAGTGGAATCAGATGTAGAATATGGGGCAGATGTGGTGATTGGTGATGAATTAGATGATGGATTAGAGGAGGATGTTGGCGGTGGTCCCATTTCGACTCTTGGGCAGTAATGGGAGTGGGGGAATGAAGCTTCAAGTGAACGGTAGTATTCAAAAGACTGAGGATCGACTTGTATTGTAACTTCCATTCCATTAAATGGGAATTTCAAGCATTGATGATAGGTGGACGGAACAACTTGCATTGCATGAATCCATGGTTGGCCGAGAAGAATATTGTAGGGGAGGTCTAGATCAAGGACATGACAGGTGGTGTATTGTATAACAGGGCCAACTTGAATTGGAAGCTCAATAACCCCTTCAGAATCCCTTTCTGCATTATCATAAGCCTTTATGGTGATAGTCTGATTACTTAAATCAGTGTGGGTATATCCTACCTGCTTTATTAATTTTAATGTACATAGATTGAGACAGAGCCATTCTCTATCAAGACCCTCTTTACTTTATGTTAGGCGACAAGAAATTCTATATGAAGGGGTCGATTGTGGTTGGCGTTGATGGTAGGCATGTCATTTTGACTAAAATCTAGTTGGTAGGTTGATGATAGATGTCCAACTAGGGCTTGGAATTGTGTGGGGTCGATGTTATTAGGAACATGGGCATCCTGTAAATATTTTTTCAATATTTCCTAGTATATAGGAGAAGACTTTAGCAAATCTAAGATAGATATTTTTGTTGCAGTCTTTCCTAGATGGTCAAGGATGTTATAATAAGAGCTCATAGGAGGTGATGGGGATAGTGTTGCAGCTCCAGAGATAATAATGTGGGTGTGGTGAGTGGTAATAGCACATTAAGGCTCTTTTCATTTGACATGTATCATAGACACACGCAGTTCCACTTGTTCGATGTGCATGATAAGACCCTCATAGTTAAGTGGCACATTTTTGTAACTGATGTTGTTGGTGTTATTATTCTAATTATTTTTACTATTAGGTCCTGGGTTTGTGTTAGATGTGTTAGGATCTTGGTTATGATTAGGGAAATTTTTTTGATATATTTGTAATTGAGCATTCGATGATGAAGTCTGGTTGGAATCCACATGAATACCTCCTCGATCTATAAGATCTTGGATGTATGTTTTCAGAATCTAACACTTATTTAGGGTATTCCTTTTAATTTTGTGAAACTCACAGTATTCATTCTCTTTAAACCAGGTTGGTTGAGGCTTAGATTCATCGAGTGGCTTGGTCATAGGATATGTAATTGGGTAATTAACCTGCAACAATCTATGGAAGATGGTGCTCAAGGGTTCTCCTAATTGGGTGTATTGACGTTTATCGTTCCCTTGATTGGATTGTTGGGGGGGTCAAGGTGCCCCCTGTGGAATGGATATGGCGTCAGGCATGGATGGTTGTTGCCTCTGGGAGGTATTGGGAAGCTAAACATGTTTAGTATCAGTGACACCATCATTGACCACATTCTTGTTTTTATTCCAATAACGAGATTTTTCATTGGATGACTTGTCCTTATCCGAGTTATACAATTTAATTTTCCCTTTTGCAACAAGTGCTCTCTCAATGATGGGGCCCTTTTCGATAACCTCTGCAATGGTAGTAACACAATGGAGATAAGAGCATGTGCTAGTTCAAGATGGGAATTAGCCACAAAAAGAGTGACCATTTCCTTTTCACTGGGAGGGGACTTCATACGGCTAGCGACAACTCACCACCTTTGCAGGTATTTAGAAAAAATTTCTCAATTGCGTTGTTTCTCCTTCAAGATATCAAGAATGTCAATGTCTTTCTCCAAGTTAAAGGAGAATTTTTTGAAAAACTATTCAGAAAGATCCATGAATGAAGAAACTATCCCTTCTTGAGACTCATGAACCAATCTAAGGTTGTTCCTCCTAAGCTTCTAGGGAACAGATGCAATAGATAATTGTCATTATGTTGGACATCCTAACATTGTCCATAGAACTCTTGTAGATGGGATTTTGGATCCTTAGTTCCCGTATACTTTTCAAACTTGGGTATCTCGAAATGTTTTGGGAAGGGGACAAGCGAAATCAAGGAATCAAATCAATATGGGAAAATTTCCTCAAACTTAAAGGATTTCTTGGATGTACCCTCTTGTAGGTCTTTTAATGCAGCTTTGAGTTCTTCAAGATCTTTATTGATCGGTGGAATTTGATTGGATGGATTAAGTGGATATTGATTATGTGATACATATGGATTGTATGAGGATGTAGGTTGATATTGATTAGTGTAAGGCGGATATGATGATGACGGATTTTGATAATAAGAGGCGGAGGGTGCCTGTTGTTGAGGTAGCGACTGTTGATAATATGAAGCGAATGGGGTATTGTGTGGAGCTTGGTAGTATGTGAAGGACCCTTGTTGATAAGGCAGTTGTTGTTGATAATAAGAGGTAGATTGAGCACCCTGTTGATGAGGTGGTTGTTGTTGCATGTAGGACATGGATGAGGAACCTTGTTGATACAAAGGTTGTTGTTGATTATAATAGGGATGGGTTTGGTGATTATATGTGACATTGAGTTGTTGTGTGATATGTGGAGGCCATTGTGGATTAGACTGTTGCTGATATCGATTAGTGTGTGATTGCAGGGGGTTTGTGTAAGGAGAGGGTTGCATCTGTGGAAAATTCTGAGCAGTCACATGGATTTTTGGATTTGTATAAGCAGTGTATGTACTAGATGGATGGTAGAGATATTGCGCGAGAGGGTTATGTTGTGCTTGTGTGGGAATGTGGGTATGTGATTGTTGATGAGGCAGACGAGATGGGATGTGTTATTTTTTTGGGATGGTTGTTGAGGGTGTGATGCAGTTTGCATTGTATAATGAGGAGGTTGTATATGGGTGATAGTATGTTGTTGTGGGTTTGGAACATTCTGTTGTGGTATATTCTATTGTAGGGGTTGTTAATGATGTTGTTGTATGGGAATTGAAATAGTAGCAGTATGTTGTGGTGGTCCTTGTGAGGAGATAGCTGCATGCTACGGCGGTGCTTGTGAAGCAATGGATTGATGAGGATTATGACCTTGAGGGAGCATTAGGAGATTGCCTGTGGGCACAGGTCCTGGTGGTGACATCAATGCAAGAAAGGGATTGCCCTCAGTGTTGATGGGTGGTTGACCAGGATACTGAGGTGGGAGTGGTGGGGCAGACGAAATTTTTTGTGGCATGTCATAGGCATAGGGATCATAAGGATTAGATGATGCGGTAGGGGAAGTAGATGGAATGGGAGGAAAATTGGAAACTTGATGTATCACAACATTTCCAAACTTAGGATGATACCAGTTATCCATGGGTGTCCCTTCGGGAACATAGGAATTTTGAGGAACATTTTGTGGTTCTTGATGTACTGGTGGAGATTGGGTGTCGGTATACTATGACATGTCAAAACCAGATGGCGGTTTGACTCCCTTCATGATTACAATGGCGGGGATTTTATCCCCACGTTCATTGAGGAGGTGATCTATCATTTGGAAATTAGTGGGATTGCTTAAGTATTCATCGACAGTGACTTCAGGCTGATTGATCATGTTTTTGTCACCGGGTAGTGAAGTATTCTAACCATTAGTGTCAGATTGTGATGAAGCACCGTTATGGGGGTCTTGAGGGATATTCACACCATTGTTAGGATCTGAAGAGGCGTTCACACCATTGTTGGGATCTTGGGAGATGTTTTCACCGTTGTTGTGATCTTGGGAGATGTTTGCACCATTGTTGGGATCTTAGGAGATGTTCAACTAGGAACTTTGACCTTGTTGTGTCATTTTCTTTCTGGTTTGTGATCTAGTCTGAGTGGACATGAAAATGAAAAACTATTGGGTGGACTAAGATGCAAGGATGACAATTAGAAGATTGATTAGATTGGATAAAGGATTGATTGATGGGATGATGAGGTCAGACGATTAGATAAGCGTTGATTTGGATGATTGGATAGGATTAAGATTTCGATAATTGGATAAGGATTGATGGGATGATTGGATAAGATTGATTATTGGATGATTGGATGAGATTAATGATTCGACGATTCGATGATTTGATGAGATTGATGATTGGATAGGATTAAGATTTGGATAATTGGATAAGGATTGATGGGATGATTGGATAAGATTGATGATTGGATGATTGGATAAGATCAATGATTAGATAGGATTAAGATTTGGATAATTGGATAAGGATTAATGGGATGAGTGGATATGATTGAGTTTAGATGATTGATAGGATTAGATGATAAATCAGGATCATTTGATGAAATGACTGATGAGATTAGATGATGGATGGTGTAAGGGAGTCTAAACCTAGTTCAGGAATCACCCTAGGTAATTTGAGGTGTTGGCCAATCGGATTGAAGGATAGATAGAAGATCATGGCACCGAATCCACCTCAAGATAGGAATGGATTGATTGGGCTAAGAATGATGAATTAGAGCACCAAATCCACCTCACAATAGAAGTGGACTGATTGGGCCAAAGACAATTATTGATGTGTAAGATAATGATCGGATTCAGACACCTAGGTCAATTTGGATAATAACCTTTAAAACCAGGCTTAGGGGATTTGGATCAAAAGAACGATGGTGAATGACGAAACTTACAGATGCTTTAAAGGTTCCTATACGATGCAGGTGATGACTAAGTGATCTTTTCAAAAATGCAAATGGACTAAAGGATGAATTATGAGTGGATGGAAGAGGATGAAGGTTCTTAGATCACAATAAATGACAAGGTTTTAAGTCTTCAACTTGTTTTTATACTTGTTTAAATCAGATATGAGGTCAAACGAGCTATCAAAACGGGAAAATGATCGTGACAAATGGTGAAATGGATTCACTAGAGGATGAAATGAGTTCCCTGAATGGTGAAACAAGACAATGAAACAAATTTCCTGAAATGACAAAACGAGTTCCCCAAACAATAAAATGGATTCCCCGAATGGTAAAACGGGTTCCTTTAACGATGAAACGGGTACTCAAAATGGGAAACGGAGACTCGAAAAGGATGAACAAATATTTGGAATGGGTGAACAAATGTTCAGAATGGGTGAACGTGGGTTTGAAACGAGTGAACAGATGTTCGGAACGGGTGAACAGAGGTTTGAAACGAGTGAACGAATGTTCGGAATAGGTGAATGAATGTTTGGAATGGGTAAGAGAGGTGAATTTGACCGTTTGGAGGGCAGGAATTCCCTTTTGGGGGGAAGGTATGCCCCTCTGCAAAAAACTTGGAATTGAATTAGTGAAAATAGCTATGGCAAGAACTCAAACATCAAGCAATAAGGTTGACTTGACAAAAATTCACCAGTTTCACACAAGAAGACAAATTAGACAACATGATCATACTATCAGTGTTAAAGGTATAGCCAACACAGTTCTTAATCTAGGATAAACATGGTGTTCAAGGAGTCCTCGATATACTCTCGGTACATGAGGCATAAATCATGAACACCAGCCCATCACAAGCATGAGTCGGGAAGCCCAGCAAGATACTAAAAGGCTTAGACCAACTCTTCACATCTATCTAGGTATCACCCTAGCTTCGACACTCTGCTAGACATGACGTGACTAGATTGGGGTATAGCTTTGGCTCTCTCCCCTTTTTATACCCCGTCGGTACACATGGTTGGGATCGTCCCTTGGGGTCATGAAATCCCCAAGCAGGTCCCGCTAAGAAGAGAATGCTAACCATTTTCGGCAACTCCCTAGGCTCACACGAAGTGCAAGGGGAAAGCTTAAATTGTGTAACACCCCCTTGGGTAACACAAAAGACTTAGATAAGCTATGATTTCTCTTCACCCAGGATCACCAAATGGCAAAAGGGGATTGGATACATCAATAGCTTACCTACAAACACATCAAGCAAATGTTTTGACTCCCCTACTTAGACTATGTGCCTAGATAGTAAAGAAACATAAAATAAACAAACTAACTAAGAAACTTGGCCCGTTCATCCTGCAACAAATGTGTTAGGATTTTTATGTTTTTGATCTTCAACGAGGGTTCAATGTTGCACAAACATTAGGGAAACTCAAACAAAATAGCAACAACACAAGTTAGGGTTAGTACCACTAAAAAAAAAAACAAAATGGAACCTAAAAATGCAATCTCACTCCCTATTTTTACCTTAAAATGGTCTCTGTCTAGGGAAGATACGCACCTCTGCTACCTGTCAAGGGTGGGTATGCCCCTCTATGCCTCTCAAGGGTGGGTATGCCCCTCTGGGAGGGAAGGTACACCCCTCTGTAGAAAATAGTTAGAAAAATGAACTAAAAATAAAAAATAGAGTGTTGTTCAAGGGCAGGTATGCCCCTCTGGGAGGGCAAGTATGCCCTTCTATAGAAAATAGTTAGCAAAATGAACTGAAAATAAAAAAATAGTGTTGTTCAAGGGTGGGTACACCCCTCTGGGAGGACAGGTATGCCCCTTTGTAGAAAAAAATTAGTAAAATGAACTAAAAATAAAAATTAGAGTGTTGTTCAAGGGCAGGTATGCCCCTCTGGGAGGGTAGGTACACCATTCTGCAGAAAACAATTAGTAAAATTAACTAAAAATTAAAAGTAGAGTGTTGTTCAAGGGCGGGTATGCACCTCTAAGAGAGAAAGTACGCCCCTCTGCAGAAAATAGTTAGTAAAATGAACTCAAAATCAAAAAAAGAGTGTTGTTCAAGGGAAGGTACGCCCCTCTAGGAGGGCAAGTATACCCCTCTGTAGAAAATAGTTAGTAAAATGAACTAAAAATAAAAATTAGTCTTGTTCAAGGGCAGGTACGCCCCTCTGGGAGGGCAGGTACACCCGTCTGCAGTTGTCAAGGGAAAGTACACCCCTTTGTAACCTGAACCTGTAAACACTTAAACAACAAAAAAATGTAAAATGCAAGGAATCCGTTTGTGGGTCTCATCGAGCATTCCAAAATGTGAATGCAAGCGTTTTCTATTCTAAATATGTAAACTAAACTAAGAATGCAAAAATTAAAACACTAGGCCACCTCAATGATTGGCCTAAGGAAAACACAAAAGGAAAATAAAGACACACGATTATACCTCTATTTCGTATCGATCTCCTTGGTTGGCCCTTGATGTTGGTTGATATATATGCTCCTTTTGATGGCAATGGATGAAAATGGATGAATGCAAGATGAGATGATAGTTAAGCTAGGTATGCCATGATGGTGAAAATGAAGGTGTAGATGCAAGATAGGTTGAATGCAAAGCGTGCTTGAATGACTCACAATTTTAATAGCATGAGGGTACTTGAATCCTAAAAGTGTTGAAATGCATTACAAGAGGGGGGTATTTATAAGAAAATTTGAATTCTCTAGAGAATTCAACAGTCAGGATTGAGCCAGCATGGCCAAGAGGAGGGCTATGGTGAGTTGAGGACTCACATTCCCTCACATCTTGACATGTCAAAGGTGAGGTTTTCAAGGGTAGGATGAGATGGAAAAAGGTACAAATGAGGTGGAAGAAGGACAAATGATGTGGAAGAAGGACATGTACTTTGAAAGTACCTTGGAGGATGAGAATATTTCCTCAAAAAAGAACTTCTTGTCCCCAAGTGAGAATGAAAGTGACACTTAAGGAATTTTAGAATTCCTCAAAATTCTCCATGGGGAAGAGGAAAGTAGTTGGGGAAACAAATTTGAATTAAAAATTCACATGATTGGAAGAATCTTGTGGATAAGACAAGGTCTCCAAAAAGGTAGGATTTTGACACATGTGGGTGATGTGATAGGTCAAAGATTCTAGAAGACTTGGCACATGTGAGTGATGTGACAAGTCAAAGGTTCTAGAACTTGCATGGGAATAAGGAGAGTCTTGGAAGGATAAATGTGAATTAAAAATTCACATGGGGAAGAGGGTCAATGCTAAATGTGGAAAATGTGAAGGTTGACCAAAAAAGGTATCCTAAATGTAGAAAGGGGATTAGATTAAGGTTGTACAAATACATGATTAAGAAAATTAATGAAGGATTAGAAGCAAGTGGGAGATTATGGAGGATGTGACATTAATCCTGATTAAGGTGAGCACATCCTAATCATTGATTAGTTAACTTAATCTAGATTAGAAGAGGGTTATGGAGGATGTGACAAGGTGAGAGAAAAAGGAAGATTTTAAAATTGGTTTTAAATTAAATAAATTCATATGTTTATTTAATTTAGAGAGGAAAAGTTGTAAAGTAAAGTATTTAATTGTTAAATTAAATATTTTAGAGACTTTAGGTAGAACGATATAATATTAATTAAATAATCATTTAATTAATATTGATGAAATAGATGAATAAAGTAGACGAGTTTGACCATGTGGAAGTGGTCAAATTTGGATGTTTATAGTAATCTTTACCAACTAAATTATAGGATCTTGTTAAGCAATTTTTTGTTGGCATATGGCTTCTAGTGTTGCCATTGATGGCAACTGAAGTCATTGATCTAGCCTGCACTGTAGTATCTAACTATACCAAAAGAGAGAGTGAAGAACAAGGTATTCGACTGAAGTTGAATCTGTCAAGTGATTTGCATTATTAGTTTATTAGTTTTGGTTGTGGATCCCAGGGAAAGTTGTTGGGTATTTGAAATGTGTTATTCTTGAGTTTTGTGTTGTCACATCGAGTAGTGTACGAGTTAGAGATCCGGTCATTCAATTTTTTGTTCAACAATGTTTGAAGGCTGACTAAGTGAAAGTTGGGTGTTGCGGATGTGTAAGGTGAAATTGTTTGAATTATTTTTGTGTTGAAGTTATTGTTTTGGGTCCTAACTATGCTATGGCTGACTTTGGTGGATACACATTAAATATTGTTCATGATTTGAGCTGACAGTTGGAAGATATTTTCTATCTTATTGAAGCTGACATATAGCAACTGAATTCTTGGTAGTGGATATATATATGAGATCGGTTAATTCATTTTAATAAGTGTGTGTGAAATTTTGATATGTGTTGATGTGTATGCAAATATCAGAAGAGAAGTTGAGCTATTTTCATTTGTGTAGGAGAGGATTTTTGTGAAGCGAATTAAGGTAAAGTAGAGTGAAGTGCAAAATTAGACAAAAGGTCTGGAATCTAATCTATGAGCCTAACCGGAACTGTAATGAGGCATTTGTAGATGCTATCTTCTTAGTTCAACCTTTTGTTGTAATCCAAATCTTTTGTAAGGTAGTGAGCCTTCCTCATTTTGAGCAGTGAGCTCTAGGAAGTGTGCCTGAATGCAAGTGCATTCCCATTTTGTAAAACACATATATTTTGAGTACTCAAAATTTGTGGATTGACCTCCACCATGGTTTTTCCCTTAACTAGGTTTCCACATAAAAATCCTTGTGTTATGGTGTTGTGGCTTATTGTTATATGTTCATGCATCTTTATTTTGATTGAATATTTAGACACTTGAGAGAAGAGATTAATAATGTTAAAAATTGTACAACACTGATTCACCCCCCCTCTTAATGTTCCTTGAGTCCAACAATTGGTATCAAAGCTAAGTTCCTCAGAAGAAGTCTTACAGCTTGAGGTGGATTTTGGAATGTGATGGACTTTGGTAGTCTTTAGCAATAGCTTTTGGTGGCACTTGATGATCTTGATCAGTTTAAAGCAGAAGTTCGAGAATTGAGAGAAAATCTTAAGGATGCTGAGAAATTCATTCAGAAGTTGAAGGATCAGATTATTAAGTCTAGAGAAAAGAGAAAGGATCTCTATGATCGGATTAAGCAGAAAGAGAGAAAAAAATGGATGATGTTCACCTGAATCAAACCTTGAAGGAAATAACTGAAATATGTGAAAAGCTTGCTAAATACAATGCTACCCTAAAGCATGACATGGAATCTATGGTGATGAAGATGACTAAGGAGATTGAAGAAAGAAAGAAGAATGAGGAAAATCTTGCCCAGTCCCTAAAAGAGAGATTTGATGAATGTAGAAAAATTAATGGAGAATTCATTCAGTTAGAAACTAAACTACAACAATCTAGAAACAATGAAGAAGAGCTTGAAAAACATATTGTTATTCTCAGAGATGAACTTACTATTGCAAATGAATACAAGGAGAAGTTCAAGATTAGCTCTGTGAAGCTTGATGAGTTGACTCAAGGATAGAAGAATGCAAATGATAAGTGAGGTCTTGGTTATGAGAAAGGAGAAAGTTCTGGATTTGGACAAAGGTATTTTAGGCAAGGTAATCAAATGAACAAAGAAAAAAGGCTTTCGATAAGACAACCTAATGCTCAAAAGCTTAATGGATACTTTTTTTCTTGCAATAAATTTGGACATATGGTTGCTCAATGTAGAAGTAAAATGAAATCCAATGATTCATCATTTTCTGGTCAGTGTTTCAATTGCAATAAGTTAGGTCACAAGTCAATTGAATGTAGAAATGTGTCAAACAACTCTGTTAATAGGAGTGTTAGATGTTATACCTGTGGAAGACTTGGGAATATTGCTAACCAATGTAGATAAAGAAGAAATCAATGGAGTGATTGGTCTAGACAAAGAAATGGTGTGTGTTTCAATTGCAACAAATATGGTCATATTGCAAGATTTTGCAGAAATAGGAATATGGATAGAAGAGGTCTGGTATACAAAGGAAAAAATACGTAGAAAGATGATAAAGGAAAAGGGAAAGTAATTGTGGATGAAATAAGAGATCAGATGAAGAATACATGGGTGAAGAACTATCCCTCTGTTGTAGGAAATGGGCCAACACCAAAACCTACTTCTGGTAATTCCTTCGGGAATTAGTTCTAGGCCTTTGGCCTAGGGGGAGCTGTCAAGAAAATCTTTCAAACCCCCTGTCGGTAAATGAAACTAGGATGTGGATGAGTGCAGTGGTTGCAATAATGATCTATAGATGTTGTTGGAATAGTTGGAAAGGATGAGTTGAAGATCCACAGGAGAGTTATCTCTCACAGACTGAGAAAATAGGGTATCCGAATAAGATACGAAAAAAGCATTTATTACAACAAAAGTTAGTTGTGCGAGTTATAAAAGGAAACTTGAAACCCTAATTTTCCACTTTGTGTCGAAGAAAAGGAGAGCACTCTGCATCATAATTTTGAAAGTGTAAAGAGATTTGGTGGCGAAACCCTAATCAATCAGGTACTTCTGTTATATTGAGAAATTTTAATTTGGTGTCCGGTTGAAGAACTTCTTTGGTATTTTTGAGACATGTGTATGGAAGGGAAAATGGGAAAAATCAAACGAATGATAAAACTAGATGAGTATAGCAGTGAGAAGATTAGAGCTGAAAGAAACATGTTGTCGCATGATGAATTGAAATGGTTCAAAGAGGCAAAACACAAGAGCTTGGATATATGGAGTGAATTTCCCTATTTTAGAAATGTAGAAATCGTTGAGTTTATTCTAGACAGATTGAATGATGGCATTCTAACTTTGGATAAATGCTATCATATCTCAAAAGAAGCAATTGCAGCTATAACTAGGTTATGCAAAGTTGGGGATGTGTTGAGGAAGAAGTCAATTCGAAATAAAGAAGTCAAAACCCTAACTGGAGTAACTGGAGATCAAAGGGCATTGATAATATATGCAATCAAAGATTCAATCAAAAGGTACATTGTGCATGGAATATCCTACAAAATATTTTTTAGAAACAGAGAAGGTGCAACTTTGACAGGCATTGTTTACATTTCACACAAGATGATAATGTAAGATGAAGATTTTGATCTTTGCAAATTACTGAAAGATCAATTTATGGAGAACATGCAATTGACAAAGGAGATAGGTTACCCCTTCAGGTTTGGTACTTTGGTTACATTCCTTGTGATGTATTTTCTGAATTGCTTACCCCTAAATGACAATGTAATGTGGGAAGAAAGTGAACCAGTTTGCAAACAAATTTACATATACTCTAACAATTTGGAAAAATATGATCAAGTGTATGAAATTTTCTTTAAGGGTATGTTAAGGAAGTTTGGATCAACCAAGGTTTCCATTCCGGTAAGAGAACTTGAAGTTGGTTCCTCCTCTGATGAGATAGAGAGAAAGAAGAGAAGAGAAAAATAAGTTGACGTCTATACACCACCAGCATGCAATACTTCAAAAGTTGAAGAGAAAGGAAAAGAACAAGTAACTGTGGACATACCAAATGATGAATCTGATAAGAAATTTGAGGAAAACCTAGGAAAAGAACTGGAAATAGCTGAACCAGAACAAGAAAAGGAAAAGAAAGAAGGAAGTGAAGGAGAAGGTGATCTAACCAAGGAAGAGTTATTGCAGCTTATCCATGAGGAAGATGGAATGCAAAAAATTGTGATATATGGTGTATCAGACCTTCATATGAGTAGGAAATGATCTTAAGCGTACTAAGTGCTCATCTTGTGCACAATCATATCAAACTGGAGAGTTTGTAGAATAATTTTCCATAAGAGATGATTGAATGTATCAAGGAAATCATGGACTCTGAGTCTTAGAATAAGGAAGAAGAAGAAGTGATCCTACACCTAAAGAAATAGTATAGATTGTCACTTACTAAGCTGAAAAAGCACATGAATGAACAAAGGAAATTTATAAGCATAAAAAACAACATTTATAACTATTGTCTTCAATTGCCTCATGCAATTAGCAAGTACAAAGAGAAGCTTGAACAAATTGAAACAGAGCTAAACAATATTGGAAAAAAATTAACATGTCTCAGGATCATGATGATGCAATCAGGAAAAGGATTCAGGAATTACAGAAAGAGCATACAAATGTTCAAAACACCAAGAACAAGATTGTTGACACCTTTTGGAAAGTGAAGGATATAACTGAATGCAGGTTGGAAAAATTGATCGAGTTAATAAGGAAGGGAGAAGTATTGGAAGATTCCTTTACCATTATGGATTCCCTCATCAAGATTATCAACCGGACATTTGAAAACAATAGCATGATCATAATCACCAGGATTGTAGTGGAAGCATGGAAGAAATTTCTTCTGAAGATGAAGGAAAATTTCAAAATAATCTTCAAATAGTAGTTGTATTTCTTCAAGTTTTTGCATAAGTAATTTTTTGGTTACACTTCATAGGGGGGGAGAGAAAATATTTTATTATATTTTTGTCATTGATTTCAAAGGGGGGGAGAGAGTAGTGAAAAATTCCTTATCAAACTTAGGGGGAGTTTTGTTGATTTTTGTTAGCTATGGCGTTTTCAAGTTTTGAAGGTTCCAACACTTAGTCATTTAGTCATTTTTCACTAAGTGTTGTCATCAATGCCAAAGGGGGAGATTGTTGGCATATGGCTTCTAGTGTTTTCATTGATGGCAACTGAAGTCATTGATCCAGTCCACATTGGAGTATCTGACTTTACTAGAAGATAGAGTGAAGAATAGGGTATCCGACTGAAGTTGAATTTGTCCAGTGGTTTGCATTATTAGTTTATCAGTTTTGTTTGTGGATCCCAATGAAAGTCATTGGGTATATGAAATGTGTTATTCTTGAGTTTTGTGTTGTTGAATCTAGTAGTGTACAAGCTAGGAGATTCGGTCATTCGAGTTTCTATTCAACAATGTTTAAAGGTCAACTAAGTGAATGTTGGGTGTTGCAAATGTGTAAGGAAATTTTTTTTAAAGTATTTTTGTGTTGGAGATTTTGTTTTGGGTCCTAACTATGCTTTGGCCAACTTTTGTGGATATGCATTAAATATTGTTCATGATTTGAGCCGACAGTTGGAAGAAATTTTCTATCTTACTAAAGTTGGCATATAGCAACTGAATTCTTGGTAGCGGATATATATATGAGATCGGTTAATTTATTTTGATAAGTGTGTGTGAGAGTTTGATATCTGTTGATGTGTATGTGAATATCAGAAGAGAAGTTGAGTGATTTTCATTTGTGTAGGAGAGGATTTTTGTGAAGTGAATTAAGGCAGAGTAGAGCGAAGTGCAAAATCAGACAGAAGGTCCACAATCTAATCTATGAGCCTAACTGTAACTATAATTAGGAATTTTTAGATGCTATCTTCTTAGTTCAACCTTTTTTTGTAATCCAAATCTTTTGTAAGGTAGTGAGCCTTCCTCATTTTGAGCAGTGAGCTCTAGGCAGTGTGCCTGAATGCAAGTGAATTCCCATTTTGTAAAACACTTATATTTTGAGTACTCAAAATTCGTGGATTGACCTCCATCATGGTTTTTCTCTTAACCGGGTTTCCACGTAAAATTCCTTGTGCTATGGTGTTGTGGCTTATTATTCTATGTTCATGCATCTTTCTTTTGATTGAATGTTTTAGACACTTGAGAGAATAGATTAATAATGTTAAAAATTGCACAACACTGATCCACCCCCCCTCTCAGTGTTGCTTGCATCCAACACTTTTGTATAAGTATGTAACTATCAGAAGCAATGATACAAGAGAGATATCGTTATGTTGTCATAATGTGTTCTTAAACTATGTTTCTAAGATATACTTTCAATATGAATAAAGAAATTTTTTCCCATCTCATTCTAAGTTATTAGTATTGTGAATGGAATCATCTTGAATGGAGTAATCTTGAAGTTACAAAGTGTATGTGATATGAGCTAAGTGTAGGAGCACCTGAGAGTTGGTCATTCGAGGGAATATAGAGTAGATAGATAAGTATTCCATTTTTAATTTTGTTGTCTTCATTTTGTAAATAATAATTGTGAGTGAAGTTTATTTTCATGTGTCAAGCTCTATTAAGTTAATCCAAAGGTTGTAGATCGAGTCTATAATCTTTTAATTATGTTATCTAAAGTTTTGGAGCACCTACTTTCATTATTAGTTGCAAGTTGTTAAGATTTTTTTTTTAACCACTAGTTAACCACTAGATGTTAGTAGTAGGTTGTTAAGTTTGCTATATGTTGTTAGTTAGATGTTCATAGTTTATTTACAAGCTTTTCCTTTTCAGCAATTTACATTCTTCTTAGTTTAATTATCTCCATGCTTTCTAGTTTAATTGTTATGCTTTCTAGATTAATAATTTCCTACTTTCTAGTTTACTGGCTCTTAGTTTAAGTTTCATTTACATTTGTTCCAAAACATTTAGAAAATTTGAGAGAGATAGTCAAGATGTTTTCTATTGAATATAGCCTCTGAACACAACCCAGTTGATACAATTGATGCATTTTCAACTAAAGAGATAGGACCTAATGACATCTTATCACTTTTTGGCATCGTTTCCAATGACCTTCCTTTTCTAGTGTTAGTAGGAGATATCTTAAATACCTCTTTTAGGCACAAAAATAGTCCTCAAGCTTCCTTTTCTATATGGTTGGGAAACAAGGCCCCCATAAAAGATTCATACCAAAAACCCCCCAAACGACGTACCAACCACAAGTAGGGAGGAAGAAGTCTCAGATCAAGAACTTATTGAAGAATTGATCAAGTAGGATCAACCTGAGACCTTCTTGCATACCCCAGAAAAAGAACATATAGTTGTAGAGGAGTGTATTCCTTTGCAAACCTCAGAGCCTCACCCATTTGAGAATTTTTTTGAAGAGGAATGAATTCCCTTCAACATCATGCACATTCACTTATCCTATTGATATCGATGTAGATGATGAGATAACTATGAAAAATATTTCGCCAGCCTTCTTTCCAACCTTCTAAGGTTTTTCTTTTGAAGACCCTGATTAGTCTCTATTTGAGTTTAAAGTCATGTGTCAGACATATGACTACAAGAATGATAACCAAAAACTAAAGCTTATTCCCTCTACTATGAAAGACTTAGCAATGTGTTGGTTCAAGGGATAAGCTTCAGGGTCGATAACCTCCTGGGATGACATGGAGTCTGCCTTCCTGGATAAATACCAAAGTTACTATAGGATCAACAATAAGAAAGAAGAGTTGTTCAAACTAAGGAAAAATGAATACGAAAGCCTAGAAGATTACCTAGATAGGTTTATCGTCTTATCTAAATGATATGGCGGAGAAGCCATAAGCCTAGAGATTCTGAAGACCATATTTCTCAAAGGTCTTGACAAAGATGTTTGAATGAGCCTAGATTTAATGGGAAAAGGAGATGTGTCCCAACTAGGACTCAATGATATCATTGAATTATGTTAAAATTTCTCTCGTACTCAAGGAGGTATTCAAAAGTCTACTCTTTTTAAAGGTTCTAATGAGATAGGAAAACTGGGTGAGGAGATAGCTAATCTTAAAACTGGCATTCTTGTTTAGTTAAATACAATGTTGGATGGAATATAGGATAAAACATGAAACCCTAAGACCTTATCCGTCTACTGTCCTAGGTGCCAAAACAAACATCTATTAAGGGAATGCCCTTTGGAAAAAATTGACAAAATTGATGTTTTTCAAGTTTATGAGAAGAGCCATCCCACTGAACAGTGTGAGATTTTGAATGCCATCAAGAATTCTAAGAAAAGAAAATCTTCGATTGAGGAAGAGATCAACTTGGTAAATCAAAGAACTGGAGGAAATTTTTCCTATGGCCAAAATTCAAACCCTACCTAGAGACCTCAAACCAATTGGAAAAATAATCAATGGGAAGCACCCTAGTGTCAGGCACCACCTCAAGCACCACCTAATTGGGGAACTTACCCTTGGGGACCACATGAATGGGAAAATAAGTCTTGGGGAAACCCTCAATGGCCCAACCAGACTCAACAATAGTGGTATCCTAAAAATCCTACTCCTTAATGGAATCAACCTCAAAAACAATTTTATACTAGTCCTAGAAGGATGCCTAGTCAATAGCAAAATATTTTACCAGCTTCCCAGAACACTCAAAAAAATGAGCAAGCTAATCAACCACAACTTTTGGTGTAGCCTATTTCAAACCCAAAGAACAATCGTTAGAATACCCCAGTGTATTCCATAGAACATGACAATGTTACTAGACTTAACACTATCTATTGTGGAAATCTGCAATTAAGATTTGGAAAAACACCTCAACCACCTACTATTGTTGAAATCCTAGACAAGCCTATTAAGGAGTTTGCTGATATGGCTAAAGCAACTCCCACATCTATAGAGCGAACCTCAAAAAGTACTCAAAACAATACCTTCCCACTATCTCCAGGTGGAGCTTCCGACCTACCTCAGGAGGAGGGGGATCAACCTCCAACTGATTCTTTAAAGAATTCCACTCCTAAAGACAAAACTCAGGCACCTTTTTCAAAGCTTCTGAAATGAACCACTGTGAAAGATACTCTAGAAAGTCCATGCCCACCGAAACTGCATTGATACAAGAAATAAAATAGCTACAAATTGAGGTTCCTTTGCTACAAGTAATTAAGGAGATCCATGAATTAAACCAACTAATCAAACAATTGTGTATCAAAACTCTAGGGAGGAAACCAAAATGGATAAATACCATTCACATAAATGGTTATCTAGCTGAATTTTTGGTTGGAAAGACCACTTCTCTGAAATATGATGACCCGAGTAGTCGACTTATAATAGTAACAATCAATGAGGTAGCAATACCTAATGCACTATGGACCTAGGAGCAGCCATTAATGTACTAATTGTTGATGTAATGGAAAATTTGGGACTCACTGATTTATGCCCCACAAGTACAGTCTTGCAAATGGAAAACCAATCCATAGCCATTCCCAAGGGTGTCATCAGAAATGTTCTTGTTAAGGTTGATGGATGGGAATATCCAATGGAATTTCAAATAATTCAATCCCTTACACCCAAAGATAGTTATCCAATAATTCTATGAAGACCATGGTTGGCTACTATTGCAGCCAAAATTGACTGCAAAGAGGGAGGAATGACCATTTCACATGGTCCTAATAGAAAACATTTATTCTTGTATCCTCCCGCCAAGCTTGTTGAATATAATAAAGTATGGGTGGATGAACCAGAAAGTCCCAATGGATAGGAAAACTTAGCTTCACTAGCCATGGTAGTCATCAAACAACATGGTGAAGAATTGGAGGACAAATTGGAAAAAAACATGGAAAATATTACCATGGATTCAAGTGATGAGGAGATGTTGGACGTAGAAGAGATCCTAGGACAACCTATCAACATAGAACACACTAAATTTAATAACACCAGTTTCATGGGATTGCCTTGTCCTCTGGCAAATATCATTCCAAAAATGGACGATTTCTTTGAAGATATTTCTAGACTTCACAGAACCATACCTCATAGTTGTCCCCTTAACACTTTGACAAAACCAATGTACACTGTCACATCCAACCATCTGGGTATTAAAACCATTATGCTGCTGCTAGGAAAATTTTTGAACATTAATAGTTGGTTGACCGAGTCAGTTGAACACAAATTGTTTGATATCCTGGTGAATAGATCTAAAGCTTTTGCTTGGGACTACACAAATATGAGAGGAATACACCCAAGTGTGTGTACTCATCATATCTACACCAAGGATGTTTGACCTATTCGCCAACCACAACAGAAACTCAATCTTGCCTTGAAAGACATAGTTAAAACTAAAATTGAGAAACTCCTACAAGTGGGGTTTATTTATCCTATTTTTGATAGAAAATGGGTTTCACCTTTGGTGTGGTTCCAAAGAAAAATGGGAAGTGGAGAGTGTGCCTAGACTATAGGGAACTTAATAAAGCAACCCACAGGTATTATTTTCCCCTACCATTTGTAGACCAGGTTTTGGATAACTTGGTTGGGAGAAAATATTTCTCATTTATGGATGTATTCAGTGGTTATAACCAGATACAGGTACCAATAGAAGACCAAGATAAAATAACTTTTACTTTCCCTTGAAGAACATTTTCATATCGAGTTCTTCCTTTTGGGCTATGCAATGCTCCTGCAACATTTCAGAGAGCTATCCTGGCCATATTTGTTGAGTTGGTGAATGAGTATGTGCAAGCTTATATGGACGACTTCACTATGTATGGGTCTAGTTTTGATGAAGCCCTCCAAAATATAGACAAAGTGTTGAAGTGATGTGAGGATCATTGTTTGTCCCTAACCCACAAAAAATGTTTGATAATGGTAGAACAAGGAATAGTACTGGGACACCACATCTCGACTAAAGGGATAAGAGTCAATCCTAAGAAAATTGAAGTGATACAACAACTTGTGACCCCAAAAACATAGACTAATGTTAGAAGTTTCTTATGGCATGCTAGATACTATCAAATATTTATAGAAAAATTCAGCAAGATTGCAACCCCTATGTTTTCCCTTCTCCAAAAGAATGTTGAGTTTATCTAGACACCTGAGTGTCAATCATCATTTGAAATCATCAAGGAGAAACTCATCTCTGCTCATGTCCTTCATGGAACTAATTGGAACCTTCCATTCCATATTTATTTTGATGCATCTAATGATGATATTGGAGTGGTATTAGGACAAGAATATTAGAATGGGGGAAAATATGTTATCTATTTCATCAGTAAAAACTTGACCTCCACTGAACAAAATTACACCACCATAGAGAAAGAATTCCTAGTTGCAGTACATGCCATTAAGAAATTTTGACACTACATCACAAGATACAAAGTAATGGTGTATACAAATCACTTGGCCATCAAATATCTCATGAAAAAACTTGTAGTGAATGGGAGGATAATCAGGTGGTTGTTGCTGCTCTAGGAATTCAACATAACAATTATTGAAAAACTAGGAAAATTCAATGTAGTTGCAAATTTCTTATCCTGAATTAAACAAGATGATGGTGATTGTGCTCTAGTACAGGATTAGTTCCTAGATGAAATTTTTTTTCTCATCTCCACTAAAACTCCTTGGTTTTTTGATATTTCCAACTACTTGGCCACCTCAGAAGTACCACCTGATTTTACATCAAAACATAAGAAGCACCTTGTCAAAGAAAGCGCCCCTTTCAAATGGATCAATGGGATTCTATTTTGATGTGGACCTAATATGGTTCTACAACATTGTGTTAGGGTAGATGAGACCTATAGTATCCTTAGAGCTTGCCATGATGATCCTGTAGGAGGGAATTACTCTACTAAGAGGACATCCCATAAGATTTTAGGTGCAGGGTATTATTGGCCCTCTATGCATAGGGATGCCAAGAAATATGTTCACCATTGTGATGAATGTCAAAGGGTAGGGAGACCAACTGCATCTAATGAAATTCCCCTGCAACCTCAAGTAGTCCTTGAACCATTTGAGAAATGGGGATTGGATTTTATCAATCCTATAGACCCTACTTCACAAGGAAAAGAGCACATTTTGGTCTATACTAACTATCTGACTAAGTGGGTAGAAGTTCAAGCTCTACGAGTTGCTAGGGAGGAACAGGTAGTTGATTTCCTATACAATAAAATTTTCCTCAGATTTGGATCCCATTGGACAATTGTCATAGATCAGGGTCCTTAGTTTATGTCTAAGGTTCTGTTAGCCTTCACCAATCATTTCCAAGTAAGCCATAAGAATTCATCACCCTATCACCCTCAAGAAAACGGTCAGGTGGAAGTCACTAATAGGGAGATAGAAAATATTTTAACAAAAACTATTTCATCAGGAAGGAAATATTGGGCTAGGAAACTACTTGAAGTTGTTTGGGCTTATAACAAAACAAGGAAATCAACCACCGGTTTTAGTCCATACGAGCTAGTTTTTGGGAAGAAACCTCTCTTACCCATTGGATTTGAACTCCAAATTATGAGAATAGCCATGGAGTTAGGTATAGATCTTAAATGATCCCATGAAGAAAGAGTCTTATAGCTTAGTGAGTTGGACGAAATCCATTTGGATGTTGTCCATCAAACTGAGTTGGTGTAACAACAACACAAAGTCTGACATGACAAGAATATTAAGGAGAGAGAATTCCATAATGGGGATTGGGTGTTATTCAATTCCAGATACAAAGATCACCAGGGAAAACTCAAAACTCATTGGCTTGGCCCATATGAAATTTCTAAGGTATTTTCAAATGGCACGGTACAGCTGAAGCACATTGATGGTGACACCTGAACTCTTCTAGTTAATGGTCATCAATTATGCATCTACCATAAACCTGTTAATAAAGAAGAATTTACAAAAATGGTGGAAATGTAGGGAGAAATCCAATACATTGACTCTACTACGGTAGAGTCAATTTAGTTTTTATTTTTTCCTATCAAAAAATATATATATATATAATAATTTTCATGTGTATGAATTTATTTTCCTTTAGAGAATTTCTCTTCAATTTTTCATCTTTTGGACTTGGCTAAATTTCGTTTCCATTTTGCAGGACTTCATTTTTATCAAGCACAAATTCTGGTGCATCTTGCTATGATGCTCTGGAACTTGTTGGTTTGGGTGTTGTGATGCTCTGGAACTTGTTGGCTCAGTTGTTGTAGTGCTCTAGAACTTGCATGTCCAACTCGTGTCATTCCTTGTTTTGCTCCTACAGTTTGGCATATTGTTCAATAGTGCTCTGGAAGGTCTGAGTCCAAACTTCCACATTCTTCTTTTTTATTTTGGCGGTATCTTTCGATGATGCTCTAGAAATTTTCTTATTGCATTATGGCTGCATCCTTCAGTGATGCTCCAGAATTTTGTTGTTTCTTTCTTCCAGCGATGTCTTTCGGCAATGCTCCATAACTTGTTTTGTTGCTACTCCGGCCGCATCTTTCAATGATTCTCTAGAAACTTTGTTTCTATATTCCAATGACATCTCTCAGTGATTCTCCAAAACCTTACCACTTCACTTCTTACATTTTGGGCACATCTTTTACCTTGCTCCAGAATTATTCATCCTTCACCCCAACCGCATCTTCCAACAATGCTTTGATTTTTTGTAAATTCTTTTATTTTCCCAATGCTTTGATTTTTCCAATGTCATACACATGTCCATTTTCAAAATTTTGTTATCACCTTGGAATCCATGCCCTATATTGTCATTCCTCCCTTTCACCTACATTACCATATCCTTTCATAATAAGTAAAAAAAAATTGACAACTTTTCCATCATAATAATTCCACCATTTACTAGTTGTCCCATCCACGTCATAATAAATTTGCCACCACCCCTACCAAATCATGCACTCATACCATTACATCAGCAAAGATAAGTGATGTTCAAATTAGTGACAAGACTTAAGGTACGTACAATTTTTTCTTAAAGGAGGTAGTTATTTTGAATAAAGAATAATTAATTGGCACGAGGTAAATTATTCCATTGCATGATTGCTTGAAGTACGACAATATTTGCACATTTTCCCATGCAAAACCATCATGATTATACAACAAAGATCAAGTAAGACAATTAATTACTCTCCCATTGGTTGTATCAAAATTATATTCTCTTCCATTTGTAATTCAATTGTTTAAACAAGGTTTCTTTGAGCATCATAGCACTTCCATAGAATTGAGTAGAGTAGTAAGTGAAGAATAGAATGGGAGGAGCTAAAAAGAATTCCAACCCAACTTCAATGGATAAATTGTTGGCATTGGCAGCATTGCAGGCCTATTTCAAAAATTTGGGTGGCTATAATTTATAAAGAAGTTTGAGGGGCATAATGAATAGTTAGTAAAGGAATTTACAAAAAAAATTGTTGAAGTAAAAACTGTAGTACATGGCAAGTGTTTCCGAGTACATCCTAAAATTATTTCTTGTCTTTCTGGTCTTGAAAATAGAGGCATTAATTTGATGAAAACTACGAATATCACTTATCAAAGAATGGTAGAATAATTTCATAGAGAAGGAGAGCCTCAACCTTTGATAACTATGAGTATTAGAGGACAAAATAAAGGTTTCCAAAAAAATTATATCCCAGAACCTTGGAGAACTGTTGTAGTTTAGATAATTAAGTATTGTACCTATGAAGGACAAGTAACAATGGTAGTAGGTCCCCCTTTTTAGCGGCTTACCCATTTGTGTCATGGTGCTGAAGACCCTTCTCTTAGGGTTAATTTTCCAACATTCCTATGTGACTCTATCACTAGCATGATAGAAAAATATAAAATTGGAGTAGGTCCATTCAACCACCATGGCCTTATTCAATTGATATGCAAATATCATTTTCGCAAGAAACCAGAAAGGAAATGGGAGAAATTTCTGCAAAATTTTGTGAATTCAAAGCCTAAAGGAAAATTTGAGGAAGGAGAGTCATTCAAACAAATAACTAAACCTTCCAAAGAATATTCCCCTGAAGCTTTAGATTCTCCTAAACTTCAACAAATTGCAGACACCGAAATCTAGTCTAAGCCTGCGACTTCAATTTCTTCATAATTTGTGTTTCTATGGTCATGATTAAATAATTTCAATTATTTAATTATTCTCTAAAGTCTTCAGTTCTTTATTAATTAAATAAATCTAATTATTTAATTAATTCACCTTAACATTAATTCTTCTATTAATTAAATCACATTTTCTTTATTCTATCTGATTAATTAAATAAACACTTTTTATTTAATTATGTTACTAATTAACATTATCCTTCTTCTTGTCAAATTAAATAAATTCTTATTCTTCTTCTTGGCATACCTACACAGAGTACGACAGTCCATATGTCTCCATTTGGTACATCTGGCATGACATTGGGATTTAATTTCACTGTAGGGGCATCATCGTCCACTCCCTTCAGTCCTCTTGTTGGGAATAAAAGATCTAAAATGTCAGCTTCTACACTGAATGTCAGTGTCACCGGTACCATACCACAGTCAATGGCCATACCTAGTGTTCATGTTGCTAGTACTATACCGCAAACTACACAGACATGAGGGATTCCCTCTTTCGAATATGGCAATCAGAATCCATTCTCCCAAGTTGGCGGTCAAAATCCATTCTCTCAGATTGGCAGTCAAAACCCATTCACACAGATTCTGAATCAGAATCCATTCTCTGAGATTGGCAGTCAAAACCCATTCACACAGATTCTAAATCAGAACACATTCACCAACATTCAAAATCCAAATCCATATCAAATACCAACATTCAATCAAAACCCATCACG
The DNA here is from genome assembly GCA_007258455.2 of Sequoia sempervirens. Lineage (NCBI taxonomy): Eukaryota > Viridiplantae > Streptophyta > Pinopsida > Cupressales > Cupressaceae > Sequoia > Sequoia sempervirens. Next base: position 1,068,071,114 of record VDFB02281492.1, on the reverse strand, counting down.
AAACCTTGGATTTCATAATACATACATAGATTTGCATAATCTTCCCAACACATCATTAACCCAGGTTGACGTCTTGCAAACACAAATGGATAACATGGTGGTGTCAACTAAGAAATCCTCTTCAACAAAGGACATATTCCCATTTCCCTTTGATAAATCATTGTACATGACACCTTTCCCTCACGGGTATGTCATACCAAATCTCCCTAAGTACAATGGAAAACGAAACCTGATAGAACATATAAGGAAATTTTCTACCATGTGCATAGATGTCACTTATGAACCCACATATCTTATGAGACTATTTCCAAGAAATCTTGTAGGAATTACACTCGAGTGGTTTTCAGGTCTAGACTATGGCATCAAATCATGGGGAGAACTGGTTGAGAAATTTTTTGAGCAATTCTCCTTCAACATAGACCATGAGATAAATATAGTAACCTTGTGTCACACAACACAAGATGAGGGAGAAAATTTCATCGCTTTCTTCCAGAGATGGAGGACTATAGCGAGCCAGTGTCCTGTCGAGATACCTGAAAAATAAAAAAGTCACTATGTTCCAGGAAAACTTGCATGCAAAACTAAGGAGTAACTTAAGGGTACATTGTTGTACATCCTTTTCGGAACTAGTGGAAAAAGGGGTTATAATAGAAAAGGAACTCATTGAAAAATTCAAACTTAAGACATTGACATCTAACAGAAATCCAATAGTGCAAAACACCCCCAATGGCATAAACATATTTTGGTCTTGAAACAAAAACGTTACCAATGATGGGGTAGTTGATGCTAAAATTGTACAAGAAAGACCAATCGTCACATTACAAGGACCTAATCCTTCTGCCAACACGCTTAATGTCATCAATCAACCTCCCAACATGGTCCAAAATACTCAACATCCGCAAAAACATAGGAGGTTTCAAAAATGTGAGTTCACTCCCTTAGGGGAACCCATCGAGTCTGTATTTAAACAACTGTTACAAAATAATTTTATACAGCTTGAAGAGCCAAGACAATATGATCCAGGACAATTTAAACTAGTTTGGTGGGATAATAATGCCTTTTGTGATTATCATAGAACTAAGGGACATAACCCACAAAATTGTCGCCAACTGAAAAATATCATACAGGATCTTGTCGAAAAAAGAATTATTGAAGTTAGCAAACAAAAACAAAAGTCATCAAACACTGATCACCAAGTCTTTTCTGATCCACTACATGACAATGGGAAAGGAAATGTCCCCAGTTTGAGTAACAAAACCAATATGTCTGCCAAATATGCAAATATCAAGCATGATTATAATAGTGGAAAAATCATAAATCACCTTCGTGTCGCCGATGAGTATATCAATACCATTACCATCAATCCAATTCCTAAGTGCGCTGTCAACACTCGTACTGAAATAACTATCCAAGGTCCTCCATCACAACAAACACCAAAACCTTCCAAGTCACAATATAACCTACTTCACCAATTGGGGAAGACCCCAGCCCAAATCTCAATCTAGGAACTGTTATGTATCTCCCCTGATCGTCGATCCATTTTAGATAAAGCTTTACAAAGCACCACTGTCCCTAATGATCTTGATGTCAATTTTTTCCAGGAAATGGTAGGCTACTTGACCAATAATCATCATGCTACGTTCTTCGAACAAGACTATGAAATTGAAAATACAAATCATAATGACCCTTTACATCTTGAAGTCCTTGTTGAATACACCAAAGTTAGACGAGTTTTGGTAGACAGAGGAGCAGGGTTAAATCTGTGCACTTTAAAACTGATTAAGGCATTAGGTTTCTCGGAAGCATGTGTAGACACAACCAAAAGTATTGTCATTAAAGCTTATGATGATGAGGAACGAAAATCAAAGGGGGTGGTAACACTTCCTATTAGAATTGGTCCTACAGTAATGGAGACAAAATTCCAGGTCTTGGATCTCACCCTTCCATACAACCTTCTGCTAGGCATACCATGGATTCATGCCATGAAGGCATTCCCTTCCACGTATCATCAATGTCTCAAATTCCCTTACAATGGCACTGAAATAACTATAGATGGTGACCCAAATCCATTCCAATATTGCACCAATCTAAAAGAGATACCCCAACACCAAGTGCCAGTAAACTAAGAGGCTTCATCATCCAATTCATCTCACTATGTCGTTCCATCCACTCTCACTAGCACATCCACTTCACCTTTATTTCCTGCCACTCCTAGGGTTGAGATCCAAGAAAAGGGTTGTGGAGAATATTACATGAAGAAATCTTATTGTGTTATCCATTTGATTCCTCCTAAGTCATATGATTTACCTACACTAGATAGGAGGCAATCTATGGTCACTATACACATTCCTCCCACAACAACTTTCACTAAATGGGGAGAATTAAGCAAAGAAGCCGTAAATACAGAAGATGTCACCTCCTGGCTATATAGGGAAGATAATGAAGAACCTCTCTAACTTGCTCACTTTCCTACAAATCTATATGGAAAATGTTTCACAATCATGCAGAGAAAGGGATATAATGGAAAGATTGGTTTAAGCTTAAATCAAGATGGGAGGATTGAACCAATCTTTGTTTCTCAGTGGCTGAAAGGCTTAGGACTTGGGTTTCAACCGATTCAAATTGGTGTTCCTAGTACCACATCACCCTTAATCAAGGAAGTAAGTGCTTCAAAATATATTGAGACATCTCATGAATCATCTTACCAACAATAATATGACTCCCCCGACTCAAATGAATATGAGTTGGATTCCCTATCCTCCACCTCTTCCATGGACCTTGACAAGTTATTTGGAGAACTTGACTTAATGTTGAGATCCTCACCAAATCTATTGAATTTTTTTCCACCAAAGAATATGACAAAAGAGGAATGGTTTAAAAATTACTATTGGGAATCACTTGATCCTACCTCTTGGCAACCTGATACCTCTAACCAAACCTTGGCATTGGGCCCACCTCTCAATCCATCTAGATCTAAACCAAAGAGAAAAAAGGGCTTAGTACAAGACTTTTGCGACCATATGAAAAAATCAGTCCTTACCTTAACTCCGTTAAACTTTGATAACTTTGATGATGACATGCCCTTAGTTTATCCCCAACTCATTGATTAGGACCAACAAGACACACCCATCTTAGACATTTTTGAGAACGATGAAGCAATTGTTGAGTTCCTAGCACTAAGAGAACACATACCTCATGGTGATCACAAGGCTAGTTTTACCATTGAATTAGACAAAAAATCCTATTTTGGGGAATTTGTTCAACCCTCCAATCATAAAAATGAGAAAAATAATAAAAAAGATAAAAAAGACGAGTCTCTAGGTGAAAACCGAAAGGCACCTCTAGATGATGAAAAAGTAAAAATAAAGGACACATCCGAAGGTGAAAAACTCTCTGAGGCACCTAAGGATGGAGGTTTGAACATTCTCCCATTTGCACAAGAAAATTCACCCATGCTCGTTGAAGAATCAGTAGAAGTCAACATAGGAACAGAAGAGAATCCTCGACTGGTCCATTTTGCAGCGTCATTGACAAAAGAAGAGTAGCTAGAATTCCACAACTTCTTCACATAGACAGATAAATTTTTCCTTGTCATATGCAGACATGCCTGGGCTGGATCCTGAACTTGTTCTACATCACTTTCCCTTACAACCAGGTGTAAAACTAGTGAAACAAAAATTGAGGAAAATGCACCCACAGATTGCTTTACTAGTCAAGGCAGAACTCAAGAAATTGTTAGAGTTGGTTTCATTAGATCAATCGACTATACAGATTGGATTTTCAATCTTGTACTAGTCACTAAACCAATAGGGGGCATCCGCATCTACACAGATTCCAAAGATATCAACAAGGCTTGTCCTAAGGATGACTTCCCTTTGCCTAACATAGACATGATAGTAGAAATGACAACAGGGTATGAGATGTTGTCCCTTATGGATGGATTTTCAAGATATAATCAGATCAGAATTGCAACTGAAGACCAACCTAAAACAACCTTTACATGTCCTTGGGGAACGTATTGTTGGAATGTTATGCCCTTTGGACTCAAGAATGCTGGAGCAACCTATCAGCATGCCATGACTACTATTTTTTATGACCTTGTACACACTCTTATGGAGGATTATGTCGATGACCCTATAGTTAAATCAAGACAAGGGAAGAACATTTACAAGTTTTAGACAAGATATTTCAAAGGCTAGAGAAGTATAAAGTGAGACTAAATCCCAAGAAATGTGTGTTTGGGGTACAATCAGGAAAGCTTTTAGGGTATATCATTTCAATATGAGGCATTGAAGTGGATCCATCCAAGGTAAAAGAAATCATGGACATGCCTCCACCAACTAATATTAGTTAGCTAAGGACATTACAAGGGAGATTGCAATCCATCAAAAGATTTATAGTGCAGTTAGCAGATAAGACACATCCTTTTCAACATGTACTTAAGAAATTGGTACCCTTTGCATGGACAGTTAGGTGCGAAGAGGCTTTTCAACTGATCAAAGACTATCTACTCACACCACCAATCTTAATTCCACCTGTTGAAGGACAACCACCGATTCTTTATATTTCAGCAACCCATTCATCACTCGGAGCATTGCTTGCACAAAATGATGATGAAGGTCATGAAAGGGTTGTCTACTATATCAGTCGGACTTTGGTAGGTTATGAGCTCAACTATAGTACCATTGAATGTGCCTGTCTTGTAGTAGTATTTGCTACTCAAAAACTAAGGCACTATATGCTAAGCCATCAAATAATGTTGATTTCCAAAATAGATCCTCTGAAATATCTTCTAAGAAAAGCAACATTAACAAAACAACTATCCAAATGGGTTATGATACTTAGTGAGTATGATATCCAATATGTAGAAAGAAAGGCTATTAAAGGACAAGTCATTTCTTATCAGTTAGCCGACACACCACTACAAGCAGATCACCCATTAGTTGCAGATTTTCTTGATGAGTTTATATTCACAATTGACACAAACACATGGAAACTGTACTTTTATGGCTCACATACAAATCATGGCTCAGGGGCTGGTATACTCTTTCTCACACCACAAGGTGATTCCATCCCTAAGTCATTCAAGATTGTGTTTCCATGTACTAACAACATAGCAGAGTATGAAGCTCTAGGGACAGGGTTATGCATGGCAGTCAAGTGGAAAATTAAGAACTTGTAGGTATATGGTGATTCTCAACTAGTAATTAGATAGGTAAATGGGGATTATGAGACTAAGGATGAGAAGCTTGCTCCATACAAACGCATGGCCGATAGATTTAAGGAGTACTTTGACAAGGTTGAATTTCATCAGATACCTCATGTTCTAAATAGGGTAGAAGACGCTATGGCTACTATTGCATCACTTCTAGACATTCCTAGCAATGTGCCTAAGTTTGAGTTCTTGGTCGAACAGCTTTTGGTCCCAGCCTACGATATCCCAGATTCTGAAATGGTATGTGACATTGTTGGTCCTGATTCCCCATGGTACAAAGAAATCTATGACTACCTTCATGTCAAAATCATACCCCCTGGCCTTTCAAATAATCAACATAGGACATTCCTCTGTAAGTCATCCAAATACACCATTATCGGAGACACCCTATATAGACACACCTTAGATAATACCTTATTGAGATGTCTTGATTCCAATGAAGCACAAGCAACCTTGCGTGGGGTGCATGAGGGTATATTCCCATTCTAGCGGTCCTACCTTAGCTAAAAAGATTATGATACTGGGTTATTATTGGCCTAATATGGAAAAGGACTCATATGTCTTTGTAAAGAAATGTCACCAATGCCAAGTTCATGGAGACTTGATACATGCACCAGCACAGGAGCTTCGTCCTATAACGTCACCATGGCCCTTCACCCAATGGGGACTCAACCTCATAGGTAAGATCCATCCTACATCATCCAATGGCCACAAGTTCATCATCACTTCCACTGAGTATATTACGAAGTGGATTGAGGCTATTCCCATGACATACATTACTGACACACAAATATCTAAGTTTATTCTGAACTATATCATTTGTTAGTATGGTGTCCCTCAGTCCATAATCACAGATAATGGCTGCCCATTTAAGAATCAAGAAGTCTGCCATCTTTGTGATGAATTTCATATTCAGCATCACTTTTCCACTCCATACTACCCACAAGGTAATGGCCAAGCAAAGGCATCTAACAAAACTATCATTAGAATCCTTAAAAATATTGTCAATGATGTTGGCCACAATTGGCATTTATAGCTTAATCCCGCCTTATGGGCTTATCGCACAAGCATCTGTACTCCCACTAGCACCACTCCATATTCACTAGTATTTGGTTATGAAGCCATTCTTCCTATTGAGGTCAAGATTCCTTCCCTGAGGGTATCTTTCAAAGGGAACATTGATGATGAAGAGTACCGGATATCAAGACTACATGAACTAGAATTCCTAGATGAGCGAAGACAGAAGGCACTTGACCATCTCCAAGCATATCAGAATTTCCTTCGTCATAGCTATAATAGGAAGGTATTGAACATAAACTTTGACATTGGTGACCTAGTTTTAATGGAGAACCCAAAGAATCAAGCAAAAAGAGAGAAACCAGGAAAGTTTGAACCTAACTAGTTAGGACCATATTTTATTACAGAAGCTTTTGGATCAGGAGCGTATCAACTCTCTACTCCTGAAGGGGAACCATTGTCCTCGCCAATCAATAGTCTTCATCTGAAGAAGTTCTACGCATAGCTTCTGAGAGCCTTGTCTTAATTAGCAAAAATCAAAATCAAAATCAAAAAAATAGAAAAAATAGTTACCTAGGTGAAAACCTAGCAAACAAGCATCCTGGTAACACCAAAAAAATTAGAAAATCCAGAAAATAGTAAATAGAAATGAGTCATCCAATAGTGAAAACCACTTTGGTGGCGTGTTGGATAAGTACCATGGTGAAAACCTGGAAAACACGCACCATGTGTAGTTCACTCTGCTCCTTTGTCTACTATCATTCTAATCTAACATCCCTGTACATACTACCTATCCCTATACATATCACTTATCTTTCCTATCCATCGCTTGTACATACCATTTGTAATAAGTGGCAGTCTTTCCCATAACCTAGAATGATTGACATTGAGTGCATTTCATATCCCCCATTTTATCCCATCCATAATCAATTGGTCTTATACTCGATTGGGGGAAAAAACTTGACATGTGTCATATTGGTTCTAACATTGGCTGTGTTGAAGATGTAAAACCATAGAAAAATCCAAAAAATATATAAAATTTCCTACAAAAACACAAAAACATCAGAAAACTTCAAAAAGACAAAAAAATCAAAACATGTCAAAAATCCAAAAAAATAGAGTTGGAGTCAGTCGCACTTGTCATTCTTTGTCATTAGTCGAACTATGTTGCCTCTGCGACTGGATGTAGGCAAGGCCATTTGTCGATGTGCCCCTGCGACATTAGGTCAGTCCATTTAGGTTTGTCTGTATAAAATCATGACTGAATCCATATGTCTATATGACAAGGTCATTGGTCGTGTCGAACTACAAGGTCTCTGCATGTATAATGTAGGCAAGGCCATCAAGCAATGAGCCCCCGAGGCCGCATTAGGTTAGTCCATTAGGGTTCTTCATATGCACTACCACACACATTTGTTATCTTCATACAAATCAAGCTTATTCTAGTCATTCTTGTCATTCAAAGTCAAGTTGAACTACGAGGTCTATGCATGTATAACGTAGGCAAGGCCATCAAGTGATGAGCCCCTGAGGCCGCACTAGGTCCATCCTTTAGGGTTCATCATCACACATAGTCAATTGTCAACACGTCATATCAAGTCATGCATTAATCTGGTGAACAAGTTAGCAATATCTCTAAGTCAAATCAAACAAATTGCCAAGGCAACAACCAAAACAAATCAATTTATGTTTGCTATAAGATGTGTCCTTCCTAGAAACAAACATTATCAAAATAATCAACCCATGTCTTATTCAGGATGAATCCTTCCCGAATACTAATATCGGAAAAATGATCTATGTCTTATACAGGATGAGTCCTTCCTATATGTCGACATTGTCAAATAGTCAACATATCTTTACATAGGTTTGTTGCCCAATTTTCACCTATGGGCTCAACCAGGCAGGATAGGTTATGCATCTAGTGCCATTTCACAAAGAGCTCATTCGAAAAGGATCACTCAGCCAGTTTGGAATAATGCATTATTTCAATATATGTTTGTGTTTCCTATTGGCAAGACCTCAGGGATGTCACAGCGATTGGAATTCACATGCAAGTACCTATCAGCAAGACATTAATCATTGTCCCGGTGACTAAGAGTTTCCCCATTGGCATGAAGATCTCCTTCGGTGAAAGGTCTTAGTGAGATCTTTATGTCTTGTCAACCAGCGGCAGGGGGATACACATATCGGCAGGAGACTTTTCTTCGGGGAGAAGTCTCGGCGTATTCTTCATGTCTCATCGACTGGCACGAATCCAGCAAACACTTCGGCAAGAGTTGTGTCTTCAATGTAGGGTCTTGCTAACGGGTTGGTGTCTTCTCGAAATGAAGTAAGATTGCCAAAAGATGATGCCTTCGACATAGTGTCTTTCCGAATGCAGAAGATCTCCCCAACATATATGACATCGACGTAACTTCCAACCGTTGGAGTAATGTCTTGCCGATGTGGTGTGGTCTCAGCGATGGAAGTGGGTATCAGTATGACTAATGGAGCTCGCCATGGAGTCTCACCAACACATGGGTGTCTCACCGAAAGACATGTAGAGCTTGGTAGAGTGGAGTACGTTTGGAGTGACATCAACAAGCTCTCGCCAAAGTAGAAAAAGGAGCTCGCCAAGAGATTGGAGGCTTCGCTATGAAGTCTTGTCGACCCAGGAGGGTCTTGGCGAAGAAAGATGTCAATGGGGGAAAAGAAGAGACTTCGTTGTAACATCGTGGCGACAAGTATGATGTCTCCCCGACAGGAAAGAATGGTGCCTTCGGTATGAGCTGATGGTGTCGGCATGAGATCTCACCGACCAAATAAAGTCTCCCTGACAGAGCAGAGGGAGCCTGATAGAAGTCCTCGCCAAAGCAAGGTGGTTTCGCCATGAGGCCACGCCGTCAGAGGAAAGTCTTTCCAAAGTAAAGTGAACTTTCCGATGGTTTCAGGGATATTGGTATGACTTTTGAAGCTCGATAAGAACTCTCAACAATGGTTGTAAGCTACACCAAAGAATGCTATAAGAGCATAATTGCATCAGCGAGACATGATGAGTGTCTCACCGACATGCGATTCTACAGGAAGAACTCTTGACCGCCCGAAGAATCTACGTGGAAATGTGCCCAGCCAATCTGAGGGAGCTACGGGTGAATCATTGGTAGCTTGATCGGTGCCAAGAAGATCAATAGAGGGAACATGATGTGGATCTCCTATGAGCTCAGAAGCATTCAAAGCGGCTTTTGTGGAAGCTTGAACATGGACACGGAGGCTAGAAGTAAATGCGTTTGGTAGCTGCAAAAAGATCTGAGAGCTTCTCCTAGGAACGACTCTTCACCAACATGGACAATAGGGACACACTTGAATGCGGCATTAATTTCAGGCAAAAAACCTAGGGGAAGTTTTATCCCGAAGCGAGATATTTTGTAAGCCCTAGGGGCCACATCTTTGGTATATATGGAATTTTTTCCTCTTTGTAAATAGTTCTGATTATGCATCCTTAGGAGTCAGTGATTTTTAACAATCCTTTCTCAACTGATGTATGCTTTGTAACTCAACTAGAATCTGGAAAACAACACAGAGTTTACCTTGGAAGCTACTGTCAATGTTTGTATTACTCTCATTTCTATAATTTAGATTATGCAAGTTCTCAACTGTGTTTTTCCAAATCTGTATTCATACCTTAAAGCTATGAAATTCATCTTTCCTTCTTAAGATACATTTGTAGATCAAGCCTTTTAAGAATTATGCATAATTCTAAAGGGGTTATGTTGAGTAAGTGAAATAGTAACTATTAGCTTTCCAGTGTATGTTCCTCTTGTTCTCATTCCATGATTTCTGTCAATTTGGTGTATCACCGTAGGTTTAAGTTTTAATTTTCATGTATTCCTTCTCCATTTACCTCATAAAGATTAGTAGTTTAGGTGATAACACAAAGGAATCCGGCCTTCTCTGGAGGTTCATTTCAATTTTAGGTGACCCACAGCCTTGAAATGATGCCATGTTTCTCTAGAAAGCTCAGTTTTCATAACTTTGCATAGGGTGCAATTTCTAGGTGACAACAAGGTTATCACATCAACGATATCAGACTCAATGTCTTATACGATACATGTCTTTCTGAAACCAAGCTTTGTCATGCCTTATACAGATAGTCATAACATTGAAATGAGACTCAAAGTCTTATCCGGTATGTGTATCTCCTGAAATTAGGCTCTATCAATCAATCCTTTTATCAATCAAAACAAATCAAACAAACAGATCAAGTTTTGGAAAAAAAATTACTGGATTTTTTACTTTATGGCTTGTTTATCTTATAATTTCACTTGACTTTATGATGTGAATCTTGTTACTAGCTTTCTCAAGGATGTCCCATGAAGGATTTAGAGAAGCAATGATGTATCATAATTCTATTTTCTTTGACTGTTGTCTGTCAACTGTCTTTTAAATTGGATTTTGAGTCATGTTACTAGTTTCCTCAAGGATGTCCCATGAAGGATTTAGAGGAGTGATGATGTTTCTAGACCTATCTTTTATTTTGTTTGTTGTCTATGGTTTGTCTTGACAAAAAGACTGGGGCAATTGTGCCCTTAGTATGAGTTACGACAATCCTTTTCTTCGACTGTCTGTTGTTAGCAAGTGGATGACCTTGCACACCTTGATTTATGTCATATCATGGTGTTTTTCTCCGTTTGTATTAGTCCTGCCCAATGATGATAAAGTGCAACACCTTTTGTGATACAGTGAAACATTGAAGATTGCTAATACTAACATCCATCTTATTTTCTTAATCTTTCTTTTTGCACTAATTGTTCTTAATTCTTGCATTATGACGGAGTCCTGTGACACACAAACATATAAATCATCCTGCATATACATTCATGTTAGAAACATCATTTTAAAATCATATATCATCAATCATGCATACATTTTATATTTTACAAATACAAACATATAGGCATTTATCATATCGAGGATATCATGGCATAATAGACATTCCTTATCATAGATTACATATCATAAGCATTACATGTACAAAAAAAATGTAAATAGATGCATCACATTACAAATGTATAGCATCACATGTAGAAAGCATTGTACATATAACATCATATTGCATCTCATAATTATAAATTGCATACATAACATCCATCCACATCATAAATATTAATACATACATCATCACATAGAATCAACATCACATCATAGGCTACATAAACACATCATAAAGTAGATATGATCATCCATCACATAGGCATCTCATATAGACATAACATGTATAAATAAACGACTGCATAATCAATAAATAGAAATGCATATCATGAGAATCGCTCGCAAAATCATATATATATATACCTCAAAAGTGTCACATCATAATGTCATAATGTATCAATAAATATGGAAGCTCGTAGGCTATATGATCATAATACAATGTCTCAATACATATCAAGAAATGTCCCTATGCCGAACTGCCACTGCTATCATGACTAGAGTGTGCGAATGAATGATGCCAAGATCCTGATGACCTGTGACCTGAATGTGGCCTATCGTATGGACCAGCTCTGCGTGGCTGCTCAACACCCTCTGTGCTAATTGTCTTGATGTGGGTCCTAGTTTGGAACCTGTCACTGCATGCCTGTGAAAAACTCAGAGCCTATCTCTCTAGAGGAACGGTTGTCTCATACAAATATCTGTAGTACGTAGCCCTCTCAACAAATCTAACTAGCTCTCAAGCAAATGCCTCTACTGGCCCACTACAAAGAGCTCTAATCTTTGTAAACCTCTACTCGGTCTCCTATCTCCGAGATATGGCATGATCCCTGTCCATGAAGGTTCTTTCCCTCTCCATCCATAACACATCTTGCTCAGACATCAAGACCCTCATTTGCTCCTCCAAAGGTGCAAGTTGGGCACGAAGTGTAGTAGTGTTAGGATCAACTACCCCTGTAACATCCTGTCTCACCCTCTCCACACCATCATCATCATCCTCTAACTACTCCAAAATCTTGTCTCAGACCTCCCACTCCTAATCATCCCCCTCATCATCATCATCCTGATAGGCACCAAGTAATCCAAGGGCATCAATCTCTGCCTCCTCTCTGTCTGCCTCCTTTGCATGATCCTCTAGAATGGCCTCCTCTATGGAATGCTCCTCATCTCTACCAATCTCAACACGTACCTCTTCCTCACCTCTTCCAATATCTGGCATGTGCACATCATCCTCCTCTCATCCCTCCTCACAGATAGGTGATAAAGGTGGCCCTTGTCCTCTCTGTCCACTCCTCCCTCTCCCACCACTCTGCCAACCACCTCCATGACCATCTCCATCATCGCTCTGACCACCTCCACCTCTCCGACCTCTGCCTCTACCACACCTATCGCGTGGTCCTGTCCCTTGCCACTCTATCAGCGCATCCTAATCTGGGTCTATAAGGGGAATCGGCCTGTGAATGGTCCACCACTCATCATATGCCTCGGTGGTACCTGGATCAACCAAACAATCTCTCCAGCCCCATTGCACTGCCTGCAATGCATCAATATCTACCTCGACAGTGGCCACTGAAATCTCTGCACCCCATAATGGGATCTCTCATGAGGACCTCGCAAACTCTTCCCATCCTCTAGGCTCATCCTGCACCTCTCCGAATTGTCATAGCACACGATCTGGAAAATGTGTCTCTATGATATGAACATGCGAAATAGTCCACCCAATCAGATATTGTGTCTGGCAGCAATATGGAAAATATCATCCTCATCTTACCACTTTGGACAATCCAAGTATGGTCTCCATGTAAATTGTACCATAGTATCAATAGCATGTTGGAAGTACCTAGTATCTCCCATATGGTTCTGAGTATTATCCCCCGAATAATGGAAGGCATATGGTGCTCCATGTTGCACATCAACTGTGACTGGTGGACGAAAGATGACAATGTGTTCCCATGCCCATACCATCAGGAGCGTGGTACCACAACTCATAGACTGTGCCTCTCGATAGGCTATATCATGCAAATGAAAATATAACATTCTGAGAAGGCAGGGTCCCCAAGCATACACCTCCCACCACTCTAGCATACCAACTAGCATCTCTCCCCATCCCACAGGAAATCCATGACCTCAACGGTCAAGGAGGACTATACCACCTATCAATGTACACAATAGATAGTCTAACTGCCTATACCTCTGAGCCAATACATGTCATCTAATCTCATAATTGTCAATACCTAACTATCTAATATCCTCATGAGGGTAATATCTGCACATCTTAGTGAAACCCCTTTGAGTATCATACATCACCCTGGTGCCTCTAATAGGAAGTCTTAGAATCCTGTAGACATCCTCCAACGTAACTGTACCCTCTCCAGTAGGCAAGTGAAACGAGGAAGTCTCTGAGTGCCACCGCTCGCATAATGCTGTCAGTAGCCCCTGGTTTTCCCAAATGATGGGCATATCTGTCACATGGAGGAGACCCAAATGCCATAAAAATCATTTCTCTAGGCTCCGCAAACTGTACCAGAAGCGAAAAGTCGATGGTCTCAACTCTCATGTATACACAGGGTCCAAAATAACCTACAATGGCATTATACATGCCTCATGTCAGCACCAATCACCTATTCTAATGCAAAGTGACAAAATCTAATGGTAGTCAAATGCATCATTCCTTTTCAATTGTCTCACAATTAACCAAATGCGTCATTTTATTTAGCAAATGTGTCATTCTAAAACACAACTGTGTATGGAAATATCACATGCGTGTCAAAATCAAATGTGACTAATTACAACCATGCAAACAACAATCCATGATAAATACAAATGCATTGAAGAGAAAGAAAATGTGTTTACTATACATGCAAATGTATAACAATTTTTCACATGTGTCGATTTCAAATACAAATGTGTCAAAATATTAAATACCTATGCTAAGCATCGAATGTGAATTTGCAAATGCATTGAACCGCATACAAATGTGTTTATTACGCATTCAAATGCGGCTTTTCAACAAAATGATGCATCACAAAAAATAAAAAATAAATGCATGAAAAAGCATGAAAACCGAAAATTCAAAAGTTGAGATCGAAGTACATATCGGGGGGCCCGCGTCGGATGGCCACCTAAAGGTCTGGACCCTATATGAATGATGATGGGTGTGAGGAACATGTGACATCTTCACTAAGGGTGCAGGGCAAAAATCTCAAATTTTGAAGCTATGTGGGTAAAAATGAATGGGTTTTTACCCCATTTTCTATTTATACCTAGGGTTTTCGTGGCATTCCTTTTTACTGGCCGCGTTAACTTTCAACTTCAATCGACCTGTACCCATCCCTAACACTTCCAACTTCAATTTCATCAACTCCACTGCATTTCTAGCTATCCAATGGACTAATTGGGACTATTTTCAATTTTTTTGAATTTTTTTTAAAAATTGTCAATTTTCCTGATGAGGCATACCTTTACCTGTTTTACATTGAGGCATTATTGGGGAATATTTTTGATCGATTTTCTTTGAGACAACGCCGAAATGACATTGTATCAAAGAGGGGAAAATGTAGACACCGGAATCTGGTCTAAGCCTGCGACTTAAATTTCTTCATAATTCGTGTTTCTATGGTCATGATTAAATAATGTCAATTATTTAATTATTCTCTAAAGTCTTCATTTCTTTATTAATTAAATAAATCTAATTATTAAATTAATTCAACTTAACATTAATTCTTCTATTAATTAAATCACATTTTCTTTACTTTATTGATTAATTAAATAAACGCTTTTTATTTAATTATGTTACTAATTAACCTTATTCTTCTTCTTGTCAAATTAAATAAATTCTTATTTAATTTACCCTTTATCATATGTCAACTATAATTAAATAAATTATTTATTTATTTAATTATTCATTTAACCCTTTCAACACTTAAATAAATCTTAGTTATTTAATTATTCTTCAAATATCAAATCTTCAATTAAATGAATTATTTAATTCATAAATTATGTTTTAATGCATTCCTCTATATTTAGATAATTTTGTAAATTATCTAAGTATTCACTTTGACTTGACTCGAGATCTATTTAATTTGGTCAGTTAACTATTGATTTAATGTCTGAGTTGCTTGCACGAGTAATCTCTTTGTCATATCATTTAGTCATCTAGTTCTAACTCAATTGCGTGTACATGCATATTAATTAAATATTCCTATTTAATTAATTAAATCTTGTGCATGCATTTGAGCAAAGAGTTACTTTAATCCATCTTTATCTTTGTCATGCAAAGACTATTCTTCTATTTTCGAATACCAAACTTGAAGATTAAATCATTTATTTAATCTTTATTTCTATTTCTAATTTGTATCACTCATGTCACTACTAACAGTTATCATAATGCATGTCTAATCTTTTGATCTCAACTGTCTGTTGATCTTTTGATCCTGGCCTGTCATTCAAATGATCAATTTTCTATAAATTGATTTGTCTTTCATCATTTCAGTCTCTCCTGAAATCTTATAACTTTTGGAAGCATATCTATTATCTTGAATCTTTGATGTTTTGCTAAATCACTATTATAGGCTATACTCGCACAAGAGAAATCTAAGGGAAATTATACTACAACAGTGAAATGGAGAAGGGTAATCGAGGTTATACATGGAATTATGTAGATATTGGGTAAGATTGTTCAGTTTATTTATGTTTTGGCTTTCCTTTGTTCTCTGTTGTTTAGCTTAGATTTCATTAGAGTTTAGATCGCATTGAGTGTGTGCTTTTAACCTTTCTTCTACATTTTCTAGATGTTACACAAACCACAACAAATTCTGGTGGTGAAGCACCATAAACTTTACCCCATACTTTAGAAACCCCGAGTCATTCAGAAAACGTAGGAATCATCAATTCAGGAGAAGAGGAATAACCTTCTCGCAAGAGGAAAAAGAGAACCAAAGTAATAATGCAAACAAATCCTCCTTTAAGGAGAAGTAAAATGTTATCTACTGAGTCTAGTGATACTATGGCTTATGATATAGTAAGTACCTCTAAGAAGAAGAAGCCTAGGGCTGAAGCACAATCATTGAAAACTGAGAATCAGTCTAGTGAGGAGGAAACAAAAGAAAGTGAGAAACTGACTAGTCCATCTCCTAGGGTTGAAGAGGAGAATATGCCAACTCCAACAAAACAAGAAGAGGAAAGGGTACAGTCACCATATTGTGTGGATATTGAGGATGATCCTATGGGACAATTGTCCCCCTTGATTGATAGTTACTGAGTCAAGTTCACTTGATGCATCTGATCAAGGAAATGTACTTAGCACTGAGGAAAATGCAATTAATGATTATGAAATCCCCAATCTGCCTTTTTTTGTTAATACAAGGGATGCAGAATCTGATCAAAGGGGAATGGAATTAGAAAAATTAAAAATAGAAATTGTTGAGTTAAAATGTCGATTTCAAGGAAATGAGGAACAAATCAGCCAACAACAAGAGGAAATAAAGGCACATACTACTATTATAGGGAAGAGAGACCAATCAATTGTGAATTTGAAAATGTGGATGGAACAAAAAGACAAGATTATTGAGCAATTGCAGTATCAGATACAACAGTGGAATCAAGAAAGCAAAAAGCGTGTGGTTGATTTTTTTGAAAAAGATAGGAACATTAAAAGTTTAACAAGTAACTTTCTACAATTATTTACTAATTTTGAAGAAGAAAGGAATAAACAGAAAACTAAACTTAATGCCTCTTTGAGAAAAAATGTTGAATTAGAACATGATTTGCAAGAAAGTGATGCGAAGCCTATAATGGAGTCTAAAGGAACACAAACTGAACCAACTGTAATGGAATGGTTCCAAGTATGTATGCCTCCATTGTTAATGAAATGGATGGAGAGATGCTATTTTGTGAAGGAGGCAAGTATTGAAAATGCTAGGTTGAAGGAGTTATTTTTGTTAAAATAATCATTTGACAAGGTGTATAGAGCTAAACAAGATGCTTGTCAAATAGGTAAATTTTTGTTAGCTTGCAAAACACCCTCCATGCTATATTTTATGTTTCTCATTGAGCAACTCCTAAGATGGAAATTACTCATAATTTATAAGAACCAGCCACATGATCCTGATGACAAAGAATTTGTCAAAATATTTGTAGAATCCACTCCTGATCAGCAGGATTTGTTATGTGAATTCTTTGTTCATAATCTATTTTTAGAAAAATATATAGATTTTCATGTCAATTTCTTTATTGGTGAAGTTCAATTAGGGTCATTTCTATCCACCATGCATAATCAAATCCAATGGCAGGAACGAATAAGGGAATATTCATAGGAAGAGAAAACTATTGGACTGCAAATGAGGTGTCCTCACTGAAATCCTTCTACTTTGAAAGCACAGTTCCTAAGTATTGAGATTAACAAGGTTGTACAAATTAAATACAACAATAACCTTCGGCTATGCTTTGACTATTTTTGAGATCGCGGGCCACAATTGATAGGGAGAGCTTGGCATGCATGTGAAGAGAGATATACTCCTCTTCCTATGTATCTTAGGAGAAGAGAGGTAATTTCACCTCTTAACATTAGGTGGTCATATAGAACAACAAAAGCCTTGGTTGGTATCCTACAATAACTAAAAACTGATTGGATTGACATGAGATACATACCTCCTCTACTTCTTTCACCACCCCCTGCAATACATGTCAACACATATCAGAGCTTTGAAAATTTTGAGAGATGGATAGAAAGGGTTAAGCTTCATCAAGGTTTTCTGAGAGATCCTAAGAATCTGGACATAGAAGTAGATGATTTTTTATGACCTCAATGCAAAGTATGAAGAGTTGAGTAGAAACAGGGGAAATGGAGGATAGGGAGCACAATGAAGAGCAAGAGGACCTACTCAAGATTAGGAAGGGAAGAAATGATGAGGTAAAAATAACCTCATAAATATAATGAACTAAATACTCTTCCTCATATCTTCCAGTCACCTTTACCTTGCCAATTAATTGTCTTTAGGATTAGTAATTACTTGCTTTTTGTGAAAATGTATATAATATTTATTTCCTAAAATTAATTGAAATAAGCTAACCTGTGCTGACATAATGGTTTAGTTTCTAAGTATTGTACAGGTTAATAAGCATAATCGGTCATCATGCCAGCCAAGTGGATTCAACACAGACTTCAATACAATTGAAGACAAGCGCTAGAAGAATAGGCATCAGAACTTTAGGTGAATGCATGGTGGACCAAGTTTTTGAAGATTTCTATTATTTTCAGTTCGAAGACTTTATGGCTCATCTCGAGCCCTTTAATGTTTTATGTAGTGGACTTAAGTCCATTAGTCAGTTGAATTTAGTTGAATACTTTTTTAGTGGTAATATTTACCAACTAAATTATAGGATTTTGTTAAGAAAATTTTGTATAAGTATGTAACTGTCAGAAGCAATGATACAAGAGAGATATATCATTATGTTGTCATAATGTGTTCTTAAACTATGTTTCTGAGATATACTTTCAATATGAATAAAGCAAGTTTTTCCCATCTTATTCCTAGTTATTAGTATTGTGAATGGAATCATCTTGAATGGAGTAATCTTGAAGTTAAAAAGTGTATGTGATCTGAGCTAAGCGTAGGAGCACCCGAGAGCTGGCCACTTGAGGGACTGTAGAGTAGATAGATAAGTATTCCATTTTTAATTATGTTGTCTTCATTCTGTAAATGATAATTGTGAGTGAAGTTTATTTTCATGTGTCGAGCTCTATTAAGTTAATCCTATAGGTTGTAGATCAAGTCTATAATCTTTTAATTCTATTATCTAAAGTTTCAAAGCACCTACTTTCATTGTTAGTTGGAAGTTGTTAAGTTTTTTTTGTTAACCACTAGATGTTGGTGGTAGGTTGTTAAGTTTGCTATTTGGTGTTAGTTAGATGTTTCATAGTTTCTTTACAAGCTTTTCCTTTTCAGCAGTTTACATGCTTCTTAGTTTAATTATCTCCATCCTTTCTAGTTTAATCATTATGCTTTCTAGATTAATAATTTCCTGCTTTCTAGTTTACTAGCCTCTTAGTTTAAGTTTCATTTACTGCTGTTCCAAAACATTTAGAAAATCTGAGAGAGATAGTCAAGATGTTTTATATTTCATATAGCCTCTGAACACTACCCAGTCGATACAATTGATGCATTTTCAACTAAGGAGATAGGACCTAACGACAACATGTCAATGGTCTTTGCCATTAAAAAACTTAGGCACTGTATGCTAAATCGTCAAACAAAGTTGGTTGCAAAGATAGATCCACTTAAATACCTCCTCAGTAAGGCTACTTTGACAAGACGATTAGCTAAATGGGTAATGATCCTAAGTGAATATGTCATTCAGTATGTTGAGAGAAAGGCTATAAAAGGATAGGTCATTGTTGATCAACTTGAGGATGCACCAATAAAAGATGATTACCCGTTGGTTACAAACTTCCTTGATGAATCAATATTTGTAGTAGAATATTTAGTCACTTGGCTACTATATTTTGGAGAATCTCACATGAATCGTGGGTTAGGAGCTGGAATATTGTGTATCACCCCACAAGGAGATACCATTCCTAAGTCATTTTGAATAGTCTTTCCATGAACATACAATATAGCAGAATATGAAGATCTTCTCACAGGACTTTGTATGGCAATAAAATGGAAAATCACAAGCCTACAAGTGTACAGTGACTCACAGCTAGTAATCCGACAAGTCAATGATGATTATGACACCAAAGACAAAAAACTCATGCCATACAAAAGAATGGTTGATAGTTTCTGGTAATACTTTTAGGAGATTATCTTTCATCAAGTCCCTTGTGTTTAGAATAAAACTGCAGATGCAATGGCTACCATCGGTTCTCTCTTGGATATTCCCAACAATGTGCCTCAATATGAGTTTTTGGTAGAACAACTATAAGTCCCTACCTTTAATCTCCCCAATTCAAAGATGGTATGTGAACTTGTTGGTCCCAATTCCCCTTGGTACAAGGACATCTATGACTACCTCAACAACAACATTATTTCCCTTGACCTTTCTGCCAACCAACGCAAGAAGTTCATTTGAAAAGCCACTAGATTTTCCATCATTAGTGACACCTTATATAGAAGAAGCCTTGACAACACCCTCTTAAGATGTCTTAATACCAAAGAATCACAAATGACCTTGAGAGAAGTTCATGAAGGAATATGTGGTGCTCACTCTAGTGGTCCAACTCTTGCTAAGAAAATAATGCATGCAAGATACTATTGGACTATGATGGAACGTAATGCTTACTTCTTCAACAATAAATTCCAACAATGTTAGATCCATGGAGACTTGATACATGCACCTAAACAAGAACTTAAGTCAATTTAATAACCTTGGAACTTTGCCCAATGGGGACCCGACCTCATAGGTAAGATTCATCCCACTTCAACCAATGGCCATAAATTCATCATCACTGCGACTAAGTACTTCACTAAATGGATTGAAGCTATTCCCATGATGTAGATTACTGGAAAATAGATTTCAAAGTTCATTCTCAATTATATCATTTGTCAACATGGTGTTTCTCAATCCATTATCACTGATAATGGTCGCCCATTCAAGAACCAAGAAGTCTACCAACTCTATGACAAATTCCATATCCAACACCATTTTTCCACTTTATATTACCCACAAGGCAACATCCAATCCAAGGCATCTAATAAAAACATCATCAAAATCCTTAAAAAATATTGTCAATGATGTTGGTCGTGACTAGAACCTTCAAATTAATCCCACCTTATGGGCCTACCGTATTGGAATTCACTCATGTTGGAGCCACTTCATACTCATTAGTCTTTGGTTCTTAGGATATATTACCTATTGAGGTCAAGTTTCCTTCCCTTCAGGTATCCATACATGGGCATATGAATAATGATGAGTACCGTGCTACCAGATTACATGATCTCAACTTATTAGATGAGCGAAGACAGACAACACAAAATAACTTTCAAGCATATCAAAATCATCTTCATTGAAGTTACAAGAAGAAGGTCCTGACATGACATCTTGACATTAGTGACCTGGTTCTAATTGAAAATCTTAAAAATCAAGCAGAATGAGAAAAACTAGGAAAGTTGGAACCTAATTAGCTGGGTCCTTATATAGTCATAGCAGTTTATGGATTAGAGGCATATCAACTATCAACTCCTAAAGGTGAACCCTTGTAAAATCTAATCAATAGTCTACACTTGCATAAATTCTACACTTAGCTTCAAAGAGCCATGCCAATGACTCAAAAAATACAAAAAAATACAAAAAAAGGTTACCTTGATGAAAACCTGGCAAACAAGCATCTTGGTGACACCAAAAATAAATTAAAAAAAAAAATTGAGAAAATAGTAAAGAAAAATAATTTGTTCAATAGTGAAAACCACTTCGGTGGCACTTTGGATAAGTACCATGGTGAAAACCTGGAAAATAGGTGCCATGTGTAGTTGACTTTGCTCCATCATCTACCATCATTCCAATCTGACCTTCCAGGTCATTCACCCTTCTATATCATTCATAATAATGTCTTGACATCCTTTCCACAAATTGGAACAATTGACATCATGCATCCTTTTTCCTTCCCATATCCGTCAACAATAAATTTATGTTCCCATTCCATCCCTAATAAGTTGGTCTCATCTTGGCTGGGGGAAAGTACTTAACCTAGTCTTCAGGGGATTCTACGCTTGGGGTCAAACACAAAATCATAAAATTATAAAACCTCAAAAAAAAAAATCAAAACCTATGAAAAACACAAAAACATTCAAATAACTTGCAAAAATCCCAAAAAACAAAGTCAAAGTCAATCATGTCAGTCAAGTTATGTCGAACTACATTGCCTTTGTGACTTAACGTAGGCAAGGCCATTTTTCGATGTGCTCCAGAGGCATTAGGTCAGTCCCTTAGGATGTTATCAAACAAAGTCAAATCATGATTAAGTCATTTGTCAATAAGGAAAAGTCACATCATGTTCAAATACGAGGTCTCTACGCATTGTTACGTAGGAAAGGCCATCTATCGATGAGCCCTTCAGGCCCCCTAGGTTAATCTTTTAGGGTTCTGTTGGAACAGTAAAATTCTAATATTTTCACATACCCATGCATTTTCAAGTGAGTCCTACTATGAGCACATTTTCCTCTCTTCGTGATATTTTGCTCACGTTTTTCCCATATTTGCCCCATAAAATACATCTAGGTCTGAGTTTTTCACTTTGTCATCCATATCGGCATGAGATTGTCAAGGTCTCCCCAACCCATAATGTTTTTTTTCTTGTAAAATGTATGTGTTGCTTATCGGTAAGACGTTTTTGATATCACAGCGATCAAAGTTTTCTTACAAGCACCGTTCGGCAGGACTTCTTCATGGTTTCAGTGACAGTGGATAATTCTAATCATCAAGAGTTATACCGTCGGTGAAGGAAATCGTCTTTGGGGTAATGTCATAGCGATTCTTTCTTGTCTTACCGACTTGTGCACAAATGTTCATTTCTGCCAAGCAGGTTGCTTTCGATGTAGTGTTTCACTAACTACATCATGTCTCGCCGACCGGTAGTGAATGCATTCATATCGGCAAAAGGTGCTCTTCGGTGAGAGGTTTTTCTTCGTTGTAATATATTGGAAAACTTCCCTTGTCTTGCCGACTACCGATAATGAAGTACATCTTGGTAAGACTCATGAACTTTCGAGTAGAGTCTTAGCGAACCTGTCAGGTCTTGCCGACAAATTTTAATGAATGGCTTTTGGCAAGAGGTTGGTATTGTCTCAGCGAAATGAAAGTGTGGGTTCGGGGTGTTTCGTATGACATAATATAATCTCTGAGAGGTCTCCCCGACATTGGAATGTCATAGTGATGCATAAGATGAAAGGAACATCTCAACGAGACTAATGTGACTTCGGGATGAGGTCATGGTGATTTTTATTTGTCTTACCGACCGACAACATAAAGATATATATATCTCAGTGTATCAATGGAAAATTAGATTGTTAGATTGTTAGCTAATAATATCAAAATCCAAAGATCTTACAAAACACATTGGAAGTAAACTAAAGAACGATTATATCTGATCGCCGAGACCTCCATGATTTACTTTTGTAATACCTTCTTGCTTGCTGGATAATACTTTTCCCTCAGATCCGTCGTGCGAGCAAATCTGCAAATGCCTAAGTCCTACACCAAGCTTTGAAGGATTTATGCAATGTCTAAATGCTTATGCCTATGACTATAATTGCCAATGTCTATGTCTAAACAATGCCAAGACTTGATCAAATAAATATAATAAATATTGAAATTGCTATGAAATCTAAGTGTGCAAATGCCTAAAATGTAATGTGTCTGTACGTAAATGTAAAATGTCAGTGTCTGTGTGTGTGTAATCGAAAAGTGAGAGAAAAATGACATTTTATAGAAAATGTCATTTTGAGTGGACGGACGAGATTAATTGATGATGAGAACCTAAAATGAGAGTTCCAGATTAAATATGAGAATCCCTAATTAGGGTTAGGGAAAAATCCTTAATCGAACGGTCAGAATAAAATCTCAGATAATCGGATCGACGGTGGAGAATAAATGAGGAAACTAATTAAAGAAAATAAAGATTTTCGAAAAATCAAGAAGATAAGGTTGCCCGATTTGTGAGATTCGAAAAATCAAGAAGATAAGATTTGGACTGAAGATCAGATTTGAAAAATCAAGAATCTACCCGATTACTTGATTTTTGGAAGAATAATATCTTTTTGAATTTAATTAATTCAAAATGATAATTTTGTGTGACAAGTAAATAATCCTTTTCAGATTATTTACTAAAAAGAGTGAAAGTTAATAAAATGAAATCATTTTAAATATTTTCATTTATTTAAAATGAGAGAAAAGTGAAATTAGTAATTAAATAATTAAAAATAATTATTAATTTGGAAGATAAGACTGAATAATTAAATAAATTAATAAATTTATTTAATTGTGACAGTTAGTGACATATCAAATAAATAAATGAGATTCATTTATTTAATAATCAGGAAGAATTAATGAAGAAAGGAAATTAAATAAATTAAGAAATTTATTTAATTAAGGGAAGACTTAGACAATTAATGACGTATTTAATAAATAAATGAAATTTATTTATTTAATAATCATGAATAATAAAAGGACATGAATTAATTAAATAATTATGAATTATTTAATCAATAGTCGAATGTGAACCAAGGACATAATTAAATGTCATAATTATGCTAGGACGAAAGTGGTAAAAATGAAGCTTGCAGGCCTAGGTCATTTTTAGGTGTCTATACTCGGTAAGACTCATGCGCTTTGAAATAAAGTCTCAGCGAGTGACCTCTGATCTCGCCAATGGAACACAAAGGGGACTTTGTCAGCATGAAAATTGATTTGTCTTAGCAACACGCAAAGATGGATGAAGACTTTGAATGAAACATAATGAAATCTACAAGAGGTCTCCCCATTATCAAAAAGTTACAGTGAAGCGGATGAAGCGAAGAGGCGTATCTCGGTGAGAAAAATGCTCGTGTCTCAGCAACTGGTAAATACATTAAGGAAATACATTTTGATAACACATTTTGTAATCTATGAGATATCTCACCGACTTTGATGGGTCACGGCGAAACTCAGACGACCAAAGGGATGACTGACAGCGATATAATTGCCTTCGGCATACTTACAGAAGTGTCTTGGCAACTATTTCAGAGATGATTAATAGAAGCCCGAATTCGAACAGTTGGTTGTTGACTTGTGAATGCGAAGCGTTGTGTCTCTTCGGTGTCCAATGTATAAACGTTCATTCTCAATTGTAAAGATAGGGAGGGGCGATAAGGAGAATAGGATAGAGGATAGAAAATATACAGTGTAATACAATGTTTTGCCAATATGAGACTATGTTGCATGTTTCAAATCATGGAGATATCAATTGAAATCTAATAATATGGTGCAGTTGTTTTTGGTATCAGTTGTTTATGGTGTTCGTTGAAAGTATTATTGAAGTTGTCTCCAGTATGGTGTTTTCTAGTTATTTAAATTGGTGTAACAAGATTATATCCAGTTTGTCAGTGCACATTTGTTGCATCTGTATGGTCAATTGATTGGTTCTTTCCAGTAAAGATTAAATCCTTCAAATTGATCATAGTAATTAGAAAATGTCAATTGGATCAGTAAGAAGAACTTGATAATCATAACCTTGCATGTTTATAGAAGTTATAAACTAAATCAAATGCTAAACAACTTGAATTTCTGCCAGAACGAAGTATTTTTTTTTAGATTTCTCTTGACTCCGCATACCCAATAAGGCACTGGTCTTTGTGTTTTATCATTCAGTTTTATTCAATTCTTTTTTACATCTATTAACTAAGCATATTAGGATTTAGAATTGAATATTGCTATACAATTTATACCAAATTTGATTTTATTTGTCCATTTTTCATCTGCCATCGTGGACAAATCACTATAAGAGAGAAGATAAAAGGTCAAGTCTGCATAATTCATATAGGTACACCCACCTAGGTTTAGTAGCATCTGAAGAGTAGAAGGTTTAAGCCACTAAAACCTTGTCTGTTACCCTAAAACATATCAAGAGATTGGCAGCCTCTTGAGGTATCCTTTACCTACATTTTTTGAGAGCTAACAAATTGGCGACTCTGCTGGGGATAAACTTCAAAATTTGCACCTTAATCATAGAGTCTGAAACAAAATAACAGACTCCACTGCGAATAAAAAAAAATAATATATTTTCTCACTTTTAAGAAAGTGAGTGGCGACTCTGATAAAGCATTGTAACATGAATGGAAGAAGATCTCAATATAGGGGAGGTCATACTAGAGTTGTTGTTGGTAGCATTAAGTGGACACATAAGGAAGATAGGGTTGACAAGGGTAAAGGGAAAAGTGAGGACATGTGCATGACGAACAAAGACAAATCATCAATACCACATGGTGAAACATATAACTGTTATGATACATGGAGAGATAATTCAAGTTCAGAACCTTGTACCCCAGAAGATCAAAGAAATCCTTTTCATGATCCTTAGAAACAGGTAGAGTGGCATGCCAAATTTGAAGTTGAACGACTCAAAAGTCAGCATGAATATGACCAAAAAATGGAAGGTAATCAGAATGGATCCACTTATCATGAAACTCCTCAAGAAGATTATGAATCTTTAACTTATGAAGAAGTAAAAGCACGGTTTGAATCTCAAAGAAAGGAAAGAGAAGAACAGGAGAAGGCCCAGATGATACAAGCAATGAGAGAATTCAAATTGTAGAAAACTCAGAACATTATTCAGACAACTGGTTGCTCCTCAAAGTATGTACCACCTCATAAACAGGGTAATCATGGTGCAGGGCATTCTGATCCACTAGAGGTCTCTCAACATCAAGTTGGGAATCAATATAGATAGCCAAATCACCCACCTCATATTCCCACACAATATACAAATGTACATACACCTCTTGTTCAGCCTCATGTGCCACATCATAACACGCAATATAATAACCCAATGTACCAGTACCCACCTAACCCTCCCCCTCATCAGTATACCACCATGATCAGACAATTTGATTTGGTAGGATTTCAATTATACCCTTACCCCATGGATGGTAGTTGGAGAGTTCTAGTGCCTAAGTTTACAGGAAGTAGTGCAATTTCTGTTGAAGACCATTTAAGGAGCTTCAATGCCTTCATTCAAGATTTGGATGTACCTTATGAAAATTTACATATGATACTATTCATGATGTCACTTATTGAAGAAGCTAGGGATTGGTTCAACAGCCTTACAACAGCCTCTATTTATTCTCTCCAAATATTTCAGGACCGATTCCTCGAGCAATATGGGAATCAGAGTGCACCTAATGCTACTCTTCATGAGTTGATGCAAATTCAGAAAAATCAAAATGATTCAATTTATGATTTCAACCAAAGATTCAATAAACTGTAGAATAAAATACCTCTTGGATCAAAATTGCCAGACTCTGTGGCATTGAGTGTATATTTGAATGCGTTTGATCCTAAAATAGGATATGAACTAAGAAATAGGTTCCCAAGAGACTTGGCTGAAGCTCAGAAGACAGCTTTAACAATTGAAAACAATAGGAGGGCTGCTGGGATAATTGATAAAAGATAAAATCATAGGGCTCCCCAACAAACCAATAATTATCAATACAAACAGAAGAACACATACAGAAATGAAAGGTTGAGGCCGAGGTTACATGACATGCCCTATAACACAAACTGGAAGGATGGAAAACCTATAACAGATAGGCTTGGAAGCAAAGAAACTCCTGATCCATTGAGGAAGAAGGGAGCCTATATGGTTGATAACAATTATTTTTGTGAAGTCTATGATAAGCCACATTCCCCATATTATTGTGTTGTAGCCCAAAGAATGCAAGAGGAAGTAATGTTGATGGGAAACAATGAGGAAGATCACAAAGTGTATTTGACTTCAAACACTTTTTACCATGTGAAAGAGAGGTACTCATCTTCAAAGGAGGAAGGTTACGAGTATGATGTTTCAAATCAGAAATAAAATGTCCACATGGTTGAGCAACAGATCCTTTTTTACTCTGAGGATGATTATGCAGAACCACGTTCTGATGAGGTGCCTACTCAGGGAAGTATGAGGAAACTCACTGAAGAGGAAAGAGAGAGATTAACTATTGCTGTAGTTGAAGAAGAAAAGAGTAAGTACCGGTTGAGAAATAGGACAGTAAATGAGAGGGAAGGTGTCCCTAGGGGAATCTTTATGAAAGAGAAAAAGGTGACACAAGGAACTATGAAAAGGGTTGAAAATAAACAACATAATGAAAGCAAACAAAAGTATGTCCAAAAGGAGGAAGTAAAAGAATTGCACAAAGAAATTCAAAAGCCTGATCAGCCAAGTAAAAGAGAGAAGGAGGAGAACAAAGGAGAAACATCAAAACAAAAGAAAGTGGTTAAAGTGGAAGGTCCATCTTTTGATTTCACTCAGGCCTTATCTCAGGTAAAAATGTCTGTTCCACTACTTGAGATGATGAAGATTAAGGAATATAGAGACAGTGTTGTTCAATTGATAACAAATGAAAATGAAAAACATATAAATTTTGAAAGCAAGATGGCCACTAAAAATAAGCAAGAGAATGTAAATATCCCAGAAATTTGCTTGAATAATGTATTGACAAGTCCTCCACAAGTTGATCCTTTTTTCACTACATTACTCATAAATAACAAATTGTTGAGGAATTGCATGATAAATTTTGGTGCTGCCATGAATATTATGCTAGTAGGTGTGATGAAACAACTAGGCATGTGGGTGGATACATATGAAGGGAAATGCTATGCAATGGATAACTGACCTATTCTTGTGGTGGGTATAATGAAAGATGTTGAAGTCAAGCTAGTTGCTTATCCTCAAGTGGCTTACAATATTGATATAACAGTAATAGACATCCCTCCTTAGTTTGGTATGCTTTTGTCAAGACAGTGGACGACAGCTATTGGTGGAAATGTCCGGTTTGACCTATCTTATGCAACAATTTCGGTAAATGGCCAAGAGGTGAAATTGTACAGGGAGTCGAGGATGAATCAACTTGTTGACTATGTACCACAAAATTAGATCAACTATTTTTGTGATGTTGATCTTGGGAGTTTTAATATAGAACCAGCCCACCCAGAGTTGATCAATAGTAATCCAATTAAGAAGCATGCTGTACAAAACTGCAACGGTGTGTGGAAGATGTACTTGATGGAGCTTGCAGTCAAGAAGGTAATGGAGCAGGGATAGTATTTGTTTCACCTGAGGGTGTTACATTTAAGTATTCATTTTTGTTAGCATTTGAATGTACAAACAATGTTGCGGAGTATGAAGCTTTGTTAACAGGTTTGAATATAGTTGTGAAACACAAAATCAAGTTGTTGACTGTTCTAGGGGATTCTGAGTTCGTTGTTTCACAAATTAAGTCCAAGTATGCAGCAAAACATAAGAGACTGAAACAATACAGGAATGTTGTATGAGACACAATTGAATTGTTTGATGCCTTCTCAATTGAGTGGATTGATAGGTCAAAAAATATAATGGCATATTTTTTAGCAAATGTGGTGCTGAAAAGAGATGACATTACACTGGCTAGAGTATCACAAATTGAGTTCAAGACAAGGCCTTCTGCTCCTGATAACATCTATAGTTGGCAGGTCTTCAATGATGATATTGACCTTTTGAAGTTCCTCTGCTGCATAGATCAGTATGAAGCACAGGAAATTGATTTCAATTCCTTTGTTGAAGAAGTGGATGGGAAGCAAACAGTATTTGGAAAGGAAATCGTACAGCTGAAAAAAAATAGGCTTCCTAAGGGCTTAGTGGCATTGGAGAGGGTGTATGATGGAAATGATTGATCCCTCATAAAGCAAGCACCAGTAAATAGGGAGGATATTGAAGAGATTAACTTGGGGACTGAGATGACACCTAGAAAGGTGTACATAGGGAAGAAGATAAACCCTACAATTAGAAGGATGTTGATAGAGTTTCTGAGAAAATATAAACATGTGTTTGCTTGGTCTTATGAAGATCTAAAAGCGTACAGGGAAGATTTGTTTCAACATGAAATACCATTGAAGCCAGATGCTAAGCCATTCAGACAAAAGAAAAGACCCATAAATCCAACATTGGAACCTAAAATGCAGGAAGAATTGGCAAAGCTCAGAGATGGGGGAAACATTAAACCAATCAGGCATTCAACGTGGGTCTCAAACTTGGTCCCTGTGAGAAAGAAAAATGGAGATATCAGGCTCTGTGTAGATTTCAAAAATCTAAATATGGCATCCCTCAAAGATAATTACCCTCTACCCAATATGGAGGCTATACTGCATAAGGTAACAGGGTGCGAACTGTTGTCTATGATGGATGGGTTTTCAGGGTATAACTAGGTTATGGTCAAAGAATCTGAGCAATATAAGATAGCATTTACAACTCCTTGGGGAACATATGTATACATAAGAATGCCATTTGGTCTCACTAATGCAGGGGCAACCTTCCAGAGAGCTATGGATGTGGCATTTGCAGATTTGATCAATGTTATCATGGTGGTGTATCAGGATGACCTCACTACTTACTCAAAGAAGGTTGAAGATCATGTACAACATCTGGAGAAGGTATTTATTAAAGCCCTAGAATATGGTATTAGCTTAAATCCAAAGAAGTGTCATTTTGCAGTCACAGAAGGTAAGCTCTTAGGGCATATTGTTGCAAAAGAGGGAATTAGGATAGATCCTGAGAGGGTTGAAGCTATTGACAAAATTCTTGTTCCCAAAACTGTCAAGGCTATACAGTCATTCTTTGGACAGATTAATTTTGTCAGGAGATTTGTTTCTAACTTTGCTGAGATTATTAAACCCATATCAAAAATATTGAAGAGAGGACAAAAAATGGAATGGACTGCAGAGGCCTTGGAAGCTTTATATCTATCAAAAGGGCCATCAAGGAGGCTCCTATCCTTAAATCTCCAGACTTTGCAAAGCCTTTTCAGATATTTTCATTTGCTTCTATGCACACCATTGTTGTTGTTATGTTACAGAAGAATGAAGAAGGTCATGAGTAGCCTGTGTCTTTCTTCAATAAGTCATTACAAGGGTTTGAATTAAAGTATGATATAATGGAAAAATAGGCATTTGCACTAGTGAAAGTTGTATAGGATTTCAGGCCATATCTGGTTGGAGCAAAGGTGGTTGCTTATGTCCCTCATGTAGCTGTCAAGGATATTCTAACACAATCTAAAGTAACAGGAAAAAGATGCAGATGGATTAACAAAATCCAAGAGTTTGACATGGAGATACATATTACTAAGCTGGTGAGAGGTCAAGGCTTGGCTAGATTAATGGCAGAAGCGAATATTGAAGCAAACCAAATTTGCAATGTCAAAGAAGAGACTGCAATTGCGAGCATTGAGCATACTCCATGGTATACGGATATCATGCATTACCTTAAATACATGAAGTGTCCAGAGGGATTGACAGCCAGAAAAGAACTCTAAAGCTGCAGGCATCTAAGTATGTTTTCATGAATGGAGATCTATTTTGGAAAAACAGGGATGGTATACTATTGTTATGCCTGGATGATTCTCAGGCCAAGCATGTCTTAAGTGAAATGCATGAAGGAGTTTGTGGAGAACATTACTCAACAAAGACAATTGTGCATAAAATTCTCAGGGCAGGGTATTATTGGCCAAAGGTTTTTAATGACTCTTTTACATATGTAAGGAAATGTGAAGCCTACTAGAAATTCTCTAGAAAACTGAAGTATCGGGGAGCTTTTCCACTTCGACCCTTGCAGGATGATGCCCCTTTTTAGCAATGGGGAATTGATTTCATTAGAGAGATACAAGAAAAATCAAGTGGTGGACATAGATGGATACTGGTGGCCACTGATTATTTTATCAAATGGGTTGAAGCAATCCCAACTAAACAGGCTACAAGTAGAGTTGTGACAGATTTTCTAATGGACAATATCATTTCTAGATTTGGTACACCAATAAGATTGATCACTAACAATACGATGTGTTTTAGGTCAGATGAATTCAGAAATTTCGGTAGTACATATGGTATTACTATTTCTTATGTAGCTCCTTATCATCCACAGGCTAATGGTCAAGCAGAATCTAGCAATAAGAGTCTTCTAAAGATTATAAGGAGGATGTTAGGTTAGAACAAGAAAGCTTGGGATTCAAAATTAAAACTAGCAGTTTGGGCTGATAGGATTACAGTAAAAAAGGCAATTGGAAAATATCCATTTGAATTGGTGTATGGTACACAAGCCAGGATGCCTTTGCAGAATTTGTTACCAGTATACAAGTTTTTCCTTCAGGAAGATTTGGATATTCTAGAACCTATGGAAGAGAGAATGGAGCAACTGGCTGAACTTGATGAAATAAGGAGAGTTACCCAAAACCAAAACATGAAACTACAGACACAGATGAAGTATCTATTTGATAAAAAGGTGAAGGATAGAAAATTTGGAGAAAGTGATTTGGTATTGATGTGGAATGCAAGGTGCCAGGAGAAGGGCAAGCATGGGAATTTTGAAGCCTTGTGGTTGGGACCTTTTGTGGTTATTGGAAAGAAGGGTGAAGACTCATATTATCTGCAGAATATGGCTGGTGAAGAGAAGGAGTTTCCCATGCATGGGAAATTTCTGAAACATTTTTTCTCTTGAGTAACATAGAGGATTAAGGGTTGCCATTGCATGGACAACTCTTGATGATCCTCTTTAAAATTTTCTTCCATGCACAGTAGTCTAGGAAATAAAGGAGCAGGACTTGCCAGTACATGGACAATCCTGATTTTCCTTCTTTCAAAATAATTTTTCCATGTACAATAGTTTAGGGTCCTGTTCATTTCCATCTCCATTTTGCATTCACTTTCCTTTCATTCCTTCATGCTACATGTCCCTTTCCATTCTGCTCACTAATTCATCATTTTGTCTCTAGTTTTCTCACCCAAAGATCTGGATCCTTGCAATGATCTCATAATCATTCATCCCAAAATGGAGCCACTGTTGGAACTATAAAATTCTAATATTTTCACATACCCATGCATTTTCAAGTGAGTCCTACTATGAGCACATTTTCCTCTTTTCATGATATTTTGCTCATGTTTTTCCCATATTTTCCCCATAAAATACATCTAGGTCTGATTTTTTCACTTTGTCATCCATATCGGCATGAGATTGTCAAGGTTTCCCCGACCCATAATGTTTTTTCTTCTTGTAAAATGTCTATGTTGCCTATCAGCAAGACGGTTTTGATATCACAGCGATCAAATTTTTCTTACAAGCACCATTCGGTAGGACTTGTTCATGGTTTCGGCGACAGTGGATGATTCTAATCATCAGGAGTTATACCATCGGCGAAGTTAATCGTCTTCGGGGTAATGTCATAGCGAGTCTTTCTTGTCTTACCGACTTGTGCACAAATGTTTATTTCAGCCAAGCAGGTTGCTTTCGGTGTAGTGTTTCACTGACTACATCATGTCTCACCGACCGGTAGTGGATGCATTCATATCGGCAAAAGGTGCTCCTCTGTGAGAGGTTTTTCTTTGTTGTAATATCTTGGCAAACTTCCCTTGTCTTTCCGACTACCGATAATGAAGTACATCTCGGTAAGACTCATGAACTTTAGAGTAGAATCTCAATGAACCCGTTAGGTCTTGCCGACAAAGTTTAATGAATGGCTTTCAGCAAGAGGTTGGTATTGTCTCAGCGAAATGAAAGTGTGGGTTCAGGGGTTTTAGTATGACACAATATAATCTCTGAGAGGTCTCCCCGACATCGGAATGTCATAGCGATGCATAAGATGAAAGGAACATCTCAGCGAGATTAATGTGACTTCGGGATGAGGTCATGGTGAGTTTGATTTGTCTTACCGACCGACAACATAAAGATATATATATATCTCGGTAAGACTCATGCGCTTCGAAATAAAGTCTCGGCGAGTGACCTCTGGTCTCGCCGATGGAACACAAAGGGGACTTCGTCGGCATGAAAATTGATTTTTCTTAGCAACACACAAGGATGGATGAATACTTTCGATGAAACATAATGAAATCTACAAGAGGTCTCCCCGATATCAGAAAGTTACAGCGAAGCGGATGAAGCGAAGAGGCGTATCTCGGTGAGAAAAATGCTCGTGTCTCAACGACTGGTAAATACATTAAGGAAATACATTTTGATAACACATTTTGTAATCTGTGAGATATCTCACCGACTCTAATGGGTCACGGTGAAACTCAGATGACCAAAGGGATGACTGACAGCGATATAATTTCCTTCGGCATAATTACATAAGTATCCTTGCGACTGTTTCAGAGATGATTAACAGAAGCCTAAATTTGAATAGTTGGTTGTTGACTTGTGAATGCGAAGCGTTGTGTCTCTTCGGTGGCCAGTGTATAAATTTTCATTCTCAATTGTAAAGATAGGGAGGGGCGATAAGGAGAATAGGATAGAGGATAGAAAATATATAGTTTAATACAATGTTTTTCCAATATGAGACTATGTTGCATGTTTCAAATCATGGAGATATCAATTGAAATCTAATAATATGGTGTAGTTGTTTCTGGTATCAGTTGTTTATGGTGTTCGTTGAAAGTATTATTGAAGTTGTCTCCAGTATGGTGTTTCTGGTTATTTAAATTGGTGTAACAAGATTATATCCAATTTGTCGGTGCACATTTGTTGCATCTGTATGGTCAATTGATTGGTTCTTTCTAGTAAAGATTAAATCCTTCAAATTGATCATAGTAATTAGAAAATGTCAATTGGATCAGTAAGAAGAACTTGATAATCATAACCTTGCATGTTTATACAAGTTATAAACTAAATCAAATGCTAAACAACTTGAATGTCTGCTAGAACAAAGTATTTGTTTTAGATTTCTCTTGACTCTGCATACCCAATAAGGCACTGGTCTCCGTGTTTTATCATTCAGTTTTATTCAATTCTTTTTTACATCTGTTAACTGAACATATTAGGATTTAGAATTGAATATTGCTATACAATTTATACCAAATTTGATTTTATTTGTCCATTTTTCATCTGCCATCGTGGAAAAATCACTATAAGAGAGAAGATAAAAGTTCAAGTCTGCATAATTCATATAGGTACACCCGGCTAGGTTTAGCAACACTTGAAGAGTAGAAGGTTTAAGCCACTAAAACCTTGTCTGTTACCCTAAAATGTATCAAGAGATTGGCAGCCTATTGAGGTATCCTTTACCTACGTTTTTGAGAGCTAACAAGTTCTTCAGGTCCAAATAAGTCATACATTCAAACACACAACAGTCGCTCAAAACATCACACAACAAGTCATGAATTAACAGACAAGCTATTCAACCAAATATTCAGGTCAACTCAGTCAATTGTCAACCAACATTAGATGTTCAATCAGTAAAATCTAGGTCTTATGTAGGATGTGTCCTTTATGCTACTAGACTTTGGTCATTTGTCAAAACTCTGTCATTTGCCTTATCAGGATGTGTCTTTCGTGAAGACAAGCATAGTCAAACAATCAAC
This sequence comes from Sequoia sempervirens, assembly GCA_007258455.2. NCBI lineage: Eukaryota > Viridiplantae > Streptophyta > Pinopsida > Cupressales > Cupressaceae > Sequoia > Sequoia sempervirens. The sequence continues at coordinate 1,068,035,863 of VDFB02281492.1, read as the reverse complement.
TTGTCACTTGGTCAAAATACATGTTGGAAAACACTTGGAAAATGATCTAAATGATTGTTGTCTTATTTTTCTTATCTTTTTTATTTGTCTTTGGTCATGTTACTAGCTATCATGAGGATGTCCCACAAAGGATTTAAAGAAGTGATGATGTCTCATGACTCTTTTCTTTGACTATTTTTTGTGGTCTGTCCTGGCAAAAGGACAAGGGAAACTTCACCTTTGGTATGAGTCAAGACATTCCTTGTCTGTGATTATCTATTTCTTACAAGTGGATGACCTTGCAAACCTTGGTCTATGTCATACCATGGTGTTTTTGATCCATTATTCATATTTTTTACTTCCCAATGATGATTAAATGCAAGGCCTATTATTTATTTGGAAAAATATTGAAGTCCTTTCTCCATACTAACATCCATGTCTTTCGCGCTAACATTTCTTCCATCTACATTTTGACAGTATCCTGTGACACAAAAATAAATATCTTGCATTTATATTCATGTTAGAAGCATCATATAGATATTACCATACATACTGCATCAAAAAATGCAAAAATGTCCATGGCATATAGGCATATAGGCATCAATATAAACATCCATTATCATATCATATCATTTTGCATAACATAACAATTTGCATAACATGTTGCATACATGTTGCATCTACATTTATAATCATAATCCATGACCATCAATCATATTGTATTTGCATCATATAAACACAACATAAAGTGATATTGCATACTCATCATCCATCATAAGCATCACATGGCATAAATAACATAATAAAAATAAAGGCATACATCTAGAAATCACATATAAGGCATCAACATATAGAACCATTGCATCATCATATAGATTTCATAAGAAAAAACATTATGTCATCCATGACATAATACATGCATAACAATGGACTGCACATCATATAATCACCACAAAAATCATATATCATATATATCTCTCAAAATGGAGTTCATAGGATCGATGGTAAAAAATGCATGTATCTAGATACAATATCAAAATATGCCCTAGCCTGAGCTTCCATGCTCCCCAAAAGGTGATCGTTGTGGTTCCCCTGGTGCCTACACTCTGAAGGTGGTCTCTCATATGGCCCTGACACTCCCTTGCTACTCTCTACCCTATTATGTGACCTACTATGGGATCATCTGCTATGTGATCTCCCACTACTCAAGGCCACTGATGCATTAGGAACTCTATGCTCAGGTGGAACCTCAGCCTCATAAAGGTCCCTATAGTACTCCTTGCATTTTCCTACCCTGAGAAGTTCCTGTGTAGTATCTACTGCAGATCTAGTACATGCAATTATAAAGTCAGTGACCCTCTACTCTATCTCCTATGCCTGAATCACTCCTAAGTCTCTCTCTATCCTCAATCCATCTCTCTATGCCTATGATTTCCTCACCTCAGCCTCTAAGGCCTGGATCCATCCCTACATCTCTTCTAATATCTACTCCACCAATCTGTCTCCACCCCTGATGGGCACCTCCAATTTGACCTCCATGTCCTCTTCGATGATGATCCTCTCTTGAAGGATCTGCTTGGCCTCCCCCATCTCCTCATCCTTCGATATGTCCTCCTCCAACTGCTCTACCTCCATTGCAACTGCCTCCACTGCCACATCATGTTACCCCACCTCAGGTGGTGCATCCACCTATCAAGCCTCCTCAACCACCCTCTCCTCCTCATGTCTCTCCTCCTGTCTCTCCTCTTTGATAGGAGAAAGTGGTGCCCTTTGTCTCCTATGTTTCCCTGCCCTACCTTTGCCCATACCATCTCCTCTATCATCTCCTCATCATCCATCTCTTTGTCCTCCATCTCCTTATCCTCTACCTCTCTGTCCTCCACCCCTCCAGCCTTGTGGACCCTGACCTTTCCGCTCTACTAAAACTAGATGATTTGGATATGTCTAGGGCACTGGCCTATATGTTTCCCACCATGCATCATACTCGATTGTGGTATTGACATTTATTGGACCTCCCCTCCATACCCATTGCACTACCTATAGTCCATCAATCCCCTGCTCCGTTGTCGTCACTGGTATAACTATTCCCCACAGTGTCACCTCCTGGGAAGATCTAGTAAACTTTGATGTGCCTCTCGAAAGATCCTGAATCTCTCCAAACTGTCTCAACACCCGATCCGATAGATATATCTCAATGATGTGTTGTTGTTCAACTATCCTTCCAATCAGATATCTCTGTTGTATGCACCAGGGTAGGTTTTGATCCTCTTTAGGTCACTAGGCACTATCTCTGTAAGGTCTCCATACAAAACTGGCCATGGTATCTATACCATGCATGTAGTTCCATGTATCTCTAACATGCGTCTGAGTCATAGCCCCAAGATACATGTACACCTATGGTGTGTTCACTCCCATCTATCAATTGAAAGGAGGATGAAACACGACGATGTGCTCCCAGGTACATATCATTAGGAGTGTCACCCCACAACTCATAGACTATCCATCGTGGTAGGCTATATCATGCAACTAAAAATAGAGCATTGCTAATAAGCAAGGCCCCCATGCATAAATTGTATCTCTGGCCACCATCTCTACTAGCATCTCACCCCATCCAATTGGGAACCTGTGTCCTTGGTGGTTTGGAATAATGACCCCGACAATTAGTGTGCACATGATGCAGTCAAACCTCTCATACGTCTCCACCAGAGTCTTCCATCTGATCTCATACTGATCTATGCCCATATCCTTGACATCCTCATATATGTGATAGTTTAGGAGTTCCTAATATCCATGCCCTAGGTCATATCTAACTCACTCCCCTCGAATAGGCAGTCGTAGTATCCGATAGACGTCCTCGAAGGTCATGGTCACCTCTCTTGTTAGGAGATGGAAAGAGAATGCCTTTGAATTCCATCTCTCTACAAGTGTAGTCAACATACCACCATTTTCCCTAACAACAAGCATGAAATTCACATGAATCAATACAAACCAAGATGCCATAGTTAGTGCTTCTCAGCGCTCATCAATTGATCCCATAGTCGGTAAGTTGCAAGTCGAGACTCCCATGTATAAATAGGGTCAAGTGCAACTTGTCAGCATGAGTACAAGCATCACGTCAATAAAAAATCCTAGTCAAATCTATCAGACTTAAGTTGTAAAAGAAATTTCATCTTAATTTGGGGAAAATTTCCTAACAGTCAATTGCATTGCACAATTAAGCAATTGCGTCACAAAATCTCAATTGTGTCGCACAATCTTCATATGTGTTGTCTCAAAACAATTGTGTTTCATGTTTTGACATTTGTGTCATAGGGAATCAATTACATCAAATCCCCAATCAATTACGGTTTATAAAATCATTTGTGTCATTTCCCTAGTCTATTGCATTGCACATTAGTAGTTGTATAATTGCATACCACAAATGTGTCAATCTCTAGCAGTTGCATTGAACCTCCTGAAAACATAAACCTAACCTAGACATGATCTAATCACTTGCATCGAAGCATAGGCAATTGTGTCATTTTCTATCACTTTTGCAGTGAACCAAAAACGACGCAATTTCCTGTCAAGTTTTTCTAGGACCTAGAAATGCATGAAATTAAAAATTGACAAAGTGGGCTAAAAGGCACTTACTGGCTCTCCTGCGCCATCCAGTCATGAAGGTTTGAACATGGTATCCTTGATGCTCAATGTGTGGAATAGGTGACATCTTCACAACTTCTTCTCTCAGAGCTCCTAAGTTTTCAAAGTCAAAATGCACAAATGAGCCATTTGACTCTTCAATTTTCCATTTATACCTCCTCAAAATTAGGGTTTTGACTAGGGTTTGTGTTGGCTACACTTTGTGAGAGGTCTAAAACCTTATTTTGGCTACCCCGAAGGTCCTGAAACTTAATTATTTTGTCACCATGGAATTCTTGGCTATCAATTTGACTTTTCAGAACAATTTTCAATTTTTTTGAAATTTTTGGAAAATTTGCAAAAAAATTCTAAGGGGCATAGATCTACCCTATCTACGTTGGGGCATGTTTTGACTAATTTTATTTGACACAATGTGATAGATTGCATTGTATCAAAGAGGGGAAAAATGTAGACACTAAAAATTGTCCTAGGCCTATAAACTTCATTTTCCTTGCCTTGTCCCCTTTCGTATAATGTCACTTTCTGTCTATTAATTAAATAATTCATAATTATTTATTTAATTAATTTCTCTACTTCTTTCCTCCTGATTTAATTGTGTCTCTAATGTATCCTTTCCTCTATAATTAAATAAATTTCATTTATTTAATTATTGTCACATTCTACTATAGTTAAATAATTTTTCAATTATTTAATTATTCATTATCCTTTTTTCTCATTAAATTAAATAAATTTTAATTTATTTAATTTCTTACTAACTTCTCCTCATCTCTCATTTTCGAATTAAATTATTATTTAATCCAAAAGTCAAACCTATCACATGTCTTCTATAATTAAATAATACTTTTATTATTTAATTATTCATTTAAATTTCTCCAACAACCTCTTTATCTGTGCCATTCTTATCTCTTCACATCTCATTTAATTCTAGCCATTGATTGAATTATCTCATAATTCCATCTCAACCTTTCATCCTTATCATTTTCCCTAATTCTTCCCTAACCCTATTCCATACAACTTTCACTCTTGGCCATTGATCTTTAGGTCAAATTAACCTTTCAATCTTATCCCTTCATGAAAAAATTGACATTCTATAAAAGACATCCATTTTTTCATTGTCAAGTTACCTCTTGCTATCTAGTGAATTTTTCTACATGTTATCTAGTCTATCTACATACTATCAAGTCAAGTAAATTCCAATCAATTAGAATCTTCAATATTTTGCTATGTCATTGTCATTAGGCCTATTTGCATGCTCAAAATCTAAGGGAAATTATTCATATCAAGCAAGATGGAGAAGTGCAACGGAGGTGAATCAATGGTGGCATGAAGACTTTATGGTGATATTGCTTTATGTTTATGTCTTTATGCTTATTTGTACTTCATTGTTTATTAGGGTTTGATTTACATGCTTTTCTACCTAACCTTGATAATTTTACCCTGATTATAGGTTTTCTAAACATTTTTTTTTTTTTGGTAATTGAATTCTTCCTATGTCCAGTCATGTTCCATTAAACAAATTGCATCAAATTTTATGAATAGGTTTCTTTAGAGGAGGGCCACATACCAAATTCCCATTAAGGGAGATTGATATAGACTAAATTCATATTGTTATTACATTGTTTAAAGTATACCCTATACATTCAATAAATTGAGAAAAATATGAAAATTGATAACCAAATATTGCATCATCCAATCAAATAGTTGTAGAGCCACTCGACCTAGAAATCATATCCATCTTCACTATTTCATCTTGGACAAAGGCAAAGGACCAATCAACCATTGTCTTTTTTGAGGTGCCAATCACCACTTTTAGAAAGTTGAGACCCCAAGTATCTTTCTTCCTCATATCCCTTGCATTGTGAATAACTGTCTCCACAAAAAAGGGAGCCCAAGGTCCATTATGTGGATGAGCCATGATATGCTAAATATGATTTTGATTGGGAAACCCAGACCCACCACTTCCCTATTGAGAATCTCCAATATACCAACCAAATATTTCAAGAAAAATAGAGCCTCCATGACAACCATGATGATTTCCTTCTCCTCCTTCAAGTCCAAGATCAACATGATTGTCAAAAACATTGATAAAATCTAAAAATTTACTTGATCTCTATTTTTCGTACTAAGAAAAACATCTCCCAAAACTATTTGAATAGTGTGCAACACAATGGATACTTGGATTTAAAAATATTTTGTATCTTATTGCTGATGATCAACCCTCTAAATTCAATTTGTTTAATTATCTTCCTAGAACATTATCGCATACATCTTGAAACCCTACTTTGACATGATTCAATATGGATGCACTACTAAATTTGACTCCATTTTCTGACAAACATTTGTTGGTCATTCGACAAACATTTTTCGGACAATCGACAAATTCATGAAAAAAAAATTGTCGCCATTTTTTCGTCGAAATTACGACAATGAATTAAACGTCGAAATAACGATGCAGATTCGTCGGTCGTCAGCATCATAAAATGACTCAGATGTTTTTCAGAATATCGACGAAAACTTCATGTATCCACCAATGAATTACAACCAAAATGCAATTGCAATGGCTCTTCCGAAGCATCAAAAAAACACCAAAAATTCATCGCCATTTCGACGAAATGGGAAAGGAGTTATGACAAAGCCTTCGTCACAACTATAGCAACTTCATCGAACCTTTTCAGTGATTCATTGGTTGCCTTCGTCAAAATTGCAACGAAACAATGCAATTTTTTTTTAAAATATTTGTTGAAATGTACCATTGTGGAGACTCTTGGCGATGACCACCGAAGCCAACCCATCGATGAGAGATCAATCATCGGCACACAATAGAAAACTCACTCTGATAGTCCATGTATTGCCGATGACTTTTGTCGGCAAGACAGATCCAATGTCACACTGATCTGATCTCTTCAGAATTTTTAAATAGACCTACACCATGTCATCGCGAAGAATCTTGGCGATGACCACCAAAGCCAACCATCGGTGAGAGATCAATCATCAGCACAGGATAGAAAACTCACTCTGATAGTTCATGTCTTGCCAATGACTTCCATCGGCAAGACAGATCCAATGTCACACTGATTTGGCCTCTTCAGGAGTTTTAAATAGACCTACACCATGTCATTGAGGAGACTCTTGGTGATGACCACTAAATCCAACCCATCGGTAAGAGATCAATCATCGGCATAGGATAGAAAACTCACTTCAATAGTCCATGTCTTGTCGATGAATTCCGTCAGCAAGACAGATCCAATGTCACACCAATATGACCTCTTCAAGAGTTTTGAACACTATTGGTTATCAGTAAGACATTCTGAGGGTCTCGCTGATTAAACAAGTGTCTAAGAGCAAGTAACTAGATGGAACCTATTAATTTTCTTATTTTGGGGTTCTTTAAATCATAGAATAGATACCATCTCTTGTGTATAATTACTTATATTCAGATTTGAATTCAAGACCAATTGTCATTGCACATTCCATTTTACTTGCACAGAGTATTCTATAAGCAATATATTGATAATGCCAAATGATTTATGGTGTTGTACAACTCTACCTATCATCACAGTTCTGGTGTTCCCCCTAGAGAATCTTACAAAGACAAGTTTACAATACCAAGTCAAATAATATGAAAAATACTTACTTCCATACAAATTAAATGATTATTCTCACAATGGAAATTGTCTAATTACAACAAGAATTCCATGAAAGGTTATCCATGCTTCATAAGAGATGATTGATCATACATACAAACTGCAAGATGTATAGAAAAAGAATTACACTTGAGAACAACCAAGGGCTAACAAGGGAAGGAGTTAAGAAACTTTTGGATTGAAGAGAAAATGTGTAGGGAAAATGTTGAGCAGTGTCAAGAGAACAAAGCTTGTAGAACATATTATTGACCTAATCAAGCTCTTGAACAACTTAAACAAAATTAAAATACTAACACATACATGAGACATGTAATGAACTTCCAATATCTGCTATCTTTTTCATTAATGCAAAGGTAGGTAAAGGAGAAATAATTATATTTGTAACACTATTCATAGTCCAGTAAATTATGTTCATAATTTGTGTTCAATGGACCTCAGTTTTATCATTATACTACCCATCTAATACCATATTTTAATGCAAGGTTCAACTATCTCAGATCTAAAGAAGCACCTTCAATTAACCATTTAAATTACTATAAAATAAGGTAAGACTTTTACTTGAGAAAGATTGGGTACACTTGTAGGATTAAAGTTCTTGCAATCATCAGGATTTATTGGCACACAGACACAACTTGCAACATATGAAGTAATGGATGACTACAAGTTAGTGAAATGGTCCTTAATATGTGATTGGTTTGCAAATTGATTGGTAGAAAATAAGGTTACAAATAGATCTACATGAAAAATTATGAGGACAATCTACTATAATCATCAAAATAGATGAAAAGTGCAAAGGAAAGAGCCGAACTACATCTCTAGAGCCTAAAAAACAAAAATGCAAGAAACATAAAAAAAGAAGAAGAACAAACCAGTTTTTGGATGAATACAAAATGGTGCCTTCAGCAAGTGATTCATATGATTTCACACCTGATAGGACATTAAGAAGATTTTAGTCTTCCTTTGTGAAATTGACTACTTACAAAAAAAACCCAGAAACCAATATTATATACCTCCATGTCTAGCCGAGGGTAGGTATAAGAGAAAAAAATTTCCTCAATGCAATGCCAAAAAATATCAATGTGTGTAGGTTTGTATTACTCAGAATATCATTTCACTGCCTAAGGAAAAATACCAAAGTGATGTTTTAAATTTCAATCTTCACATAGGCTCCCTTATTGCTACACATGCATATACAAGCATTATTCGAGCTCTAAAATATTCAAATATTAAGGATTTAATTAGCTATAAGATGGAAAGTTGTTGTTTAGACATAATCCATCATCTTTTACATATCTTTATTCACTCCTAGCACTTCAAATAACTTTGTGTAAATGAGACAGAAATGTGAATCTTTTATGACAAAGAAATTTCTTAAAAGGAGGCGGGAGAGAGAAAAGGGTAGGGGGCAAGAGAATGCTTGAATGTATAGCAAAGGATAACATTTTGATCATTATAAAAATGAAACAAATCTTAAGTTTGAATCATTAATATCATTTACAACATTTATGAACAAGAATGAATGTAAGTAGAGAAACTTTTTCATACCTGCAGATGGTACAAAATTTCATGGTTAAGTGGAAGCCTCCCATCAACAACAAGATCCAAATATCCGTGTATCTATCTCAATCGAGCCTCTAAACCCTTCAAAGCTATCAATTTTTCCACTAACCTGTTATGCACAAAAGTCAAATTTTAGAGTTATGTCACCACTAAAAATAGAAGAAACAGAGCTTTGAAACCAAATCTACACACAACACAATGTGGTATTCATACAAAGCCATACAAAAAAACTAAAATCATATCATTGGAATGGAAACAACTTCAAATTATGATGCGGAGCATGGATTCAGGGTATAAAAAATCATTTTTCTGCCACCATAGTGAAAAGTTAGCAATTTCTTTCATCTTTGCATATTGGTTTGATGCTTCAAATGATGCATTTCTTATATTGAAAAGTGCATTACCTTATTGATCTTCTCTTTGTTTTAATAATATTTTAATATTCTCTACTTAATAGGGCCAACCACGTGACGGTGGAAGCTCATTTCCCCCCACCCCCCCCCCTCACATCACTCTCAATTCCCCATACCCAATCATATAACATTAATCATTCATTCATCCATTACTAACATATAACATTCATCCATTAATAACATATAGCATTCATTCATTGTATGTAACATTCATTAATTAACATTCACATTCATTCATTAACTTGTATTATTCCATTCTTTCGGAGTTTTTACATATTATTATCAAAAATATGGTTGTCATGATATGATTACAATCACTTTTTTTTGTTTCTTTTTTAAAGCTAAAAAAATCTGAAGTGGAGTATCATTTTCTAAATCATTTGTCCCCCCTTTAGTTGTTCTGCCCTCTGCTTGTGATCTCAATGTACGCCTAGTCATCTGCTCACGATGTGGACGCCGCTGCAAGGGAGGGTCTGTTGCAATAACAAAGAAATGTTAAATTGATATGTTTTATTATTATTGTTACAAGTATTTCATTAATTAATAGAACATTAGAGTGGTTCTCTTTACTTGATGGGTCCACATCATGTTCCTGAACTTCTATTATAGACTCATGCTCAACATGCTAAACACCCTCTAAATCCTGATCTATAGTTGAAACACAAAAGGTTACATTAATTAATACATCAATTGAAATTAAATATGTTTAAAAGAACATGAGAGTGGTCCTCTTTACGTGATGGTGCCACATCATGTTCTTGTTCTTCTCTAGCCTGATCATGCTCAACATGTTGATCACGGTCTACATGCTCTAAAGTTGAAACACGAAAGGTTACATTAATTAATACACCAATTGTAATTAAATATGTTTAAAAGAACTTTAGAGTGGTCATCTTTACCTAATGGGGCCACAACATGTTCCTGATCTTCTCTAGCCTGATCATGCTCAACATTTTGATCATGCTCTATATTCTCTAAAGTATCGGGATGCACACCATCACCTTCATCTACAGGTTGTGCTCCACCCTCACCAGGTTGCATTCCAATGTCATGTGCAGTATTATCATTGCTTGAATGTTTAAAACAAATAGGCATGTAATTACTTTATGGTGGAAATTAATATTGAATAGATTGCACAGAGTATTCAATTTTAAATAAACTTTATTAGTTTATTTACCTCATTGGGATCTCGATGGAAGATTTTGTTTTCCCAATCAATACTCTTAGGCGTTCAGCCATGACTCCATAGCCTTGCTAGAAGGCAATCTTAGGGTCCTCTTCTATGGGAACTCTGTTGAATTCAGAGCCCTACATTTTTGCATAAGATCATGAATTTTGCTTCTATGGTGTGATAAAACCAAAATTGTTTTCAATTTATTAATTGGATACAATATTTCATTTATTGATACTTACAATTCATGCGGATAATTTCATATAACCACTAGAGCCAAGTTTGTGTTCCCCGTGTTTTTCTAGTCTTTCCTTTGTTTCCTTCAATGTGTCAGAAAACCTATTAAAAATTTGAAATATGTTAGATTATGTAAAAATAAAGAGTAATTAGTATATAATTACATTGTTGATAGTATCACATACCTTCCTTGGCCCAGTGGTGTCTTTCCTTTTTTCTTTTCAGCCTTCTCCTTTCCATCTAACACCAGGTCCTTCCACTCCCTCTTCGAAATCATGGGGGGACGCTCATACTTTTTGTTCTTCTCTAAATGTGACCTATATTGGTCCCTCACATACTTTAGATAGGTACCAGCTTTCTTAAGGACCTTGGTTCGGTTGAATCTTTTATCACCAAAGAACACAACAAAACAGTTAATGAGTTCATCTTTTAAATCTTGATTTTGGGCATTCCACCGTGTATGTATGGTGGGCCTGAAGAGCTCCAATGTAATATCACTTAGATGTTTATAAAAAACATCATTTCCTGCAAAATGATTATGTGATCAATAGTCTAAAAAGAGCAATCAATAAGTAACTTTCAATTGGATTATATATAATAATAATTAAAACATTTTAAAGTACCTGGGACCTTCTCTATCTTTATGGGAACGAAATCCTCGGTCACCATAAATGTGACCGACAATGTTCTCGTACTAGTAATACAGGAAGATCTAGAAAATGCTGCTAAAATATCACCAGTACTAGTGGCCTCTGAATCCCCAGGTACATGTCTTGACCTATGTTCTGGCATGTGTTTGCTACCAGAGGGTGCACTAACGAATGCCTGCATGGTATGTGTTGTCGACATTTCAGACAACAATATAGGCACAGATGATGGGGTCAGATGATGTGATGTATGTGCAGGAAGATCAAGATGGACACTTGTACCAACCCCTACTCCTCGGGCAGCACTTGCAATACCCTAATCATGGCTAGGAGCATCATGAGGATGCAAAAAATCCTATAAAAACAACACATATTTTAGTTCATGACATAAAAGAGTACAAAATATAAAACCATGAATGAACTTATGTTATAAATTAAGACTTCATAACAACTTACTTGCAAGTTTTGTGATCTCTGAGTCAATAGTTTAACCCTCTCTCTTATCTCATTTGTTTGAGGCACTATGAATAACAACTTAAGGATTTCTTCATTGTATTTTTTTTGGGTCTTTCTTATCATATCGAGAGGGTTTGTTGAATAAGTGATGTCATCATCACATAATATTGACTGCACCTCCCTATGGATGCTCTCGTCTACTGATGGTGCCTTTCCCCGATCAGTCGACTACAATAAGAATATTAAAAACATTATCAAAATTAACCCAATAAACTTATGAAAACAACATAATAATAAAACATTTTGCTCGTATTTAATTTGTACAATTCCAATGAGGTAAACCTGTCGGGTAGAAGCACCTGAAAATACATCGCGATCTCTGCTCTTGGCCGGAGCCTTCTCCGTATGATCAATGTCCCGCTATGAAAAAAATTAAATATAAAAAAATATTACCGAAATGAAACCAATAGACTTACGAAAAAAAACATAAGAATAAAATGGTGTATTGGAGTCATTAATTGGAGGTTGGGTAAAATGGTACATAGTACGTACCACCCCCACAGTAACTGTGTTTGTAACTAAGTGATTCAAATTGTAATCGATTAGCATCTCTTCCCCTACAGTTATTGATTTTGTAGATAAGTAAATAATCCAAAGAGTTTAAATGCATTGAAGACAATAAACAAATTAAATCCTATCAAGCACCATGAAGTACAAACTAGAATGAAAATAAAAATAGTAAACAAAGAACGTGCAAACCGATTTTCAAACTAGTGTTGATTGATCTCCATGGCTCTTCTCCACCTGCACAAGGATGCAAGATTTCGAAGGTTGATTGTAAAGGAGGAATGTTGGTTGCTCAATTCTGCAGCATAACAACCTGATGAAGATGATAGATGGCGATTAAAGAATGATTTTGACAGAGTGAAGATGCTAGAAGAAGATTTGATCGAAGAATGATTTTGACAGCATAAGGATGTCTGAAGATTCGATGCAAATGGCCTGTGAAAGGTTTGATTTATAGATTTTCGATGTGGACAGAGATAAGATTTTATAAGATTGATAATGATTTGATTTTTTTCAAAAGAGGAAATACAACGAGATGAGATAAGATTTTCGAAAGATAGAAAGATTTTGATTTATTGTTTTAAAGGAATTAAAACAAGATAAGATAAGATGTAAAAAAAAATAGAAAGATTTTGATTCTCTTTTAAAAGAAATAAATCCTGAAAAAGATGAGAAGGATAATTGATGAATTATCTAATTAAATAAATTAATTAGATGCACATGAGTTCAGATTTTGGAAAGAAAGCAAGAAGATATTTTAAGATTTTATTAATTAAACAAATTTTGATTTATTTAATTAACGTTGAATTTATGATTTCATTAATTAAATAATATAAATTATTTAATTAACATTAGAGAATGGATGAAAATGATTTAATTAATTAAATAATATAAATTATTTAATTAACATTAAAGGAAGGGATATAACGATTTAATTAATTAAATAATATAAATTATTTAATTAACATTAGAGGAAGGGATATAAATGATTTAATTAATTAAATAATATAAATTATTTAATTAACATTAGAGGAATGGATGGATTATGCATAGGAAGGGAATAAATGAAATTAGTCAAATAAATAAGATTTATCTAACTAATTAGATGATGACATGGGTACCTAGGGAAAAACATGATACAAGGTGTCTAAATGATGCCATGTTGTGACAAGGTATCGTAAGATGACAATTTTTTGATGTCTACATTTTGCCCCTCTTTGAGATGATGTTCGAGATGATTAGATTTGTGTTGAGTAACATCATTTCAAAGAAGTTAAGATACAAGTAAAAGAAAATGGATGGTGAAGGAAAGATAGGATAATGGAATGATGATGCCCCCTCGAGAGGATAGGCGGGTTGAACAAACACGGGTAGGATCTCGAAATGAAATGAAATGATAAACAGGATGATGCAAGATAGAAAGTGGATGAAGGAGATGAATGATACGTTATGCTGCAATGAAAGTGAGCAACCATGATGTTTGATTTAGCACTAGACATTATGCACCAAGGTATAAGGACCAAGGTGACGATATGTCTCGTGCCCCAGTGTAATACAACCTTGTCTAGACGTATGAGGAAAGAGACTTAGAGCATTAAAGTCCTAATGCACAAAAGGTATTATGTGACCTTAGATGCAAAGGATAATGCAAAAAGATATTCCACACATATATGAATGTATTTGGAATGATATGGATTTGATACAAATGCAAGATAAAATGATAACACACACAAGCAAGCAAGCAAGCATGCACAAATGATACAAAAACAAACAAGGTATTGCCCCTGTCAAGCTGTAAACTGTTGATTGATTGACTGATTGATGATGATGATAGTGTTGTCATTGTGGGGAGCGACATGTCCCTAGAGCAACACAAGGATGATGATAATTGATTGATTGACTAGTTGATTTGGTTTACGACAAGATTAGGATCAAGACCAAAGGATGTGATTGGATAACTTGAGAAGATTGATTGACTTGATTGATATGGATTAAGGATTGACTTGCATTTGGATTATTGCTTGGATTGATTGAAGATAATATGAAGAAACAGTTTGTAATGATATGATGATTGATTAGATGATAGGATGTGATGAATCAAATAGAAGAATTGAGGTGATTGGAATGATTTAGGTTGAAGTGATTTGATTGGAATGAGGTGAGGGATTGAGTAGATGAAATTGGAAGAAGTAATTAGATGGATTGATTTTATTGCTTGGATTTTGTTGGCTTTTTGATTTTTTTGGATTTTTGAGGATATTTTGATTTTTTTGGATTTTTGAAATGTTTTATTTTTTTGGATTTTTGGAATGTTTTTTTTTTTGGATTTTTGGAATGTTTTGATTTTTGGACTTTTTGACATGTTTTGACTTTTTTTTTGGCCTTTTTAGAAATTTTTTGAATTTTTTGTATTTTTGAAATGTTTTGATTTTTTTGTATTTTTGAAATGTTTTGATTTTTTTGTATTTTTGAAATGTTTGAATTGTTTTGTATTTTTGAAATGTTTTGATGTGTCAAAGGATGAAAATTTGAGTAGCCTTTGTGCTAGATACCAATGACAAGGGGAAAACCAAGTCTAGGTGCAAGGAGATAGATGGGATTGATGGATGAAAGGGTGGGTGATGGGATAAAGGCGCATGATAGATGGATGGATATAAAGGATAGGTCATAGTGAATGGAATGGATGTATGCATAATAGGAGAGAAAGGATGTGATTTCCAAAGACTATGTCGCATAGGAATAATATGCCCCATTCTAGGTACAATACTTAGGATTTTTCATGACAAAGCTTATAACAATAGGATAATGATAGGCTTGTTTGGAAGGATGAGGTATGTCAAGAGATACCCAAAAAAACATGTTTCAACATTTTGCCCCTATGTCTTCATGAAGATCAAAAGGAGAAGGGTGGATGAATGGACTCAATATGATAGGTATGTATGAATAGACTCAATATGATGGCTAAAGATGGTAGGTAGGATGGAAATGATATGACATGAAAATGATAGGTTGGATAAATAAGACATTGTACCCCCAAGTGTAAGTGACATAGAAGATCAACCTACACATGAGGCCTATTTGCTAGGTTTTCATCATAGTACTTATCCAGGGTACCTGTTTACTAGGTTTTCACCGTTGGACGAAAGGATTTCTCTTTACCTTTTTTTTTACTTTTTTTTTGTTTTTTGTTTTTTTTTTTTTTTTTTAAAGAAATGGAATATGGATAGGAGGGACTCAAGTGTCTAGTTCCATGAAAGGTGGTAGTCCCACTAGATATGGATTTCATTGCATGGACCATGTCAAGTGCTCATTATGCTCATAGATGTTGGTAAGGAATCGTATGAGTGTGAGATGGAGTAGGTA
>VDFB02281492.1:1068006769-1068020084 GCA_007258455.2 Sequoia sempervirens | reverse complement strand
CTATGGTGTTTGGGAAAAGCCTAAGGTTGGGGTTTTACCTTCGTCTTCATGTAAGACCCTAGTGTTCATCTTACACCTTGGATGGGATCTATTTGGTCGTTACTTTTTGGGAAGGTTTTAAAATGACTTAAGCCCCATCGCTTCATCTAGGTTGGGCCCCCTTTTGTTTTATCATTTTATTTCCTTCGCTTGACTTTATTTTTCCTAAGTCTTTTGTTGGTCCCGTGTTCCCTCGTTAAAACAACTTATGCCATTATTTTTCGTCGGCCTAGTGATGTCCCCTTATTCCTTTAGGGGAGAGGGCCCAGTAGTCGTGCATGCTAACTTTCTCAGCATGTAGCAATTGACTGGAATATCGTAGAACCTTCATTTTTTTTTGAAATGTAGAATGGTCTCTTATTTATCTATAACTAAGGTTTGGAGGCATGACTCATCATGCAACTCGCCACATCGTTAGATCTTTTGAGAAGTGTCTAAAATTTTACTTTTTAAAGGTTCGACCAAAACTTAATCATGGAACCCCCAATAGTTGAACAAAAAAATATCATTTGTTGCTTGTAGAATATGATATTTTTATTTAAATTAAAATTAATATACAACCTAAGTGGACCAAATACTTATTGATAACCATAAATCTTTGATATCTCTACCTTTTATATTCAACACATATGGACTAATAGTTGAACACAAAAAATCTATTTGTTGTTATAAAAACAACACATAATTATTTAAAATACAACTTATATTGAACAAAAATGGACCAATAGTTGAACACTAAAACTTTTTGAAAACCCTTCACATTTAATGGGAAAATACATGTTATTTATTGTGCTCACCTTTTATATTTGTGATAGGACAAACTATTAATATAAAATTATCCAATGCTTGTACATTGCTACCCCAATTGTTGTACACATAAGAACAATATTTTTTCACTATGATAACAATACTTGTTTAAATGAGTGTCTTATTTTATTAAATGAGCATTTTATTTTTTAAATGATATACTTATAGTGGAGAGTTATGATATTTTATTTGAAACAAAAAAATACTTATTTCACTTCTTCATGAATGTATTTATGTTTTTTTCATATAACATTTAGAGGTTCTCATGTGTTCAAGTATGGGTCCATTTTTTATCAACATTTGGTTTTTTCTTTATTTACATTTGGACTATTTATTTACAATATATAGTATAAATATGTGGTAAGATGGGGTATTATCATCACGATTGAGTGCACAACTATTGGACCCCACACGAATATTGGGCCCTCTCCCCTAATAAATGTTTTTATTTTGCAGAGGGACAAGTTCGCATGGTCGTAGATCAATCATCGTGTGATCTCAGTCATTCCCTGCCATCCCGCGATGACTCCACCACACTGTCTTTGTTGATCGTGATATCATGGGCAAGCACCACGTGTCATGGGAGAGCACCACGTGTCTCATCTGGGGAAGCCGAAGGAATGATAAATACTTTGATGCGTCTTTAATACATTATGCCGCGGGTTACTAAAGCAGTTATAAGATGCACATGTTTTAAATCAACGGAGATGTTATAATCTTAGTATAAAAGTGCTAGATGGTTAATAACAAGGCTGGCAACTATTTTGAATGAACAAGATTGCCAATGGTTGAGATCCACGGTTGCCCGCCATCGCGTGATCAAAAGTTATGAGGTCTTTATTGATTGCGATATCACGAGCGGGCGCCACGTGGATCTCCTTGGCAACGAGTAGTATGGTGGGCCCCTTATTGCCATGATGGAGACTATGTCAATTTTCTTTGAAGGTAGTCATCTGATGATCTGACCAAGGTGAAGGATTGACGACTAATATTTAAATCTGCATCAAATGCGATTAGAGCCATTCGTGCAGCACGCGAGTAAGCTTTAATGGTGGAAATGACATCTACTGCCATGGTTTGATCAAAATAAAGTAGCCATTCTTTTGCTTTTGGTATCACAAAGCATTCAAAACATCTTAAATGGGGATTATAGGTTGATATGTTCTGTATGAGTATTTGATAAGTAGTATTGGGTTAGGATACATGTTGAGGAGATTGTAAAGCAATGTTCTCAAGGATCTTATATGTTATGTGTTAAATTTGTCATAAACCCTTAAATGCTTATGAATTTGACTCCCCCAATAGATATATGGCACTGATCTGAGTTGTACTAATTCTTATGGTCCAATATTTATTTTTCTTTACCTAGAGCTTGCTACAAATTGCAAATCAATGACTATCTTATACTGTGAAAATGTGTTCTAGTTATCTCATGCTCTAAATAGTTGATATTATTGATGAACAACCAATTCTATTCGGTATTATCCTATTATGTTGAGCTATTTAAATGATATTATCTATTGTTGTTAATGTCATTTATGATAATGATGCAGAGGTTGTAAACGCATTAAGGGATCATCCTCCCAGGTCTTGCAAAGTCCAAAGTGTAGGAGGTCTTTAAAATCCTTGTCAGTTGGTCCAAGTCCTTCGAGCTGCCCTTGATTGGAATTAGAAATTCCATAGGTAAATTAGAAGACCAACCTGGTTTACAAAACAAAGATAGAGTGATTGAGAGAGGGAGAGGTGGGAGAGAGATGGGAGTAGAGGTTAGGGGGTGGGGAGGAGATGGAGGTGAGGTGAGAGAGAGAGAGACTCTTGAGAGAGGGAGGGGTAGGAGGGTGAGACTTGGGAGAAGGAGGGGAGGAGAGAGAGTGGGAGAGAGATAGAGGGGTAGAGGGTTAAGCGTGAAGGGTAGAGGGTTTAAGGGGGTTAATGGTTTAGGGTTTGGGGTTAAAGGTAGAGGGGAGAGATAGAGGAAGTGAGTGAGAGAGAGAGACACGAGAGGAGAGAGGTGGGAGAGAGTCTTGAAGAGAGAGGAGGTGGAGAAGATAGAGGAGTAGAGGGTTAAACATAGAGAGTAGAGGAGTTTAAGGAGTTTAGAGTTTGAAGTTAAGGGTTTAGGGTTAAGGTAGAGGGAGAGAGAGATGAGAGGTGAGGTGAGAGAGAGACCGAGAAGAGGGAGAGAGAGGTAGGAGGGAGAGTCTTGGAGAGAGAGGGAGAGTGGGAGAGAGATAGAGAGTGGGGAGTTTAAGGTTTAAGGGTTAAGGAGTGGGAGCTAAGGGTAAAGAGTGGAGAGAGAGAGAGAGAGAGAGAGAGGGGAAGAGGGGAGGAAGGGGAGAGAGAGAGAGAGACCTGAGAGAGGGAGTAGTGCTAGGACAGAGAGACTTCAAAGAGAGAGAGAGAGAGGGAGGGAGTGGGAGATAGATATAGGGAGAAAGGGTTAAGGGTAGAGGGTAGAGTGTTTAAGTGTTTAGGGTTTAAGGGTTAAGGGTTTAGGGTTTAGGATTTAAGGGTAGAGGGGAGACATATAGAGGGAGTGAGTGAGAGATGGAGAGAGACCTAAGAGAGGGAGAGGAGGTAGGAGGGAGAGACTTGAGAGAGAGAGAGAGGGTAGAGGGTAGAGGGTTTAAGGGTTTTAAGGGTTTTGGGTTTAAGGGTTAAGGGTTAAGGGTTTAGGGTTATGGGTAGAGGGGAGAGAGATAGAGGGATTCAGTGAGAGAGAGAGGGAGGGAGTGGGAGAGAGATAGAGGGTCATTACTTATTTTATAAAATTTATTCATTAAACATGATGATAAAAAAACAATGTCATGACTTATTTTATGCTTACATTAAAAATTACCAAGCTCCTAAGGACAGGGTCATTACTAGACTGAAACCTAAACCGCGAGGGTTCATGGTGACCTTGCCTACATATTGCCTTATGGGAATTAGAGGCTTTGTAGTTCTCCTACTTATGTTAGAGGGATTTCACTCTCTCCTCTTGTATGAAATCTCTGATCTCATACTTAAACCATGACTATTGGTTAAGCATAAGCTATCACTTAGTCAATTGTAATATAATGATAAAATAACATTTCCATCAAGTCTTGGGTCCATAACAAACATTCAAAATATTCACAAGGGGCATATCATACCATAATCTCAAACATCATACACAATGACTATCATGAGAAAACCTCTATATACACCACTTGACTGGCTCATGCACATCACAAGTACAAAAATCATTGCAATCATTGGGTCATACACAAATCACGAGTACAATGGTGACTAGCTCATATGTACATTACAAGCACAATAGTAACCATCTCATTTACACATCACAAGTACAACTATGAATATCTCATTTATGCATCACAAGTACAACAGTGAATGGTTCATACACATATCATAATTACATTATTGACTAGCTCTAACATACATCACAAATAAATAGTGACCAGCTCTAGCACATCACACATAAACAATGAATAGCTAACGCATCACAATGGATGACTAACATATGTCCATAATGCATCCCAGATAGTAAAGAATGTTTATGTATTATACACTACACCATGGGTCCTATCATTTCCTTTGTTCTTTTTCACCACTAGACAACTAGCAAGAGGATTTGATGCATTCCATACTACACCACAGGTATGTCCTCAACCCAACAAGGCCAAGTATACAATCTGACAACTAGGAAGGTGACTCAATGCATCCCATACTACACCCTAGATCTGACCTCCATCCCAAGGAATTCCACAAGTATTAACCTTACCATAGCTATTGGATTCTAACTTCAATCTCCTATAGGGAACTAGCAACATGTCTATCCACCCTAGAAGAAGTAGCTTTTGACAAATACCACCTAGTGATTGTACTAATAGCTTTAACTATATTCTTCACAATCTTGGGTAGAACTTGGTGTTGGTCACTTCTATAATTATCAATGACTAATAGTGAACTCCCTTTATATAATAATTAGCCCTATATTTATGCTATCCACAAGGGTGGGTCTCTACCTATGCAACCATTACCACATCATAACCAACGTAACCCATAGCAACCTTCACCTTTGTGAACTAGATGAATGCTTGATAGTCACTAGTAGTAGCCCAAATATCGATCATTGGCACAATCTAATGACTACCTATCATTTCTCAAATATCTTGAAGGTTCACACTTGGATGGGTCATACATAACATGAATCAAAATCACAATCAATAGATACACATTCTTATACATAGATACCTCTAGATATGGAGTGAGTTTTCACAACACATAAAAGTTACATGGAACCAACACAAGGTGAACTTCATCCAACACAAACATATATTCAAATACCGACTAGAAAGTAGTCAAATCTATTACTTCATTAAAATTACTATTCAAAAGCATATTATGTAATAATTATAAGTTATCAGTTTTCCTTAAATTAACCACACCTATTTGGTATCCATTTCATCCTCAAAATAAATCCTTCTAAAGAGAGAAGGTCAAGCCAATTAGGAACAACCCTAACCCTTGGAGTTATCCCCTTGAACCCTCCCCTTAATGGTTTGAGGTCAGAAAGACATTCTTCACCCAAGGACCGCCTACGTACCCAATTCCAAACATATCAAAGTCACATGTAGTTCTACTTACAAGGTTCTTCAAAGCACCTATGCATAGGTTCCCATAACCCAAATTTTAAAAATATTTCTATCAAATAAAAAATATTAGTGGTAGTTAGGGAAATCCTAAATAAGAATATAATTTAACACATCCAATAACACTTCTCTTTAATGATATCAAGGTCTTGAATTAAAACCTACCTGGATTATTATTCATAAGTCAATTTGAACATAATTTGGTTTTTCCTATCAAAATAGGGGCTAGGGTTATTTCTCAACAAAAAATTACCTTGGTTCACACAAACCAATAGGAAAGTACTTCCATTTTAAATTTACACAATACATTCAATCTTGAGGTTCTTATACTTAACGGGTCAATTAATATATTTGAAGGACATCCAATAGTATTTATAAGCTTGGTTTAAGCATAATCAATGCTTGAAAATTGATTAAGAAAGTTTGAAACACCATATACATTAGACCAATATATAAAAACATAACTCATTAATAATATTATCTATAATATTCTTGATATTCTAATTTCCTTTACCCCATTGTGCAATCCCATATCTAATAATAGTCTAGCTCATAGATTGGGTAATTTATTGATACTAAACATGACAAATATGGTCAAAAGGAAGGTATCATGAGATGTTACATAGCATGGTTACATCAGGTTTATCTCTTAAACTAGTCTCAAGAATATTGTAAAATTAAATGGAATTTTCCTTCTATTTAGTATGCAATCATATTGCAGTTCACCATAGCTTTAACATCGTTCCTTCGCTAATATAATAATTCTAATATCAAGGTTCTTGTATTTAAAATGTTTTGGTCATATAAAGAATTTACCATGGTATTGATAAATAATCAAAATAACTAATTTTCAACATTAAACATATTTTTAATAAAGTGTGGTTATAGTACCCATAAATTAAGTCACCCTTACAATATTATGCAACTGGAAGAGACAAGGCTCACATTAATTATATATGATTCTTGGTTTACATTATAAGGTTATCTTATATCTAAACATTTGACCTATAACTCTTTTCCATCTTATTTACCTTAAGACCCAACATAAATCTATTCAAATAATTAACCTTTGAATTTAATAAGATCTTGGTTTATGAATTTCTCTTGAACCTGAATTCTTTCACATATGAAATGTTAGAGAATAATTTATCTATTCATGATACTTAAGTGTACTTATGTTGCTGAGGTTAGAAAAAATCTTGTGTAACTAAAAGTGCAACCTTAGTCCTCAATAGGTTACCAAGTTGTTTGGTAAACCTCATGTGCATACCTTGGGGTTGAAAGAATTTCCATCTCATCTCAAAGGTCACTCAACATTTGGCATCAAGGTTGATGACTTGGTCAAATGGGTTGTTGCTTTGCACATTCCAAGTGATCCTAAATTTGACACCAATAGGACACTTGCCTACTTATTTGTGCCACATGATAGGGGGATTTCCTCTTCCTTTCTTATTTAAGCAAGCTTGTAATATACATTTCATTTAACTCTTATCAATCTCTTTGATAATGGCGAATTAGGCTCATAATTTTATGCAAGTGTTATTTTTGTGGAAGCATAAGGTTTTTGTTGTTATGAACTTGTTTAGGAATTCCAACCTCAAAAAGGTAGCACATGAGGTTCAACAAATAACCTAGTAAACTCTAGAGGCTTAAAGAGTGCACATTCAATTAGACAAGATGTTGTCTAAACTCATCAACCTAAGTAACCTTAATTATAGTGAATAGATATATTATTAATTCTAACACCCCCCTGAAGTGATACTTAGGGAAATCACAAAAGTGCAAATAGATAGAAATGTGTCTCGGCTACTAGGTCATGTTAGGTACCCATGTAGAAGGTAGAAGGTAGACGGTTAAGGGTAGAGGGGACAAAGATAGGAGTGAGAGAGAGAGAGAGACTTGAGAGAAGGAGAGGCGGTAGGAGGGTGAGACTTGATAGAGAGGGAGGAAGGGAGGGAGTGGGAGAGAGATAGAGGGTAGAGGGTTTAAGGGTTTAGAGTTTAAGGGTTAAGGGTTTAAGGTTTAGGGTTAAGGGTAGAGGGGAGAGAAATAGAGAGAGTAAGTGAGAGAGAGAGATATGAGAGAGGGAGAGGGGTAGGAGGGAGAGTCTTGAGAGAGAGAGGGTAGAGGGTAGAGGGTTTAAGGGTTTGGGGTTTAAGTGTTAATATTTTAGGGTTTAGGGTTATGGGTAGAGGGGAGAGAGATAGAGGGATTAGGTGAGAGAGGGAGGGAGTGGGAGAGAGATAGAGGATTAAGGGTTAAGGGTAGTTTTGGTTGTTTTTACTATGACTAGGTTGGTCTTCTAATCTACCTATGGAATTTCCAATTCCAATCAAGGGAAACTCGAAGGACCTAGACCAACTGACGAGGATTTTAAAGACCTCCTACACTTTGGGCTCTGCAAGACCCGGGAGGGTGATCCCTTAATGCATTTACAACCTCTCCACCATTATCGTAAACAACATTAACAACAACAGATAATCTCATTTAATAGCTCAACATAATAGGATAATACTGAATAGAATTGGTTGTTCATCAGTAATATCAACTATTTGGAGCATGAGATAACTACAACACATTCCACAGTGTAAAATAGTCATTGATTTGAAATTTGTAGCAAGCGCTAGTTAAAGACAAATAAAATACTAAACCATACAAATTAGTACAACTTATATTAGTGCCATATATCCATTGAGGGAGTCAAATTCATAAACATCTAAGGGTTTATGAAAAATTTAACACATAACATATAAGATCCTTGAGAACATTGCTTTACAATTTTATCAACATGTATTCTAACCCAATACTACTTATCAAATCCTTATAAAAAACATATCCACCTACAATCCCATTCAAGAATTTTAATTAATTCCTTAAATTAAAGCCAAAACATAAATCATACACACCACAACAGTGAGATGAACGAGACAACCCTTGATTATCTTATTCAAAATTCAGATATGCATGTACAATGGAGAGACATGAGTTTGAATTAATCATTTCAATTCAAATGCCAGTATTGTCATAAAAAATAAAATCCGCGTGAATTCAAAACCTACTATAGAATGACTCAAAACTTAAATTGTATTTTCCTTAAAACCATCGAACTTTACAATTTGCTCTGCAACTCTACCTAGACTCGACCAAAAAATATCTAACTTGCTAACCCATACTTCTAGCCTTGAAATCATTCTTATAGAAAATGAAGGATAAAACAAGCATCGGGCTAGAAAGTACTCAAGTCATCTGGTAAGGTCTGAAAACCTTGCAATGATATAATTAACACTTGAGTAGACCTTAATGATTGGGGCCTATTATTTATATCAAACCTTGAGGCTTTATACATTATATCTAAATCACTGGCCCTAGGGATCCAATTTTCAATTAATGGTATAACTACCTCCTGATCCCTATCAATATTCTTTATTGCATCTAATAATAAATAATATAAAGAATATATAGATGATAATATATTATCAACTTTCTCATTCAAATTCCTTAAGACATCAGTAGCAATCTCTTTTTTCTTTAAAAGGGATCCCTCCTCACTTACCTTCAATGATGCCTGTAATTCTTCAATTTTGTGCATTAGCTGCTTCTTCGTAGAATCAACAGAGCATTCTACCTCTTCATCAATTTGTTCTAAAGAAGGGGTGAGGGAAGGATTTTGACTAGGAGACCCTGGTGTGGAAACAATAGGAGAAGCAGGAGGCACTGACCCTGATGTAGAAGGCAATGTATTGATCCTTGGAGCACTTAATGTTTCCCCAATCTGTTTGTACCTTAACCTATCCACCTTAGTCTGCAGTTCAATATTCCTTTGTTGTATCTTACTATACTCCTCAATTAAAAGATTGTATTTCTCCATTAGGCTTTTCTTTTCAACCTCCTCTCTTTCAACAGTCTTTTGGGCCAATTTGGCCACATTTACAATTAAATTAGAAATCTCAGTGGTTGAGGTCTCTGAAGCCCTCTTTATTATTAACCCTCCTCTAAAATTTGGGTTAATATCAGTAACATTTTCCTTTTTCCCTTGAGGGGCCAATGCCCAAATTGCCAAGGTCTCATATTCTTCACTGAAGGAAAAATCTTGCAACACTGCCTTGACCTCTTCTTCAAAGTCTTGCAAGGGATGCTTGGAATTTAGAATAACATTAAAAGCTACAACATCTGCAATGTCCCATTCAAGTAAAATCAAGACACCAGCCTGACTTACCATTTTTCTTCCTTCCTCAGGAGTGATGTTCTTGAATTCATCCATTAATTCAACTTTCACTTCATCATCATTCTCCTAGTCTGACCTGTCAGGCCTCAATTCTCTTCTCTTCTTACACTTATCCTGGTATTCTTCAAATTTCATCCTCCATACCAATTGCAAGAAGACAAGAGTTTTTACAAATGCATCATCTTCTAGAAACTCCTTACATGCTTCCATCCTTGCATCTTGCACAAATTTACCTTTCATATCCAAGTCGGATAAAACCAACTCAGTTGGCCTAGGTGGGGAAGACATACCAATCTGCATAGCTTGATTAGTGACAATAATTTCATCCATCAAATCCTCTTTGTGGTTGATCATTTCTTTGCCTCTTAGGGCTTGGCTCGGATGGTGGTGATGAGGGACTATCCTCCAGCAATGATTCCAAATCAATGATTTTAATTGCCCTAGGCATTTTGAATTTTGGACCTGACTGTGTAGGAAATTTCATTATTTGTTTTCATTTTCTATCCACTTCCTCCTCATCACTACTGTCATCCTTTTTCCTCCTGTAAATGGGCCACCTTTCTGTAGGTTGGTACGTTGGCCTTGTCTCAATTGGCCTGGCACCTTGTTCCTATACACCCAGACTCAATTCTAAGATAATCTTCTTGGTCCTCAAGGTGCCCATAATTTCTTTGAAGTTCTCCATCATAAAGTCAATTTTCTTATGGCGTGGACTGAACTCCAACAATGGATCATACTTTGGATCCATTTTGTGCACAATATCCAATAGCTTATCATAAGCTATCCATTTCTCCTTGTTCAAATCCTACCTATTTAGGTCAAATTCATTTCTAATCAAATCCTCAAGAAAGTTGAACTCATGCAAAAACTTCCCACCTTTTATTCTTTGTTTGAAAAGGGAAAAGAAACCCTCAGGATCATGCTGCTGCTTTGGACCACACCTCAAACAATAATCTTCAAATAATTTTCTGAAATTCACCCAACCTCCTTTTGAAAATACAAAATTTGATACCACTGTATTATCTAGGAAAAAAGTTCCTTTACCCTTACCAGTAAGGTTGTCCTCATGTATACAACCAATCTACCACATAACCTCTACAAACCCCACTCTTGGTGGCACATTGTATGGCAATATATGAGGGGTCCCTTAAAAATTGTACACCCTCAAAATAGTGTTGAATGGGTATGGAATAATGTCACCCCAATTATGGCAGACTTTCAATTCTGGCCTCCTCCCCTTTGGTATGAGAAAATCATGCAATTCCTCAGGAATCCTAGGTACATTCACCATCAGTTTGGCCCTTAATCTAGAAGAAAAACAATTATCAAATTGCACATAACTAGTGATTTCCTTATTACAAGATAAATCTGCAGCCCATATATGTACTGAAAATCTTTCTCCATCAACTAATTTACTTAATTCCATCTTCTCAGAGAAAAAGTCAGCATTCTTGAACAAGAACATATACATTGACAAAGAATACCAAAATAATTGAGTGCCTGTATCATTTTTCTGCAACTTCGATAGCCCTTCATGTATCCTTTAAGCCAAGAAAGATGAAAAATCATAAGTTATAGAGAAGTTAGGGTGTTGTATTTGCACCCCCATGAACATGTAAGCAATGGGAATCATAGTACTAGGATTGAAACCTAGAATCTAGCATAATGAATAAAAAGTGGCCAAGAAATTATTTGCAAAATAGTTTAATCTAAAAGGTTCTTGGTCAATAGGGCTAATATGAAATCTTGAACCTCTTTCCTTAGCCAAATGAGGTGGGAGCAACTTGGCTCTGAAAAGTGACTTCAACTTCCCATATTCCTGCTTCATCTCCTCAAGATTGATCGGAACCAAGTACACACTAGGCTCACTCAAATCAAAAACTTGTTGGAATTCTTCTTTGTTAATGTATAACATAACCCTTCCATCATTATCTCTAATTACCCATGTGACAGGGTCATATTGCGCAACAACTGCCCTAAGCAAGTCTACATCAGGGAACACATTTAGCACCACTAGCTTGCCCAAATCATACATCCAACTATTCGAAAAGGGGTGAGGAAAATTCCTCTGTCCATACCACAATCTAAACATCTCGAAACTCGTGAGAGGAACCCTAGCATTGGCTATATTGGAACAATGATATACTAACCCTTCCCCTAGGATTTTTCTTCGCATCAAAACCAATACCTTCTTCTTATCATTTGTTGACAAGAAAAATTGATCCAGGAAGTCATCATATAGGTTCCTATTTAAATAATCAATTTGGCCAGAATGTTGCTTTTGTCTGTCCCATCTTAGATAAACTAGGGCCTCTTTACAATTTCAAACTTTTAACAACTAGGACTAACCAAAAATATGAAATTACAGAATAAAACCCTACAATTTCTCACAATTTAGTTAACCTATAGCCCTAAAAAATTTAGCAACAAGCCCTACGACAAGCACACAACAAATTTTCCCAAATTCAAGTTCAAAATAACCAGGAGATGCAAAAATCAACTCATGACTTTGTGTTTGCAAAAAATCCAACTTCTTGTTGTAGCAATTCTTAACTTCGTCTTCAGCTTCGAGACTGCTTCACAAAGATACTTGAATGCTTTATGATACAATAAAAGTAGGAGAATTGTTTTTATTTTGATCAAATCATGCCAGCAAGTGTCTCATCCTCCATTAAATCTTGCTCGTGCGCTGCACGAATGACTCCAATCGTATTTGATGCAAATTTAAATATTAGCCATCAATCCTTCACTTTGATCAGATCATCGAATGACTACCTTCAAAACAACTAACACAATCATCCACATAGCCATAAGAGCCCACCATACCATGCATTGCCAAGGAAATCCACGTGGCATTTTCTCGTGATATCGCGATCAATAAAGACCTTGCAACTTCTGATCATGCGATAGCGGGCAACTGTAGATCTTGATCATTGGTAATCTTGTTCTTTCAATATAGTCGCTAGCTTTTCCATTAACCATCGAGCATATTCCCCACTGAGATCATAACATATCCACTAATTTGAAACATGTGCATCTCACAAACGCTTTAGTAACCTGCTACATAATGTATTAAAGCCAAATTAATTTACCAAAGTATTTCATTGTTCCTTCGGCTTCACCAGATGAGACACGTGGCGCTTGCCCACGATATTGCAATCAACCAAAGCAGTGTGGTGGGGTCATCGCGGGATGGTGGGGAGTAGCTGAGATCAAACGATAATTGATCAATGGTCACAAAAATTTGTCCTCCTGCAAAATAAAACATTTATTAAAAGAACGAGGGTACATCACTAGGAAGATGATAAATGACATAAGTTGTTTTAAAACGCTGAAGCATGGGGCCATCCAAGACTTAGGGAAAAATAAAATCATGCGAAGGAATTAAAACAATACGACTAAGAGGACCCAGCCTAGACGAAATGATGGGGCATAAGTTGTTTATAAAACCCCTCCAAAAGTAACAGAAAAATAGATCCCACCCAAGGCGTAAGATAAACAATAGGGTTTAACATGAAGACAAAGACAAAACCCCAACCATAGGATTTTCCCAACACCATAAAAGACCAGTAACATAAGACAGGACAGGAAAGGAACACAAGGAGAAAAA
>VDFB02281492.1:1067986838-1068006669 GCA_007258455.2 Sequoia sempervirens | reverse complement strand
GTCAAGGCTTGGCTAGATTAATGGCAGAAGCGAATATTGAAGCAAACCAAATTTGCAATGTCAAAGAAGAGACTGCAATTGCGAGCATTGAGCATACTCCATGGTATACGGATATCATGCATTACCTTAAATACATGAAGTGTCCAGAGGGATTGACAGCCAGAAAAGAACTCTAAAGCTGCAGGCATCTAAGTATGTTTTCATGAATGGAGATCTATTTTGGAAAAACAGGGATGGTATACTATTGTTATGCCTGGATGATTCTCAGGCCAAGCATGTCTTAAGTGAAATGCATGAAGGAGTTTGTGGAGAACATTACTCAACAAAGACAATTGTGCATAAAATTCTCAGGGCAGGGTATTATTGGCCAAAGGTTTTTAATGACTCTTTTACATATGTAAGGAAATGTGAAGCCTACTAGAAATTCTCTAGAAAACTGAAGTATCGGGGAGCTTTTCCACTTCGACCCTTGCAGGATGATGCCCCTTTTTAGCAATGGGGAATTGATTTCATTAGAGAGATACAAGAAAAATCAAGTGGTGGACATAGATGGATACTGGTGGCCACTGATTATTTTATCAAATGGGTTGAAGCAATCCCAACTAAACAGGCTACAAGTAGAGTTGTGACAGATTTTCTAATGGACAATATCATTTCTAGATTTGGTACACCAATAAGATTGATCACTAACAATACGATGTGTTTTAGGTCAGATGAATTCAGAAATTTCGGTAGTACATATGGTATTACTATTTCTTATGTAGCTCCTTATCATCCACAGGCTAATGGTCAAGCAGAATCTAGCAATAAGAGTCTTCTAAAGATTATAAGGAGGATGTTAGGTTAGAACAAGAAAGCTTGGGATTCAAAATTAAAACTAGCAGTTTGGGCTGATAGGATTACAGTAAAAAAGGCAATTGGAAAATATCCATTTGAATTGGTGTATGGTACACAAGCCAGGATGCCTTTGCAGAATTTGTTACCAGTATACAAGTTTTTCCTTCAGGAAGATTTGGATATTCTAGAACCTATGGAAGAGAGAATGGAGCAACTGGCTGAACTTGATGAAATAAGGAGAGTTACCCAAAACCAAAACATGAAACTACAGACACAGATGAAGTATCTATTTGATAAAAAGGTGAAGGATAGAAAATTTGGAGAAAGTGATTTGGTATTGATGTGGAATGCAAGGTGCCAGGAGAAGGGCAAGCATGGGAATTTTGAAGCCTTGTGGTTGGGACCTTTTGTGGTTATTGGAAAGAAGGGTGAAGACTCATATTATCTGCAGAATATGGCTGGTGAAGAGAAGGAGTTTCCCATGCATGGGAAATTTCTGAAACATTTTTTCTCTTGAGTAACATAGAGGATTAAGGGTTGCCATTGCATGGACAACTCTTGATGATCCTCTTTAAAATTTTCTTCCATGCACAGTAGTCTAGGAAATAAAGGAGCAGGACTTGCCAGTACATGGACAATCCTGATTTTCCTTCTTTCAAAATAATTTTTCCATGTACAATAGTTTAGGGTCCTGTTCATTTCCATCTCCATTTTGCATTCACTTTCCTTTCATTCCTTCATGCTACATGTCCCTTTCCATTCTGCTCACTAATTCATCATTTTGTCTCTAGTTTTCTCACCCAAAGATCTGGATCCTTGCAATGATCTCATAATCATTCATCCCAAAATGGAGCCACTGTTGGAACTATAAAATTCTAATATTTTCACATACCCATGCATTTTCAAGTGAGTCCTACTATGAGCACATTTTCCTCTTTTCATGATATTTTGCTCATGTTTTTCCCATATTTTCCCCATAAAATACATCTAGGTCTGATTTTTTCACTTTGTCATCCATATCGGCATGAGATTGTCAAGGTTTCCCCGACCCATAATGTTTTTTCTTCTTGTAAAATGTCTATGTTGCCTATCAGCAAGACGGTTTTGATATCACAGCGATCAAATTTTTCTTACAAGCACCATTCGGTAGGACTTGTTCATGGTTTCGGCGACAGTGGATGATTCTAATCATCAGGAGTTATACCATCGGCGAAGTTAATCGTCTTCGGGGTAATGTCATAGCGAGTCTTTCTTGTCTTACCGACTTGTGCACAAATGTTTATTTCAGCCAAGCAGGTTGCTTTCGGTGTAGTGTTTCACTGACTACATCATGTCTCACCGACCGGTAGTGGATGCATTCATATCGGCAAAAGGTGCTCCTCTGTGAGAGGTTTTTCTTTGTTGTAATATCTTGGCAAACTTCCCTTGTCTTTCCGACTACCGATAATGAAGTACATCTCGGTAAGACTCATGAACTTTAGAGTAGAATCTCAATGAACCCGTTAGGTCTTGCCGACAAAGTTTAATGAATGGCTTTCAGCAAGAGGTTGGTATTGTCTCAGCGAAATGAAAGTGTGGGTTCAGGGGTTTTAGTATGACACAATATAATCTCTGAGAGGTCTCCCCGACATCGGAATGTCATAGCGATGCATAAGATGAAAGGAACATCTCAGCGAGATTAATGTGACTTCGGGATGAGGTCATGGTGAGTTTGATTTGTCTTACCGACCGACAACATAAAGATATATATATATCTCGGTAAGACTCATGCGCTTCGAAATAAAGTCTCGGCGAGTGACCTCTGGTCTCGCCGATGGAACACAAAGGGGACTTCGTCGGCATGAAAATTGATTTTTCTTAGCAACACACAAGGATGGATGAATACTTTCGATGAAACATAATGAAATCTACAAGAGGTCTCCCCGATATCAGAAAGTTACAGCGAAGCGGATGAAGCGAAGAGGCGTATCTCGGTGAGAAAAATGCTCGTGTCTCAACGACTGGTAAATACATTAAGGAAATACATTTTGATAACACATTTTGTAATCTGTGAGATATCTCACCGACTCTAATGGGTCACGGTGAAACTCAGATGACCAAAGGGATGACTGACAGCGATATAATTTCCTTCGGCATAATTACATAAGTATCCTTGCGACTGTTTCAGAGATGATTAACAGAAGCCTAAATTTGAATAGTTGGTTGTTGACTTGTGAATGCGAAGCGTTGTGTCTCTTCGGTGGCCAGTGTATAAATTTTCATTCTCAATTGTAAAGATAGGGAGGGGCGATAAGGAGAATAGGATAGAGGATAGAAAATATATAGTTTAATACAATGTTTTTCCAATATGAGACTATGTTGCATGTTTCAAATCATGGAGATATCAATTGAAATCTAATAATATGGTGTAGTTGTTTCTGGTATCAGTTGTTTATGGTGTTCGTTGAAAGTATTATTGAAGTTGTCTCCAGTATGGTGTTTCTGGTTATTTAAATTGGTGTAACAAGATTATATCCAATTTGTCGGTGCACATTTGTTGCATCTGTATGGTCAATTGATTGGTTCTTTCTAGTAAAGATTAAATCCTTCAAATTGATCATAGTAATTAGAAAATGTCAATTGGATCAGTAAGAAGAACTTGATAATCATAACCTTGCATGTTTATACAAGTTATAAACTAAATCAAATGCTAAACAACTTGAATGTCTGCTAGAACAAAGTATTTGTTTTAGATTTCTCTTGACTCTGCATACCCAATAAGGCACTGGTCTCCGTGTTTTATCATTCAGTTTTATTCAATTCTTTTTTACATCTGTTAACTGAACATATTAGGATTTAGAATTGAATATTGCTATACAATTTATACCAAATTTGATTTTATTTGTCCATTTTTCATCTGCCATCGTGGAAAAATCACTATAAGAGAGAAGATAAAAGTTCAAGTCTGCATAATTCATATAGGTACACCCGGCTAGGTTTAGCAACACTTGAAGAGTAGAAGGTTTAAGCCACTAAAACCTTGTCTGTTACCCTAAAATGTATCAAGAGATTGGCAGCCTATTGAGGTATCCTTTACCTACGTTTTTGAGAGCTAACAAGTTCTTCAGGTCCAAATAAGTCATACATTCAAACACACAACAGTCGCTCAAAACATCACACAACAAGTCATGAATTAACAGACAAGCTATTCAACCAAATATTCAGGTCAACTCAGTCAATTGTCAACCAACATTAGATGTTCAATCAGTAAAATCTAGGTCTTATGTAGGATGTGTCCTTTATGCTACTAGACTTTGGTCATTTGTCAAAACTCTGTCATTTGCCTTATCAGGATGTGTCTTTCGTGAAGACAAGCATAGTCAAACAATCAACTTGTCACTTGGTCAAAATACATGTTGGAAAACACTTGGAAAATGATCTAAATGATTGTTGTCTTATTTTTCTTATCTTTTTTATTTGTCTTTGGTCATGTTACTAGCTATCATGAGGATGTCCCACAAAGGATTTAAAGAAGTGATGATGTCTCATGACTCTTTTCTTTGACTATTTTTTGTGGTCTGTCCTGGCAAAAGGACAAGGGAAACTTCACCTTTGGTATGAGTCAAGACATTCCTTGTCTGTGATTATCTATTTCTTACAAGTGGATGACCTTGCAAACCTTGGTCTATGTCATACCATGGTGTTTTTGATCCATTATTCATATTTTTTACTTCCCAATGATGATTAAATGCAAGGCCTATTATTTATTTGGAAAAATATTGAAGTCCTTTCTCCATACTAACATCCATGTCTTTCGCGCTAACATTTCTTCCATCTACATTTTGACAGTATCCTGTGACACAAAAATAAATATCTTGCATTTATATTCATGTTAGAAGCATCATATAGATATTACCATACATACTGCATCAAAAAATGCAAAAATGTCCATGGCATATAGGCATATAGGCATCAATATAAACATCCATTATCATATCATATCATTTTGCATAACATAACAATTTGCATAACATGTTGCATACATGTTGCATCTACATTTATAATCATAATCCATGACCATCAATCATATTGTATTTGCATCATATAAACACAACATAAAGTGATATTGCATACTCATCATCCATCATAAGCATCACATGGCATAAATAACATAATAAAAATAAAGGCATACATCTAGAAATCACATATAAGGCATCAACATATAGAACCATTGCATCATCATATAGATTTCATAAGAAAAAACATTATGTCATCCATGACATAATACATGCATAACAATGGACTGCACATCATATAATCACCACAAAAATCATATATCATATATATCTCTCAAAATGGAGTTCATAGGATCGATGGTAAAAAATGCATGTATCTAGATACAATATCAAAATATGCCCTAGCCTGAGCTTCCATGCTCCCCAAAAGGTGATCGTTGTGGTTCCCCTGGTGCCTACACTCTGAAGGTGGTCTCTCATATGGCCCTGACACTCCCTTGCTACTCTCTACCCTATTATGTGACCTACTATGGGATCATCTGCTATGTGATCTCCCACTACTCAAGGCCACTGATGCATTAGGAACTCTATGCTCAGGTGGAACCTCAGCCTCATAAAGGTCCCTATAGTACTCCTTGCATTTTCCTACCCTGAGAAGTTCCTGTGTAGTATCTACTGCAGATCTAGTACATGCAATTATAAAGTCAGTGACCCTCTACTCTATCTCCTATGCCTGAATCACTCCTAAGTCTCTCTCTATCCTCAATCCATCTCTCTATGCCTATGATTTCCTCACCTCAGCCTCTAAGGCCTGGATCCATCCCTACATCTCTTCTAATATCTACTCCACCAATCTGTCTCCACCCCTGATGGGCACCTCCAATTTGACCTCCATGTCCTCTTCGATGATGATCCTCTCTTGAAGGATCTGCTTGGCCTCCCCCATCTCCTCATCCTTCGATATGTCCTCCTCCAACTGCTCTACCTCCATTGCAACTGCCTCCACTGCCACATCATGTTACCCCACCTCAGGTGGTGCATCCACCTATCAAGCCTCCTCAACCACCCTCTCCTCCTCATGTCTCTCCTCCTGTCTCTCCTCTTTGATAGGAGAAAGTGGTGCCCTTTGTCTCCTATGTTTCCCTGCCCTACCTTTGCCCATACCATCTCCTCTATCATCTCCTCATCATCCATCTCTTTGTCCTCCATCTCCTTATCCTCTACCTCTCTGTCCTCCACCCCTCCAGCCTTGTGGACCCTGACCTTTCCGCTCTACTAAAACTAGATGATTTGGATATGTCTAGGGCACTGGCCTATATGTTTCCCACCATGCATCATACTCGATTGTGGTATTGACATTTATTGGACCTCCCCTCCATACCCATTGCACTACCTATAGTCCATCAATCCCCTGCTCCGTTGTCGTCACTGGTATAACTATTCCCCACAGTGTCACCTCCTGGGAAGATCTAGTAAACTTTGATGTGCCTCTCGAAAGATCCTGAATCTCTCCAAACTGTCTCAACACCCGATCCGATAGATATATCTCAATGATGTGTTGTTGTTCAACTATCCTTCCAATCAGATATCTCTGTTGTATGCACCAGGGTAGGTTTTGATCCTCTTTAGGTCACTAGGCACTATCTCTGTAAGGTCTCCATACAAAACTGGCCATGGTATCTATACCATGCATGTAGTTCCATGTATCTCTAACATGCGTCTGAGTCATAGCCCCAAGATACATGTACACCTATGGTGTGTTCACTCCCATCTATCAATTGAAAGGAGGATGAAACACGACGATGTGCTCCCAGGTACATATCATTAGGAGTGTCACCCCACAACTCATAGACTATCCATCGTGGTAGGCTATATCATGCAACTAAAAATAGAGCATTGCTAATAAGCAAGGCCCCCATGCATAAATTGTATCTCTGGCCACCATCTCTACTAGCATCTCACCCCATCCAATTGGGAACCTGTGTCCTTGGTGGTTTGGAATAATGACCCCGACAATTAGTGTGCACATGATGCAGTCAAACCTCTCATACGTCTCCACCAGAGTCTTCCATCTGATCTCATACTGATCTATGCCCATATCCTTGACATCCTCATATATGTGATAGTTTAGGAGTTCCTAATATCCATGCCCTAGGTCATATCTAACTCACTCCCCTCGAATAGGCAGTCGTAGTATCCGATAGACGTCCTCGAAGGTCATGGTCACCTCTCTTGTTAGGAGATGGAAAGAGAATGCCTTTGAATTCCATCTCTCTACAAGTGTAGTCAACATACCACCATTTTCCCTAACAACAAGCATGAAATTCACATGAATCAATACAAACCAAGATGCCATAGTTAGTGCTTCTCAGCGCTCATCAATTGATCCCATAGTCGGTAAGTTGCAAGTCGAGACTCCCATGTATAAATAGGGTCAAGTGCAACTTGTCAGCATGAGTACAAGCATCACGTCAATAAAAAATCCTAGTCAAATCTATCAGACTTAAGTTGTAAAAGAAATTTCATCTTAATTTGGGGAAAATTTCCTAACAGTCAATTGCATTGCACAATTAAGCAATTGCGTCACAAAATCTCAATTGTGTCGCACAATCTTCATATGTGTTGTCTCAAAACAATTGTGTTTCATGTTTTGACATTTGTGTCATAGGGAATCAATTACATCAAATCCCCAATCAATTACGGTTTATAAAATCATTTGTGTCATTTCCCTAGTCTATTGCATTGCACATTAGTAGTTGTATAATTGCATACCACAAATGTGTCAATCTCTAGCAGTTGCATTGAACCTCCTGAAAACATAAACCTAACCTAGACATGATCTAATCACTTGCATCGAAGCATAGGCAATTGTGTCATTTTCTATCACTTTTGCAGTGAACCAAAAACGACGCAATTTCCTGTCAAGTTTTTCTAGGACCTAGAAATGCATGAAATTAAAAATTGACAAAGTGGGCTAAAAGGCACTTACTGGCTCTCCTGCGCCATCCAGTCATGAAGGTTTGAACATGGTATCCTTGATGCTCAATGTGTGGAATAGGTGACATCTTCACAACTTCTTCTCTCAGAGCTCCTAAGTTTTCAAAGTCAAAATGCACAAATGAGCCATTTGACTCTTCAATTTTCCATTTATACCTCCTCAAAATTAGGGTTTTGACTAGGGTTTGTGTTGGCTACACTTTGTGAGAGGTCTAAAACCTTATTTTGGCTACCCCGAAGGTCCTGAAACTTAATTATTTTGTCACCATGGAATTCTTGGCTATCAATTTGACTTTTCAGAACAATTTTCAATTTTTTTGAAATTTTTGGAAAATTTGCAAAAAAATTCTAAGGGGCATAGATCTACCCTATCTACGTTGGGGCATGTTTTGACTAATTTTATTTGACACAATGTGATAGATTGCATTGTATCAAAGAGGGGAAAAATGTAGACACTAAAAATTGTCCTAGGCCTATAAACTTCATTTTCCTTGCCTTGTCCCCTTTCGTATAATGTCACTTTCTGTCTATTAATTAAATAATTCATAATTATTTATTTAATTAATTTCTCTACTTCTTTCCTCCTGATTTAATTGTGTCTCTAATGTATCCTTTCCTCTATAATTAAATAAATTTCATTTATTTAATTATTGTCACATTCTACTATAGTTAAATAATTTTTCAATTATTTAATTATTCATTATCCTTTTTTCTCATTAAATTAAATAAATTTTAATTTATTTAATTTCTTACTAACTTCTCCTCATCTCTCATTTTCGAATTAAATTATTATTTAATCCAAAAGTCAAACCTATCACATGTCTTCTATAATTAAATAATACTTTTATTATTTAATTATTCATTTAAATTTCTCCAACAACCTCTTTATCTGTGCCATTCTTATCTCTTCACATCTCATTTAATTCTAGCCATTGATTGAATTATCTCATAATTCCATCTCAACCTTTCATCCTTATCATTTTCCCTAATTCTTCCCTAACCCTATTCCATACAACTTTCACTCTTGGCCATTGATCTTTAGGTCAAATTAACCTTTCAATCTTATCCCTTCATGAAAAAATTGACATTCTATAAAAGACATCCATTTTTTCATTGTCAAGTTACCTCTTGCTATCTAGTGAATTTTTCTACATGTTATCTAGTCTATCTACATACTATCAAGTCAAGTAAATTCCAATCAATTAGAATCTTCAATATTTTGCTATGTCATTGTCATTAGGCCTATTTGCATGCTCAAAATCTAAGGGAAATTATTCATATCAAGCAAGATGGAGAAGTGCAACGGAGGTGAATCAATGGTGGCATGAAGACTTTATGGTGATATTGCTTTATGTTTATGTCTTTATGCTTATTTGTACTTCATTGTTTATTAGGGTTTGATTTACATGCTTTTCTACCTAACCTTGATAATTTTACCCTGATTATAGGTTTTCTAAACATTTTTTTTTTTTTGGTAATTGAATTCTTCCTATGTCCAGTCATGTTCCATTAAACAAATTGCATCAAATTTTATGAATAGGTTTCTTTAGAGGAGGGCCACATACCAAATTCCCATTAAGGGAGATTGATATAGACTAAATTCATATTGTTATTACATTGTTTAAAGTATACCCTATACATTCAATAAATTGAGAAAAATATGAAAATTGATAACCAAATATTGCATCATCCAATCAAATAGTTGTAGAGCCACTCGACCTAGAAATCATATCCATCTTCACTATTTCATCTTGGACAAAGGCAAAGGACCAATCAACCATTGTCTTTTTTGAGGTGCCAATCACCACTTTTAGAAAGTTGAGACCCCAAGTATCTTTCTTCCTCATATCCCTTGCATTGTGAATAACTGTCTCCACAAAAAAGGGAGCCCAAGGTCCATTATGTGGATGAGCCATGATATGCTAAATATGATTTTGATTGGGAAACCCAGACCCACCACTTCCCTATTGAGAATCTCCAATATACCAACCAAATATTTCAAGAAAAATAGAGCCTCCATGACAACCATGATGATTTCCTTCTCCTCCTTCAAGTCCAAGATCAACATGATTGTCAAAAACATTGATAAAATCTAAAAATTTACTTGATCTCTATTTTTCGTACTAAGAAAAACATCTCCCAAAACTATTTGAATAGTGTGCAACACAATGGATACTTGGATTTAAAAATATTTTGTATCTTATTGCTGATGATCAACCCTCTAAATTCAATTTGTTTAATTATCTTCCTAGAACATTATCGCATACATCTTGAAACCCTACTTTGACATGATTCAATATGGATGCACTACTAAATTTGACTCCATTTTCTGACAAACATTTGTTGGTCATTCGACAAACATTTTTCGGACAATCGACAAATTCATGAAAAAAAAATTGTCGCCATTTTTTCGTCGAAATTACGACAATGAATTAAACGTCGAAATAACGATGCAGATTCGTCGGTCGTCAGCATCATAAAATGACTCAGATGTTTTTCAGAATATCGACGAAAACTTCATGTATCCACCAATGAATTACAACCAAAATGCAATTGCAATGGCTCTTCCGAAGCATCAAAAAAACACCAAAAATTCATCGCCATTTCGACGAAATGGGAAAGGAGTTATGACAAAGCCTTCGTCACAACTATAGCAACTTCATCGAACCTTTTCAGTGATTCATTGGTTGCCTTCGTCAAAATTGCAACGAAACAATGCAATTTTTTTTTAAAATATTTGTTGAAATGTACCATTGTGGAGACTCTTGGCGATGACCACCGAAGCCAACCCATCGATGAGAGATCAATCATCGGCACACAATAGAAAACTCACTCTGATAGTCCATGTATTGCCGATGACTTTTGTCGGCAAGACAGATCCAATGTCACACTGATCTGATCTCTTCAGAATTTTTAAATAGACCTACACCATGTCATCGCGAAGAATCTTGGCGATGACCACCAAAGCCAACCATCGGTGAGAGATCAATCATCAGCACAGGATAGAAAACTCACTCTGATAGTTCATGTCTTGCCAATGACTTCCATCGGCAAGACAGATCCAATGTCACACTGATTTGGCCTCTTCAGGAGTTTTAAATAGACCTACACCATGTCATTGAGGAGACTCTTGGTGATGACCACTAAATCCAACCCATCGGTAAGAGATCAATCATCGGCATAGGATAGAAAACTCACTTCAATAGTCCATGTCTTGTCGATGAATTCCGTCAGCAAGACAGATCCAATGTCACACCAATATGACCTCTTCAAGAGTTTTGAACACTATTGGTTATCAGTAAGACATTCTGAGGGTCTCGCTGATTAAACAAGTGTCTAAGAGCAAGTAACTAGATGGAACCTATTAATTTTCTTATTTTGGGGTTCTTTAAATCATAGAATAGATACCATCTCTTGTGTATAATTACTTATATTCAGATTTGAATTCAAGACCAATTGTCATTGCACATTCCATTTTACTTGCACAGAGTATTCTATAAGCAATATATTGATAATGCCAAATGATTTATGGTGTTGTACAACTCTACCTATCATCACAGTTCTGGTGTTCCCCCTAGAGAATCTTACAAAGACAAGTTTACAATACCAAGTCAAATAATATGAAAAATACTTACTTCCATACAAATTAAATGATTATTCTCACAATGGAAATTGTCTAATTACAACAAGAATTCCATGAAAGGTTATCCATGCTTCATAAGAGATGATTGATCATACATACAAACTGCAAGATGTATAGAAAAAGAATTACAC
Organism: Sequoia sempervirens; assembly: GCA_007258455.2. NCBI lineage: Eukaryota > Viridiplantae > Streptophyta > Pinopsida > Cupressales > Cupressaceae > Sequoia > Sequoia sempervirens. Next base: position 1,067,995,066 of record VDFB02281492.1, on the reverse strand, counting down.
TTGAGAACAACCAAGGGCTAACAAGGGAAGGAGTTAAGAAACTTTTGGATTGAAGAGAAAATGTGTAGGGAAAATGTTGAGCAGTGTCAAGAGAACAAAGCTTGTAGAACATATTCTTGATCTAATCAAGCTCTTGAACAACTTAAACAAAATTAAAATACTAACACATACATGAGACATGTAATGAACTTCCAATATCTGCTATCTTTTTCATTAATGCAAAGGTAGGTAAAGGAGAAATAATTATAATTGTAACACTATTCATAGTCTAGAAAATTATGTTCATAATTTGTGTTCAATGGACCTTAGTTTTATCATTATACTGCTCATCTAATACCATACTTTAATACAGGGTTCAACTATCTCATATCTAAAGAAGCACCTTCAATTAACCATTTAAAGTACTATAAAATAAGGTAAGACTTTTACTTGAGAAAAATTGGGTACACTTGTAGGATTAAAGTTCTCACAATCATCAGGATTTATTGGCACACAGACACAACTTGCAACATATGAAGTAATGGATGACTACAAGTTAGTGAAATTTTCCTTAATATGTGACTGGTTTGCAAATTGATTGGTAGAAAATAAGGTTACAAATACATCTACATGAAAAATTATGAGGACAATCTACTATAATCATCAAAATATATGAAAAGTTCAAAGGAAAGAGCTGAACTACATCTCTAGAGCCTAAAAAAAAATGCAAGAAACATAAAAAAAAAAAGAACAAACCAGTTTTTGGATGAATACAAAATGGTGCCTTCAGCAAGTGATTCATATGCTTTCACACCTGATAAGACATTAAGAAGATTTTAGTCTTCCTTTGTGAAATTAACTACTTACAGAAAAACCCAGAAACCAATATTATATACCTCCATGTCTAGCGAGGTTAGGTATAAGAGAAAAAAAATTTCCTCAATGCAATGCCGAAAAATATCAATGTGTGTGTAGGTTTGTATTACTCAAAATATCATTTCACGCCTAAGGAAAAATACTAAAGTGATGTTTAAATTTCAATCTTCACATAGGCTCCCTTATTGCTACACATGCATATACAAGCATTATTCGAGCTCTAAAATATTCAAATATTAAGGATTTAATTAGCTATAAGATGGAAAGTTGTTAGAACAGGACGTATGTAACATATCTTTATTCCTCCTAAGCTTCAAATAAATTTGTGTAAATGAGCGAAATGTGGAATCTTTTATGACAGAAAATTGTAAAAGGAGGAGAGAAAGAGGGAGTAGGGGACAAAGAGAATGCTTGAATGTATAGCAAATTATAACATTTTGATCATTATAACAATGGTTGGTGGGTGGACGGTTAGGGGTTGAGAAACTTTGCATACTGCGGATGGTACAAATTTCATGGTTAAGTGGGAAGCCTCCCATCAACAACAAGATCCAAATATCCATGTATCTATCTCAATAAAACCTCTAAACCCTTCAAAGCTATCAATTTTTCCACTAACATGTTATGCACAAAAGTCAAATTTTAGAGTTATGTCACCACTAAAAATAGAAGAAACAAAGCTTTGAAACCAAATCCACACACAACACAATGTAGTATTCATACAAAGCCATACAAACAAACTAAACTCAGAACATTGGAATGGAAACAACTTCAAATTATGATGTAGAGCATGGATTCAGGGTATAAAGAATCATTTTTCTACCACCATAGTGAAAAGTTAGAACTTTCTTTCATCTTTGCATATTGGTTTGATGCTTCAAATGATGCATTTCTTATATTGAAAAGTGCATTACCTTATTGAGCTTCTCTTTGTTTCGAGAATAGTTTAATATTCTCTACTTAACAGGGCCAACCACATGACGGTGGAAGCTCATTTGTCCTCTCCCCCCTCACATCACTCTCAATTCCTCATACCCAATCATATAGCATTAATCATTCATTCATCCATTAATAACATATAACATTCATCCATTTAATAACATATAACATTCATTCGGTAACATGCAACATTCATTAATTAACATAATTCACATTCGATTTCATTGAAAACATATAATATTCTTTCTTCCAATTTTTACATATTATCAAAAATATGGTTGTCATGATATGATTACAATCACTTTTTTTTGTTTCTTTTTTAAAGCTAAAAAAATCTGAAGTGGAGTATCATTTTCTAAATCATTTGTCCCCCCTTTAGTTGTTTTGCCTTCTACTTGTGATCTCAATGTACGTCTAGTCGTCTGCTCACAATGTGGACGCCGCTACAAGGGAGGGTCTACTGCAATAACAAAGAAATGTTAAATTGATATGTTTTATTATTATTGTTACAATTATTTCATTAATTAATAGAACATTAGAGTGGTTCTCTTTACCTGATGGGTCCACATCATGTTCCTAAACTTCTATTATAGACTCATGCTCAACATGCTAAACACCCTCTAAATCTTGATCTATAGTTGAAACACAAAAGGTTACATTAATTAATACACCAATTCAAATTAAATATGTTTAAAAGAACATGAGAGTGGTCCTCTTTACTTGATGGTGCCACATCATGTTCTTGTTCTTCTCTAGCCTGATCATGCTCAACACATTGATCACGCTCTACATACTCTAAAGTTGAAACACGAAAGGTTACATTAATTAATACACCAATTGTAATTAAATATGTTTAAAAGAACTTTAGAGTGGTCCTCTTTACCTGATGGGGCCACATCATGTTCCTAATCTTCTCTAGCCTGGTCATGCTCAACATGTTGATCATGCTCTATATGCTCTAAAGTATCGGGATGCACACCATCACCTTCATCTGCAGGTTGTGCTCCACCCTCACCAGGCTGCATTCCAATGTCATGTGCAGTATTATCATTGCTTAAATGTTTAAAACAAATAGGCATGTAATTACTTTATGGTGGAAATTAATATTGAATAGATTGCACAAGTATTCAATTTTAAATAAACTTTATTGAGTTTATTTACCTATGTGTCGGATGCAGTGGAAGATTGTGTTTGCTTGATCCAAGACTCTTAGGCGTCCAACCACAACTCCATAGCCTTATTGGAAGGAAATCTTCAGGTCATCTTCTGTGGGAACTCTATTGAATTCAGAGCCCTACATTTTTGTATAAGATCATGAATTTTGCTTCTATGGCATGATGAAACCAAATTTGTTTTCAATTTATTATTTGGATACTATATTTCATTTTATTGATACTTACAATTCATGTGGCTAATTCCTTATAACCACGAGCCAAGTTTGTGAACCACAGAGTGTTTTCTAGTCTTTCCTTTGTTTCCTTCAATGTGTCAGGCAGCCTATGAAAAGTTTTAAATATGTTAGATTATGTAAAAAGAAAGAGTAATTAGTATATAATTACATTGTTGATAGTATAACATACCTTCCTTGGCCCGGTGGTGTCTTTCCTTTTTTCTTTTGACCTTCCTGCTTCCATCGACTTTGGGGTGCTTCACTCCCTCTGGAATCATGGGGGGCAGCTCATACTTTTGTTCTTCTCTAAATGTGACCTATATTGGTCCCTCACATACTTTAGATAGGTACCAGCTTTCTTAAGGACCTTGGTTTGGTTGAATGTTTTATCACCAAAGAACACAACTAAACAATTAATGAGCTCATCTTTTAAATCTTGATTTTGGGCATTCCACCGTGTATGTATGGTGGGCCTGAAGAGCTCCAATGTAATATCACTTAGATGTTTATAAAAAACATCATTTCCTACAAAATGATTATGTGATCGATAGTCTAAAAAGAGAAATCAATAAGTAACTTTCAATTGGATTATATATATTAATAATTAAAACATTTTAAAGTACCTGGGACCTCTATCTTTATGGGAACGAAATCCTCGGTCACCATAAATGTGACCGACAATGTTCTCGTACTAGTAATACAGGAAGATCTAGGAAATGTTGCTAAAATATCACCAGTACTAATGGCCTCTGCATCCCCCGGTACATGTCCTGACCTATGTTCTGGCATGTGTTTGCTGCTAGAGGGTGCACTAACAGATGCCTGCATGGTATGTGTTGTCAACATTTCAGACGACAATATAGGCACGGATGATGGGGTCAGATGATGTGATGTATGTGTAGGAAGATCAAGATGGAAACTTGTACCAACCCCTACTCCTCGGGCAGCACTTGTAGTACCCTGATCATGGCCAGGAGCATCATGAGGATGCAAAAAATCCTGTAAAAACAACACATATTTTAGTTCATTACATAAAAGAGTACAAAATATAAAACCATGAATGAACTTATGTTATAATTAAAGACTTCATGATAGCTTACTTGCAAGTTTTGTGATCTTTGAGTCAATATTTTAACCCTCTCTCTTATCTCATTTTTTTGAGGCACTATGAATAACAACTTAAGGATTTCTTCATTGCACTTTTTTTGGGTCTTCCTTATCATATCGAGAGGGTTTGTTGAATAAGCGATGTCATCATCACATAATATTGACTACACCTCCCTATGGATGCTCTCGTCTACTGATGGTGCCTTTCCCCGATCAGTCGACTACAATAAGAATATTAAAAACATTATCGAAATTAACCCAATAAACTTATGAAAACAACATAATAATAAAAAAATTGCTCGTATTTAATTTGTACAATTCCAATGAGGTAAACCTATCAGGTAGAAGCGCCTGAAGATACATCGCGATCTTTGCTCTTGGCCGGAGCCTTCTTCGTATGATCAATGTCCCGCTGTGAAAAAAATTAAATATAAAAAAATATTATCGAAATGAAACCAATAGACTTACGAACAAAAACATAAGAATAAAATGGTGTATTGGAGTCATTAATTGGAGGTTGGGTAAAATGGTACATAGTACGTACCACCCCCATAGTAACTATGTTTGTAACTAAGCAATTCAAATTGTAATCGATTAGCATCTCTTCCCCTGCAATTATTGATTTTATCGCACATATGAATACATGGTTTCCATCGTGCGCCTCGAATATGCAATTGGGTTGCTTATTTGTTGACCCAGGTCATGTATTGTTTATAAACCTTGCAATATTCCCTGATTCTTTTAGCCTTCCGTTAATGTACATAGCCACTCCTTTATTTTGATCCTTATCTTTTAGATATATATAATTTGCTGACAGTGTATACCTACGCATACTTAGTGTATATTGAACCAGTTGCATCCAATCTTTGTAATTGTAACAGGGTCCGACATACTCCATCAATTCAGTAACTTTGTCGTAATAGACCTTTATGCCGTTCATGCAAAATAGGCCCAAACCATGTAATGACGATGGTGCTATGCGATATATCCTCTCGTTGACACAAAAATCAGTGTTTATTGGAGGAAGTTCCTTGGGTACCCATTGTTTCTATAGATTTTTGTACCTCTAGGGAACCTCAACGTCACCTATGCTCTCATCATCATAAGAACATGACCCCCCTTTAGCAAGAAAAAAAACCATGTGTTTATAGAATTTTCTTCTAATCTTTTGACCTCTAGTTGATCTCCCTCTTTTAGACATACTACATATCTCTCTTTCCTCTTCTCTTCCTGAATTTCCCTCGCTCAAGGAAGACAGATCTGACAAATACCTATTTGGTGGTACCTGCACTCATAAGGGTGTTGGATGAAGTTCTTTCATAGTGATGTGATCCTAAGGTGACATTATGATTAATCTATCATTTCATCGCTAGAATTTCACAGGTTATAAGGTAATCAAGTCTTGATAGATTGCAGGTTATTGTTACTACCTTCCAAATGTTTCCATCAAAAATCAAATCTACTTAATGGTATAACTCCCAAACTTTGTAACAAGTGTTAAATGTGACTATGGTCCACCAGTTACACAACCAAGGCCTCAAATGTATTCTCTAATTGTAATAAAAGGACTTTTGCTCTTCATTCAAGTAAATAAACTTGAAGGGAAACAGGGCCAAGTGGTTTATTGGACACCTATATGAAAAAAAATAGCAGCAAATTTACATTTAATTTCCATATGTCTAAGTGGTTAGCGAGGAGGGAGTGTGTACTAGGCATGGTTAAATCCCCATAAGTTTATGCTTTGGCAATAAAAAAAATTTTAGGTCATCTTAAATCTTCCTATGTCTAATTGCTAGGAGACTTTTGGTATGTTTTAAGGTAGGATGATTGATGAAAGAGCCCAAAGTGCCTTTCTCCATGGTATCCAGGTGCACATAGCAGTGGTCTTCTCTTATATGGTTGGACATGATTTAAAGAAATTAGCTAGGAATTATTCATTTAACCTAAGGTTTTCTCATAATGCCATTATTGGAAAAGTATGATCAAATTCTTCTATTATGAAGAATTGATCTATGTGCCTCTAGTAATCACTATAAATGTTTGTAAGGATAAAATGACTAATTGCATCAGGTAGGAGAGAATCAACTTTGAGTTCTTCGAAGATTATATTCCTCTATTCATAATTTTTAAGGTTTGTGTGTGGAGGAGGTTATCACTACCAAGAAGGGAGGAGACCTTTCCTTGTGATGGAACTTGAAAATTTTTCTCTTTGTGTTCCATTTTTATCTTGCCTTATGTCTCTGGTCATCTATGGTGTTTTGGAAAATCCTAAGGTTGGGGTTTTACCTTTGTCTTCATGTAAAACCCTAGTGTTTATCTTACGCCTTGGGTGGGATCTTTTGGGCCGTTACTTTTTGGAATATCACAAGGTGGTCCAATTGGCTAGTGACACGTGTACTTTTTGGCCCGATGTTTGTTTGCTCCTTCTTTTTCTATAAGAAGGAATTCAAGGCCAGAAGTATGAGTTAGCAAGTTAGATATTTTTTGTCGAGTCTAGATGAAGTTGTAGAGAAAATTGTAAAGTCTGATGGTTTTAGGGAAAATGCAATTTAGGTTTTGAATTCATGGGGATTTGATGTTTTATGACACTACTGGCATTTGAATTGATATGATTAATTCAAACTCATGTCTCTCCATTGTACAAGCATATCTGAATTTTGAATAAAATGATCAAGGGTTGTTTCATTCATCTCAGCGTTGTGGTGTGTATGATTCTTGTTTTAGCTTTAATTCAAAATTAATTAAAATGCTTGAATGGGATTGTAGGTGTGTATTGCATAAGGATTTGATAAGTAGTATTGGGTTAGAATACATATTGATGAGATTGTAAAGCAATGTTATCAAGGATCTTATATGTTATGTGTTAAATCTATCATAAACCCTTAGATGCTTATAAATTTGACTCCTCTAATGGATATATGACATTGATCTAAGTTCTACTTATTCATATGGTTCAGTATTTTTTTTCCTTTACCTAGAGCTTGCTACAAATTGCAAATCAATGACTATCTTATACTGTGAAATGTTGTTGTAGTTATCTCATGCTCCAAATCGTTGATATTATTGATAAATAGCCAATTCTATTCGGTATTATCCTATTATGTTGAGCTATTAAATGAGATTATATGTCGTTGTAAATGTTGTTTATGATTATGGTGGAGAGGTTTTTAATGCATTAAGGGATCACCCTCCCGGGTCTTGCAGAGCCCAAAGTGTAGGAGGTCTTTCAAATCCTCATCAGTTGGTCCAGGTCGTTCGAGCTGCCCTTTATTGGAATTGGCAATTCCATAGGTAGATTAGAAGATCAACTTGCTTACCGTAAAAACAACCAACACCTTGCATATGTTTGTGGTAGAGGTATTAAAGAAGAATTGTATGCCTCTATTTCCATTCATTAGATCTACCTTAGCCTAGAATATACTTGGGCTACATCTACAATTGCTTCAGACTCATGCAATGAAGGCTATGTGTGATGAAATCCTAGACCTCAACTAAGATGTGGGTAGATTATGGGAGTTTTTCCAAGACCTGAGGCTGGTTGATAAAAATGTCAAAGACTAAGCTATTTTTTTTTTTTTTGTCTTATCTTATACCATTTTACGAGAATGGGAGTGCTAATGTATGAGAAGATCTTTGGAAACTAGGCATGAAAATTTCAGGTTAAAGAGAATGGGGATACAAAACTTACAGTACTCATTGCCCCTTGGTCATCAATTTTCCCTGAGTTCCCTCAACCTCATCCTCGGCGCTGGTATTGACCTTGTTTTCACTCCTCCAAATGCTTCCTCGGCGCTGATATTGACCTTGTTTTCACTCCTCCAAACTCTTTGTTGATGCTGGTATTGACCCTGTTTTAACTCCAAACTCTTCCTCCGCGCTGGCATTGACCTTGTTTTCACTACTCCAAACTCTTCCTCAGCGTTGGTATTGACCTTTC
>VDFB02281492.1:1067957614-1067979191 GCA_007258455.2 Sequoia sempervirens | reverse complement strand
TAGGAGGGAGAGACTTGAGAGAGAGAGAGGGCAGAGGGTTTAAGTGCTTGGGGTTTAAGGGTTAAGGGTTAATGGTTTAGGGTTTAGGGTTATGGGTAGTGATGCAACTTTAAAGTTTTGCTCTTTGTGTTCTATTTTATCCTACCTTGTGTCTCTAGTCATCTATGGAGTTTGGGAAAAGCCTAAGGTTTGGGTTTTACCTTCATCTTCATGTAAAACCCTAGTGTTCATCTTACACCTTGGATGGGATCTATTTGTCTGTTACTTTTTGGGAAGTTTTTAAAACAACTTAAGCCCCATTGCTCCATCTAGGCTGGGCCTCCTTTTTTTTATCATTTTATTTCCTTCGCCTGACTTTATTTTTCCTAAGTCTTTTTTTGGTCCCGTGTTCCCTGGTTAAAACAACTTATGTCATTGTTTTTCATTGACCTAGTGATGTCCCCTTATTCCTTTAGGGGAGAGGGCCCAGTAGTCATGTAGGATAACTTTCTCAACATGTAGCAATTGACTGGAATATTGTAGAACCTTTGTTTTTTTTTTAAAATGTAGACTGGTCTCTTATTTATCTATAACTAAGGTTTGGAGGCATGACTCATCATGCAACTCACCACATCGGCAGATATTTTGAGAAGTGTCTAAAATTTGAAATTTTAAAGGTTCGACCAAAACTTAATCATGGAACCCCCAATAGTTGAACAAAAAAATATCATTTGTTGCTTGTAGAATATGATATTTTTATTTAAATTAAAATTAATATACAACCTAAGTGGACCAAATACTTATTGATAACCATAAATCTTTGATATCTCTACCTTTTATATTCAACACATATGGACTAATAGTTGAACACAAAAATCTATTTGTTGTTATAAAACAACACATAATGATTTAAAATACAACTTATATTGAACAAAAATGGACCAATAGTTGAACACTAAAACTTTTTGAAAATCCTTCACATTTAATGGGAAAATACATGTTATTTATTGTGCTCACCTTTTATATTTGTGATAGGACAAACTATTAATATAAAATTATCCAATGCTTGTACATTGCTACCCCAATTGTTGTACATAAGAACAATATTTTTTCACTATGATAACAATACTTGTTTAAATGAGTGTCTTATTTTATTAAATGAACATTTTATTTTTTAAATGATATACTTATAGTGGAGAGTTATGATATTTTATTTGAAACAAAAAATAACTTATTTCACTTCTTCATGAATGTATTTATGTTTTTCATATAACATTTAGAGGTTCTCATGTGTTCAAGTATGGGTCCATTTTTTATCAACATTTGGTTTTTCTTTATTTACATTTGGACTATTTATTTACAATATATAGTATAAATATGTGGTAAGACTGGGTATTATCATCATGATTGAGTGCGCGACTATTGGACCCCACACGACTACTGGGCCCTCTCTCCTAATAATTTTTTTTTATTTTGCAGAGGGATAAGTTTGCATGGCTGTAGATCAATTATTGTGTGATCTCAGTTGTTCCTTGCCATCCCGTGATGACCCACAACACTGTCTTTGTTGATTGCGATATCACGGGCGAGCGCCACGTGTCTCATCCGGTGAAGCCAAAGGAATGATAAATACTTTGATGCATCTTTAATACATTATGCTGCGGGTTGCTAAAGGAGTTATAAGATGCACATGTTTTAAATCAACATAGATGTTATAATCTTGATAGAAAGGTGCTCGATGGTTAATAACAAGGCTGGCGACTATGTTGAAGAAATAGGATTGCCGATGGATGAGATCCACAGTTGCCCACCATCACGTGATCAAAAGTTGTGAGGTCTTTATTGATTAAGATATCATGGGTGGGCACCACGTGGATATCCTTAGCAACGAGTAGGATGGTGGGCCCCTTATTGCCACGATGGAGACTATGTCAGTTTTCTTTGAAGGTAGTCATTCGATGATTTGACCAAGGTGAAAGATCGATGGCTAATATTTGAATCTGCATCAAATGCGATTAGAGCCATTCATGTAGTACGCGAGTAAGCTTTAATGGCGGACATGACATATACTACCATGGTTTGATCGAAATAAAGCAACTATTCTTTTTCTTTTGGTATCACAAAGCATTCAAAACATCTTAAATGGGGATTGTAGGTTGATATGTTATGTATGAGGATTTGATAAGTAGTATTGGGTTAGGATACATGTTGAGGAGATTGTAAAGCAATGTTCTCTAGGATCTTATATGTTATGTGTTAAATTTTTCATAAACCCTTAAATGCTTATGAATTTGACTCCCCTAATAGATATATGGTATTGATCTGAGTTGTACTAATTCTTATGGTTCAGTATTTGTTTGTCTTTACCTAGAGTTTTCTACAAATTGCAAATCAATGACTATCTTATACTGTGAAAATGTGTTCTAGTTATCTCATGCTCCAAATAGTTGATATTATTGATGAAGAACCAATTCTATTCGGTATTATCCTATTATGTTGAGCTATTTAAATGATATTATCTATTGTTGTTAATGTCGTTTATGATAATGGTGTAGAGGTTGTAAACGCATTAAGGGATCACCCTCCCGGGTCTTGCAGAGCCCAAAGTGTAGAAGGTCTTTAAAATCCTCATCAGTTGGTCTAGGTCCTTCAAGTTGCCCTTGATTGGAATTGGCAATTCCATAGGTAAATTAGAAGGCCAACCTGGTTACAGTAAAAATAACCAACAGGTAGAGGGAAGAGAGATAGAGGGATTCAGTGAGAGAGAGAGGGAGGGAGTGGGAGAGAGATAGAGGGTAGAGGGTTAAGGGTAGAGGGGAGGGAGATAAGAGTTAGTGAGAGAGGAAACTTGAGAGAGGGGAGAGGGGCAGAGGTGAGAATTGAGAGGGAGGGAGGGAGTGGGAGAGAGATAAAGGGTAGAGGGTTAAGCATAGAGGGTAGAGGGTTTAGAGTTTAAGGGTTACTGGTTTAGGGTTTAGGGTTAAAGGTAGAGGGGAGAGAGATAGAGGGAGTGAGTGAGAGAGAGACCTGAGAGAGGGAGAGGGGGTAAGAGGGAGAGTCTTGAGAGAGAGGGAGGGAGTGGGAGAGAGATAGAGGGTAGAGGGTTAAGTGTAGAGGGAAGAGGGTTTAAGGGTTTAGGGTTAAAGGTAGAGGCGAGAGAGATAGAGGGAGTGAGTGAGAGAGAGACCTAAGAGAGGGAGAGGGGGTAGGAGGGAGAGTCTTGAGAGAGAGAGAGGGAGGGAGGGAGTGGGAGAGAGATAAAGGGTAGAGGATTTAAGGATTTAACGGTTAAGGGTAGAGTGGAGAGAGAGAGAGAGAGACCCGACCTAAGAGAGGGAATGGGAGATAGATAGAGGGAGAAAGGGTTAAGGGTAGAGGGTAGAGGATTTAAGTGTTTAGGGTTTAAGGGTTACGGGTTACGGGTTACGGGTTTAGGGTTTAAGGGTAGAGGGGAGACACATAGAGGGAGTGGGTGAGAGATAGAGAGATACCTAGGAGAGGGAGAGGGGGTAGGCGGGAGAGACTTGAGAGAGAGAGAGGGTAGAGGGTAGAGGGTTTAAGTGTTCAGGGTTTAGGGTTTAGGGTTATGGGTAGAGGGGAGAGAGATAGAGGTTCATTAATTATTTTATAAAATTAATTCATTAAACATGATAAAAAAATCAGTGTCATGACTTATTTTATGCTTACATTAAAAATTACCAAGCTCCTAAGGACATGGTCATTTCTAGACCAAAACCTAAACCTTGAGGGTTCATGGTGACCTTGCCTACATATCCCCTTATGGGAATTAGAGGCTTTGTAGTTCTCCTACTTATGTTAGAGGGATTTCAATCTCTCCTATTGTATGACATCTATGATCTCATACTTAAACCATGACTATTCGTTAAGCATAAGCTATCACCTAGTCAATTGTAATATAATGATAAAATAACATTTCCATCAAGTCTTGGGTGCATAATAAACATTCACAATATTCACAAGGGGCATATTGTACCATAATCTCAAATATCATAGACAATGACTATCATGAGAAAACCTCTATATACACCACTTGACTAGCTCATACACATCACAAGTACAACAATCATTGGGTCATACACAAATCACGAGTACAATGGTGATTAGCTCATATGTACATTACAAGCACAATAGTGACTATCTCATTTACACATCATAAGTACAACTATGACTATCTCATTTATGCATCACAAGTACAACAATGAATGGCTCATACACATATCATAATTACATTATTGACTAGCTCTAACATACATCACAAATACATAGTGACTAGCTCTAGCACATCACACATAAACAGTGAATAGTTGACACATCACAATGGTTGACTAACACATTCCCATAATGCATCCTAGATAGAAAAGATCATTTATGTATTATACACTACACCATGGGTCCCATCATTTCCTTTGTTCTCTTGCACCACTAGACAACTAGGAAGAGGATTTGATGCATTCCATACTACACCACAGGTATGTCCTCAACCTAACAAGGCCAAGTATACAATCTGACAACTAGGAAGGTGACTCAATGCATCCCATACTACACCCTAGATCTGACCTCCATCCCAAGGCATTCCACAAGTAGTAACCTTACCATAGCCATTGGATTCTAACTTCAATCTCCTATAGGACACTAGCAACATGTCTATCCACCGTAGAAGAAGTAGCTTCTGAAAAATACCACCTAGTGATGGTACTAATAGTTTTAACTATATTCTTCACAATCCTGGGTAGAACTTGGTGTTGGTCACTTATGTAATTATCAATGAATAATAGTGAACTCCCTTTATATAATAATTAGCCCTAGATTTACGTTATCCACAAGGGTGGGTCTCTACCTATGCAACCATTACCACATCATAACCAACGTAGCCCATAAAAACCTTCACCTTTGTGAACTAGATGAATGCTTGCTAGTCACTAGTAGTAGCCAAAATATCGATCATTGGCACAGTCTAATGACTACCTATCATTGCTCAAATATCTTAAAGGTTCACACTTGGATGGGTCATACATAACATGAATCAAAATCACAATCAATAGATACACATTCTTATACATAGATACCTCTAGATATGGAGTGAGTTTTCACAACACATAAAGGTTACATGGAACCAACACAAGGTGAACTTCATCCAACACAAACATATATTCAAATACCGCCTAGAAAGTAGTGAAATCTATTACTTCATTAAAATTACTATTCAAAAGCATATTATGTAATAATTATAAGTTATATGTTTTTCTTAAATTAACCACACCTATTTGGTATCCATTTCAGCATCAAAATAAATCCTTCTAAAGAGAGAAGGTCAAGCCAATTAGGAACAACCCTAACCCTTGGAGTTATCCCCTTTAACCCTCCCCCTAATGGTTTGAGGTCAGAAAGACATTCTTCTCCCAAGGACTGCCTACGTACCCAATTCCAAACATATCAAAGTCACATGTAGTTCTACTTACAAGGTTCTTCAAAGTACTTATGCATAGGTTCCCATAAACCAATTTTTAAAAATATTTCTATCAAATAAAAAATATTAGTGGTAGTTAGGGAAATCCTAAATAAGAATATAATTTAACAACACATCCAATAACACTTCCCTTAAAGGATTTCAAGGTCTTGAATTAAAACCTACTTGGATTATTATTCATAATTCAATTTGAACATAATTTGGTTTTTCCTATCAAAATAGGGGCTAGGCTTATTTCTCAACAAAAAATTACCTTGGTTCACATAAACCAATAGGAAAGTACGTCCATTTTAAATTTACACAATACATTCAATCTTGAGGTTCTTATACTTAATGGGTCAATTGATATATTTGAAGGACATCCAATAGTATTTATAAGCTTGTTTTAAGGATAATCAATACTTGAAAATTGATTAAGAAAGTTTGAAACACCATATAAATTAGACCAATATATAAAAACATAACCCATTAATAATATTATCTATAATATTTTTGATAATATAATTTCCTTTACCCCATTGAGGAATCCCATATCTAATAATAGTCTAGCTCATAGATTGGGTAATTTATTGATACTAAAGATGACAAAGATGGTCAATAGTAAGGTATCATGAGATGTTACATAGCATGGTTACATTGGGTTTATTTCTTAAATTGGTCTCAAGAATATTGTAAAATTAAATGGAATTTTCCTTCTATTTAGTATGCAATCATATTACAGTTCACCATAGCTATAACATCATTCCTTCACTAATATAATAATTCTAATATCAAGGTTCTTGTATTTAAAATGTTTTGGTCATATAAAGAATTTTCCATGGTATAGATAAATAATCAAAAGAACTAATTTTCAACATTAAACATATTTTTAATAAAGTGTGGTTATAGTACCCATAAATTAAGTCACCCTTACAATATTATGCAACTGGAAGAGACAAGGCTCATATTAATTATATATGATTCTTGGTTTACATTATAAGGTTATATTATATCTAAATATTTGACCTATAACTCTTTGCCATCTTATTTACCTTAAGACCCAACATAAATATATTCAATTAATTAACCTTTGAATTTAATAAGATCTTGGTTTATGAATTTCTCCTGAACCTGAATTATTTCACATATGAAATGTTAGAGTGAATAATTTATCTATTCACGATACTTAAGTGTTCTTATGTTTCCGAGGTTAGAAAAAATCTTGTGTAACTAAAAGTGCAACCTTAGTCCTCAATAGGTTACCAAGTTGTTTGGTAAACCTCATGTGCATACCTTGGGGTTGAAATAATTTCCATCTCATCTCAAAGGTCACTCAACATTTGGCATCAAGGTTTATGACTTGGTCAAATGGGTTGTTTCTTTGCGCATTCCACGTGATCCTAAATTTGACACCAATAGGACATGTGTCTACTTATTTGTGCCACATGATGGGACACTTCTTAATCCACGTGATAGGAGGATTTCCTCTTCCTTTCTTATTTAAGCAAGCTTGTAATATACATTTCAATTAACTCTTATCAATCTCTTTGATAATGGCGAATTAGGCTCATCATTTTATGCAAGTGTTATTTTTGTGGAAGCATAAGGTTTTTGTTGTTATGAACTTGTTTAGGAATTCCAACCTCAAAAAGGTAGCACATGAGGTTCAACAAATACCTTAGTAAACTCTAGAGGCTTAAAGAGTGCACATTCAATTAGACAATATGTTGTCTAAATTCATCAAACTAAGTAACCTTAATTATAGTGAATAGATATATTATTAATTCTAACACCCCCCCCCCCTTAAGTGATACTTAGGGAAATAACAAAAGTGAAAATAGATAGAAATGTGTCTCGGCTATTGGGTCATGTTAGGTACCCATGTAGAAGGTAGAAGGTAGACGGTTAAGGGTAGAGTGGACAAATATAGGAGTGAGAGAGAGAGAGAGAGACTTGAGAGGAGAGGCGGTAGGAGGGTGAGACTTGATAGAGAGGGAGGGAGGGAGGGACTGGAGAGAGATAGAGGGTAGAGGGTTTAAGGGCTTAAAGTTTAAGGGTTAAGGGTTTAAGGTTTAGGGTTAAGGGTAGAGGGGAGAGAGATAGAGTTAGTGAGTGAGAGAGAGAGACCTGAGAGGAGATTGGGTAGGAGGAGAGTCTTGAGAGAGAGAGGGTAGAGGGTGGGGTTGCAAGAGAGAGATAGAGGGTTAAGGTTAAGGGTAGTGTTGGTTTTTTTTACTATAACCAGGTTGGTCTTCTAATCTACTGATGGAATTGCTAATTCCAATCAAGGGTAGCTCGAAGGACCTGGACCAACTGATGAGGATTTTAAAGACCTCCTACACTTTTGGCTCTGCAAGACCCGGGAGGGTGATCCCTTAATGCGTTTACAACCTCTACACCATTATCGTAAACAACATTAACAACAACAAATAATCTCATTTAATAGCTCAACATAATAGGATAATATTGAATAGAATTGGTTGTTCATCAGTAATATCAACTATTTGGAGCATGAGATAACTACAACACATTCCACAGTGTAAAATAGTCATTGATTTGCAATTTGTAGCAAGCCCTAGGTAAAGACAAACAAAATCATGAACCATACAAATTAGTACAACTTAGATCAGTGCCATATATCCATTGAGGGAGTCAAATTCATAAACATATAAGGGTTTATGACAGATTTAACACATAACATATAAGATCCTTGAGAACATTTCTTTACAATTTCATCAACATGTATTCTAACCCAATACTACTTGTCAAATCCTTATGCAAAACATATCCACCTACAATCCCATTCAAGCATTTTAATTAATTCCTTGAATTAAAGCCAAAACATAAATCATACACACCACAATAGTGAGATGAACGAGACAACCCTTGATTATCTTATTCAAAATTCAGATATGCATGTACAATGGAGAGACATGAGTTTGAATTAATCATTTCAATTCAAATGCCAGTACTGTCATAAAACATCAAATCCCCATGAATTCAAAACCTACTATAGAATGACTAAAAACCTAAATTACATTTTCCTTAAAACCATCAAACTTTACAATTTGCTCTGCAACTCTACCTAGACTCGACCAAAAAATATCTAACTTGCTAACCCATACTTTTGGCCTTGAAATACCTCTTATAGAAAATGAAGGAGAAAAAAAGCATCGAGCTAGAAAGTACGCGTGTCACCAACCAATTAAAACACCTGGTGATATTCCAAAAATTGTTACAACATCAATCACCCTAAAGAATCTTCTTGTTCATAGTGCCCGCTGAGAATGGTTGATGCAACAACAAAAAAACTCAAGAATCCTGCTCCCAGATTGCCACCAAAAACAAAACTGGAATCCATTGTAACTGTAACAGCTGATTTTCCAACCGTTAGAAGCCCACTCTTTTACTCCTCCTCAGTTAAATACTTATTTACCCATTTCCGATATTCCTCATTAGTTGGCTAGTCAAAATTAATTACCTCATTTACCTTGACATTATAAAGTGTGTATTTAACTGCTACCTGATTTTCCTCTCTTTCAAAAGATTCCAAAAATGAGTTGGTGCCAATGATTTTGTCCATACAACTCACCAACAAATCATAGTCTGAGTCATCACAAATTAATTTAATTTGATCATTGATGACCTCATTTTCCTGATCCTGCCACTATTGGAGTGACCTGATATTCCCCTGCTCATCAATTATGTCAGGTAACAATGTGTTACCCCAATCATCAAAATTCTTCCCCAACTCTTTGATCTTCCTACTCAAGTCATCGGGTAAGATCTGAAAACCTTGCAATGATTTAACTAACACTTGAGTAGGCCCTAATGATCGGGGCCTATTATTTATATCAAACCTTGAGGCCTTATACATTATATCTAAATCACTGGCCCTAGGGATCCACTTTTCAATTAATGGTATAACCTCCTGATCCCTATCAATATTCTTTATTGCATCTAATAATAAAGAATATAAAGAATATATAGATGATAGTCTATTATCAACTTTCTCATTCAAATGCCTTAAGACAATAGTAACAATCTCCTTTTGCTTTAAAAGGGATCCCTCCTCACTTACATTCAATGATGCCTGTAATTCTTCAATTTTTTGCATTAGCTGCTTCTTCGTAGGATCAACAGAGCATTCTACCTCTTCATCATTTTTTTCTAAATAAGGGGTGAGGGAAGGATTTTGACTAGGAGATGCTAGTGTGGAAACAATAGGAGAAGCAGGAGGAACTGACCCTGATGTAGAAGGAAATGTACCGATCCTTGGAGCACTTGATGTTTCCCCAATCTGTTTGTACCTTAACCTATCCACCTTAGTTTGCAATTCAATATTCTTTTGTTGTATCTTACTATACTCTTCAATTAAAAGATTATATTTCTCCATTAGGCTTTTCTTTTTAGCCTCCTCTCTTTCAACAGTCTTTTGGGCCAATTTGGCCAAATTTACAGTTAAATCAGTAGCCTCAGTGGTTGAGGTCTCTAAAGCCCTCTTTATTATTAACCCTCCTCTAAAAGTTGGGTTAATATCAGTAAAATTTGGCTTTTTACCTTGAGGGGCCAATGCCCAAATTGCCAAGGTCTCATATTCTTCATTGAAGGCAGAATCTTGCAACATTGCCTTGACCTCTTCTTCAAAGTCTTGCAAGGGATGCTTGGACTTTAGAATAGAATTAAAAGCTACAACATATGCAATGTCCCATTCAGGTAAAATCAAGACACCAACCTGACTTACCAGTTTTCTTCCTTCCCTAGGAGTGATGTTCTTGAATTCATCCATTAATTCAACTTTCACTTCATCATCATTCCCCTGGTCTGACTTGTCAAGCCTCAATTCTCTTCTCTTCTTACACTTATCTTGGTATTCTTCAAATTTCATCCTCCATACCAATTGCAAGAAGACAAGAGTTTTTACAAATGCATCATCATCTAGAAAATCCTTACATGCTTCCATCCTTGCATCTTGCACATATTTACCTTTCATATCCAAGTCGGATAAAACCAACTCAACTGGCCTAGGAGGGGAAGGCATACCAATCTGCATATCTTGATCAATAACAATAATTTCATCCATCAAATCCTCTTGTGGTTGATCAGTTCTTTACCTCTTAGGGCTTGGCTCGGATGGTGGTGATGAAGGACTATCCTCAGGTGATGATTCCAAATCAATGATTTTAATTGCCCAGGCATTTTGAATTTTGGACTTGGCTGTGTAGGAAATTTCATTATTTGTTTTCCTTTTCTATCCACTTCCTCCTCATCACTGTCGTCATCCTTTTTCCTTCTATAAATGGGCCACCTTTCTGTAGGTTGGTATGTTGGCCTTATCTCAATTGGCCTGGCACCTTGTTCCTGTACACCTAGACCCAATTCTAAGTTTATCTTCTTGGTCCTCAGGGTGCCCATAATTTCTTTGAAGTTCTTCATCAGAAAGTCAATTTTCTTATGGTGTGGACTGAACTCCAATAATGGATCATACTTTGGATCCATTTTGTGCACAATATCCAATAGCTTATCATAAGCTATCCATTTCTCCTTGTTCAACTCCTACCTATTTAGGTCAAATTCATTTCTAATCAAATCCTTAGGAAAGTTGAACTCATGCACAAACTTACCACCTTTTATTCTTTGTCTGAAAAGGGAAAAGAAACCCTCAGGATCATGCTGCCACTTTGGACCACACATCAAATGGTAATCTTCAAAGAATTTTCCAAAATGCACCTAGCCTCCTTTTGAAAATAAAAAATTTGATACCACTGTATAATCTGGGAAAAAATTTCCTTTACCCTTCCCAGTAAGGTTGTCCTCATGGATACAACCAATCTGCCACATAACCTCTGCAAACCCCACTCTTGGTGGCACATTGTATGGCAATATATGAGGGGTCCCTTGAAAACCATACAACCTCAAAACAATGTTGACTGAGTATGGAATAATGTCACCCCAGTAATGGCAGACTTTCAATTCTGGCCTCCTCCCCTTTGGTATGAGGAAATCATGCAATTCCTTAAGAATCCTGCGTACATTCACCATCAGTTTGGCCCTTAATCTAGAAGAAAAACAATTATAAAATTGCACATAACTGGTTCTTTCCTTATTACAAGATAAATTTGCAACCCATATCTGTACTGGAAATCTTTCTCCATCAACTAATTGCCTTAATTCCATCTTCTCAGAGAAAAAGTCAGCATTCTTGAACAAGAACGTATACATTAACAAAGAATACCAAAATAATTGAGTGCCTATATCATTTTTCTATAACTTCGACAACCCTTCATGTATCCTTTCAGCCAAGAAAGAAGCAAAATCATAAGTTACAGAGAAGGTAGGGTGTTGTATTTGCACCCCCATGAACATGTAAGCAATGGGCATCACAATACTAGGATTGAAACCTAGAATCTGGCATAATGAATAAAAAGTGGCCAAGAAATGATTTGCAAAATAGTTTAATCTAAAAGGTTCTTGGTCACTAGGGCTAATATGAAATCTTGAACCTCCTACCCTAGCCAAATGAGGTGGGAGCAACTTGGCTTTGAAAAGTGACTTCAACTTCCCATATTCCTGCTTCATCTCCTCAAGATTGATCAGAACCAAGTACACAGTAGGCTCACTCAAATCAAGAACCTGTTGGAATTCTTCTTTGTTAATGCATAACATAACCCTTCCATCATTATCTCTGATTACCCATGTGATAGGGTCATATCGTGCAACAACTGCCTTAAGCAAGTCTACATTAGGGAACACATTTGGCACCACTAGCTTCCCCAAATCGTACATCCAACCGTTCAAAAAGGGGCAAGGAAAATTCCTCTATCCATACCACAATCTGAACATCTCCAAACTTGTGAGAGGAACCCTAGCATCGACTATATTGGAACAATTGCATACTAACCCTTCCCCTAGGATTTTTCCTCGCATCAAAACCAATCCCTTCTTCCTATCATTTGTTGACAAGGGAAATTGATCGAGGAAGTCATCATATAGGTTCCTATTTAAATAATCAATTTGGCCAGAATGTTGCTTTGGTGGTGCCATCTTAGATAAAATAGGGCCTCTTTACAATTCCAAACTTTAAACAACTAGGACTAACCAGAAATATGAAATTATAGAATAAAACCCTACAATTTCTCACAATTTAGTTCGCCTATAGCCCTAAAAAATTTAGCAACAAGCCCTACGACAAGAACATAACAAATTTTCCCAAATTCAGGTTCAAAATAACTAGGAGATGCAAAAATTAACTCATGGCTTTGTGTTTTTAGAAACTCCAACTTCTTGTTGTAGCAATTCTTAAATTTGTCTTTAGCTTGGAGACTACTACACAAAGATACTTGAATGCTTTATGATACAATAAAAGTAGGAGAATTGTTTTTATTTCAATCAAATCATGCCAGCAAGTGTCTCATCTGCCATTAAAGCTCACTCGCGTGCTGCATGAATGACTTGAAATGTATTTTATGCAGATTTAAATATTAGCTGTCAATCCTTCACTTTGATCAAATCATTGAACGACTGCCTTCAAAAGAACTGACACAATCATCCACATGGCCATAAGGTCCCACTTTACCATATGCTTCCAAGGAGATCCATGTGGTGGTCACTCACAATATCACGGTCAGTAAAGACCTTGCAACTTTCGATCACGTGATAGCGGGAAACCGTAGATCTTGATCATCGGTAATCTTGTTCTTTCAATATAGTCGCCAAATTTTCCATTAACCATCGAGCATCTTTGCCGCCGAGATCATAACATATCCACTAATTTGAAACATGTGCATCTCACAAATGCTTTAGTAACCCACTACATAATGTATTAAATCCAAATTAATTTACCAAAGTATTTCATTGTCCCTTCGGGTTCACCAGATGAGACCATCAGATGAGACACATGGCGCTTTCCCGCGATATCACAATCAACCAAAGTAGTGTGGTGAGGTCATCGTGGGATGGCGGGGAGCGATTGAGATCAAACGATAATTGATCAATGGTCACACAAATTTTTCCCCCTGCAAAATAAAACATTTATTAAAAGGAGGGGACATCACTAGGCAAACGATAAACAATGACATAAGTTGTTTTAAAATGATGAAGCACGGGGCCATCCAAGACTTAGGGAAAAATAAAATCACGTGAAGGAATTAAAACAATAAGACCAAGAGGACCCAGCGTAGATGAAACGATAGGGAATTAGTTTTTTTTTAAACTCCACCAAAAGTAAGAGAAAAATAGATCCCACCCAAGGTGTAAGATAAACAACAGGGTTTAACATGAAGACAAAGACAACCCCAACCTTAGGATTTTCCCAGTAACATAAGACATGACATGAAAGGAACACAAGGAGCAAAAAATGAAGCTCCATTAGGCTATGTTGGAAAAATTATACACTAATCCATCCCCTAGGGTTTTTCCTCGCATCAAAACCAATCCCTTCATCCTATCATTTGTTGACAAGGGCAATTGATCTAGGAAGTCATCATATAGGTTTCTACTTAAATAATCAATCTGGCCATAGTACTGCTTTGTCGGTGCCATCTTGAGTAAACTAGGGCTTCCTTGCTATCTCAAACCTTAGACAGACTAGGGCTAAACAAAATATGAAATTACAGAACAAAACTTTGCAATTTTCCACAATTCAGTTAACCTATAGCCCTAAAACAATTATCAATAAGTCCTATGACAAGCACACAATTTTTTTCCCCAAATTCCACTCCTCTTATCTCCCTCCCGTATACCCTTAACCCTCTACCTTCTACCCTCTACCCTTAACCCTCTACTCTCTATCTCTCCCACTCCTCCCTCTCTCTCTCACTGGACCTCTATCTCTCCTCTACCCATAAACCTAAACCCTTAACCCTTAAAACCCTCCTAAACCTCTACCCTCTAATCTCTCTCTCTCAAGTTCTCCTCCTTCCCCTCTCCCTCTCTCAGGTCTCTCTCTCTCCTCACTCCTCTGTGTCTCTCCCCTAAAACCTTAAACCTAAAGCCTTAAATTTAAACCCTAAACCCTTAAACCCTCTCATTAACCCTATCTCCCTCTCTCTCTCTCCTCCTCCTCTCCCCTCCTATCAAGTCTCCTCCTCCTAGCACCCTCCTTCTCTTAAGTCTCTCTCTCACTCACTCACCTTATCTATCTCAAGTCTCTCTTCACCCTTCTTCTCCTCTCTCTCACCCTCCTCCTACTCCCTCTATCTCTCTTCCCTCTACCCTTAAACCCTCCCTTAACCCTTTGAACTTTAAACCCTTAAACCATCTACCCTCTACTTGAACCTCATTCTATCTCTTCACCCTCCTCTCTCTCTCTCTCCAAGTCTCTCCATCCTACCCCCTCTCCTCTCTAGGTCTCTCTTTCCCTTAACCCTCCTTCCTTTTCTCTCTCTCAGTCCTCCCTCCCTAGCACCACTCCTCTCTCAAGTCTCTCTCTTTCTCCCTCCTCACTCTATCTCAAGTCTCTCCCTCCTACCCTTCTCTCCTCTCTTAGGTCTTTCTCTCTCCTCCTCACTCCCTCTATCTCTCTCTCCCCTCCACCCTTAACCCTAAACCCTTAAAACCATCTACCCTTACCCTAACCATCCCTCCCTCTATCTCTCTCCCACTCCCTCCCCCTCTCTCTCTCTCTAAAGTATTTTCAATATCCTACCCCCTCTCACTCTCTTAGGTTTATCTCTCACTCACTCACTCCATCTATCTCTCTCCCCTTAACCCTAAACCCTAAACCCTTAAACCCTCTATCCTCTACCCTTGACCCTCCCTTCCTTTATCTCTCTCTCTCTCTCAAGTCTCTCCCTCCTAGCACCACTCCCTCTCTCAAGTCTCTCACTCACTCACTCACTCACTCACTCTATCTTAAGTCTCTCCATCCTACCCCTTCTTCCTCTCTTAGGTATTTCTCTCACTCAATCACTCCCTCTATCTCTCTCCCATACACCCTTAAACCATCTACCCTCTACCCTTAACCCTCCCTCCCTCTATCTCTCTCCCACTCCCTCCCTCCCTCTCTCTCTCAAGTATCTTTAATACCCCACACTCTCTCCCTTTCTTAGGTCTCTCTCTCTCTCACTAGCTCCTCTATGTCTCTCCTTGGCCCTAGACCCTAAACCTAAAGCCTAGGCCATAGGCCCTCTGGCCTCTACCCTTAGCCACTCCTTCATTTATCTCTCTCTCTCTCTCTCTCAGAGTCCTCTCCTCCTGCTTTGCTCCTCTCTTAGGTCTCTCTCTTACTCCACTCCTCTATCTCAAGTCTCTCCCATATACCCCTTCTCCCTCTCTTAGGTGTTTATCCTCACTCCTCCTCTATCTCTCTCCTCTACACCATAACCCTAAACCCTTAAAACCATCCTACCTCTACCTTTAGCCCTCCCCTCCACTCCCCTCTCTCTCAGGTATCTTCAATATCCTACCCTCTCTCCCTCTCTTGGGTCTCTCTCTCACTCCACTCCTCCCTCTATCTCTCTCCCCTTAACCCTAAACCCTAAATTCTTAAACCCTCTACCCTTAACCCTCCCTTCCTTTATCTCTCTCTCTCTCTCAAGTCTATCCCTCCTAGCACCACTCCCTCTCTCAGGTCTCTCTCTCACCCACTCATTCACTCTATCTCAAGTATATCCCTCCTACCCCTTCTCCCTCTCTTAGGTATTTCTCTCACTCACTCACTACCTCTATCTCTCTCCCATCCACCCTTAACCCTAAACCCTTAAACCATCTACCCTCCTATTAACTGTAAAATTTGAAAATTTTATAGCTGTCTTTAGTCATGAAAGTTTTCCAAAGAAGCCCATATCATGAATATAAAATTGATGTATTTTTCTTTTTCGCCCACGTTCTAGTTAGTATTTACCATTTGGTCCCATAAAATTCACCTAACCCCAAGCATTTGAATATATAAAGTCATATAGGAATGAGATGATATAGGTCTTCCCGACCCATAAGTTATTTTATACTAACACATAGTTTTCAGTGCATCGGCAAGAGGTCATGAATGTCTTACCAATATAATTTTATCTGAGGATTCATATCGACATGATGTAGTTCACAGTCTCAATGACAAAAGGATCCTATTAGTAAGACAACAGTCATTGGGGTGAGTCATATCAAGCACATATGTGTCTTATTGACTAAAGCACAAAGAACTATATCGACCAGACTTGGGCCATCGGAGTGAATTCTCGTAGCATCCATCTGGTCTTGCTGATAAAGCAAAGGAGAATTTTTTCAATATGAGTTCATGGAGTCCTTCCGACCCCCTATGTCACACCGACATGATTGGATTTGTAAAGCCTTGGCGATAAGTTTTGATAATTGGTGAGACTGGTTTCATTGGAGAGAGATATGAGAGTCATGTTGAGTGTTGTTCCATCGACAAGAAAATAATTATGTCTCAGTGATCAGAAAATAGACGAAAGGAAATATCTCAGCGAGATACAAAGTAAGAAGAGGAACATATGACTGACTTACAAATTCACAATGACATGTTTGCATCAGTGGGAGTTATAGTGATATACTTGAGATTGAAGGGATAAATCTCAGGGAGACTCATAACGCCGGTGAAACTACGAGACATCTTAGTGATATATGACCGATAATAGAGATACAAGTGAATCAAAATAACTCTTGGGGAGACTCAAAGTGTCGGGGAAACTACAAGGTGTCTTAGCGAATGTTTTAATGAACGTTGGTAGAAGCCCTAATAGAAGGATCACCCAAAATTTGAAAATGTCTCGCCAACAATATTACATGATGTGACTGAGAGAGTTTCGAAAAAAGACCTGCTACACTCGTGTTTCAGCTAAAACATTAATGGCACCATGAAGCATAAGTAACTTCATGAATTAAGGAAAATTCAATTGAAAACACTGTTGCGGAATTGATAGCGAAGAAAGCAGAAGGACAAATGAAGAACCAGGGAATTTTTTGACTCAAAAGTTTCAAGTGATATACGGTAAGCTCTTTGTGCCTTGAATTCTACAATTTTTGAAGAATGGAAGCCACTAGTTTAGGAAAATTGAAGGGGAGAAAACATGGGGAAAGTAGTCAGTCTAGAGGGAAAAAATAGAAAACTGAAATTGAGCCAGAGGTCACTGGGCGAAAGCTAAGCCAAGATCTTATCGACCAATTACCTCGCTCTAGACCTAAAGCCAGGTGATCTACACAACTTAGGGAAAAAGTGGATAAACTAGATGACAAATGTAAGCTCATAGGAGATATTTGGACACCAATAAGAGGCTATGAAATTTTTAGTTTTTATTACTATCAGAGAAATCGTTTTGAACTAGTATGTAATCCAAGGAAGCTTAATCTGGGAAAGCTGGTCTTCCCTAATGTATTTGTCAATGTTGAATTGGTGAGATTGTTGGCCGCTCATTATAATTCAAAACTCAAAGCCATCTATGACCCATCTGGGAAACCATTGATACATATATCAGAAGATGCAATAGGCAAAGTTTTCAAATTGGAAGGAGTTTGCAATGAGAAAATCATATGTGAAGAATTAGAAAGGGAATTCAAGAGGATGGAAACAATTTATAAAGGTTAGAGGTTGCCATTGCATACAATTAGACAAGGTGGAAAACCAGTTCCACTAGAGGATAGTGTTGGACCCCCCTTCCATATTGATCTTTTTGAACCCTATATGAAGTATACTTATTTCTCGATAGGCCAAGTATTGGGAATGGAAGTCCCAGAATATATGTCAATCATGCCTATGATAATCTCAGCAAATATTTAGTATCATAACTCTAGACCTTTTGATTATACCTCATACATTTTTAAGGGGCTTGATTCTGGGTTGATGGCAGTGAAAAGTGGAGCCTCTATCTTACATCTTAGGCATTATTCATTGTTGATGCACATAGTGTTGTAATTTGGATAGGAGTTAGGGTTGTGGCCTCAGGAGATGATAATTTACCAATTTGATAAGGAAGGTATGTCATTACCTGTTCAATTATGGACTGCTGTTTGGGATAACAGGTTTGCTAATTCTTGTTTCATACACTTTGAGGAGTATTTTGTAAAAGCATTGTACAAATTCTATAATCATCCATGTGCTTATTCTCTATCTAATGAGATAAAGAGGTTTCTCAGGCCTAAGGACTCCAATGGGCCAATTAATCACAATTGGGGGGATTTGTATTGTTTGGATGATGCTACCATGATTAGGGTTTACGGATTTGAAGATGCACCATTCATTTTTCCTAAAATAGTCCCGGACAGGATTGCATACTTGGAATTGTTAGGCAGATGGAATTTTCCAGTGTTATGAATTTGAGCTCATTTGGAAAACAAGCTTTCATGCCCAGTACATTGTGCTTCTGTGATTTTACTGTATTGGCGAAGGAAGAGTACAATTTGATTCTTGATAAGCTACTGCAATACAACATGAAAAGAGCACCACCTAGAAATAATTTTGATCCAGAAGGGTATATCAATTCTACTAGACAAAAGATAAACTTTGGAGGATATCAACATGTACCCTATCAGTTTGATGATATGATTAGGAACCTGTAAGCTGAAGGATAAAAAATGGTGGTAGAAAAATATAATCAAGGGTTGTAAGATACAAAGATGTTATCTTCCAGGGAAGAGGCATCTGAGGGTAATGTGCCACATGGTCAATCCAATAAGATGTCAAGATTGAGAAATCAGGACTACACCCACCCTGCCAGGGAATTAAATGTGGAAGAGAGTATAGATACAGATGCAAGGAACATGGAGTATAAGTCATTTGTATCATATAATGAATTTATAAATTCTCTAGAATTTAAAGCATTCTTGTATAAACAAAAAGGAAAAGAGATAAGAGATATGGTCGATAATGTTACACCAAGTAATGAGGAACAACTATTGAAGGACCTAAAGATGAGTGTGGACAGAGAGATGGCGGGTATGACCCCTGAGAAGGGAAGAAGAATGTTAGAAAATTTTGGTGTTATGATCTTTCTAGGGTTGGATCTCAATTCTGCATTAGTCTTTGATAGTTTTCTGAAGGACAATAATGCTACACACAAGCTCAGCCTGAATAAGATGATAGAAGTATATGCAGGGTCAAAATACAATCCAGATGAAGGGTCATTGATGATTTGGGCCTTGTATCCACCTCACAGGAAATTAGTTGTCATTGATACTGAGAAAGCATTTAGGCATGTTATGAATCTAAAGGTTGGGGAGGTTGATCCTATGGCAACTACAGAGATTGGAATGAATGTAGCAAAACTAAACAAATCTCAAATACATATGTTAATCAAGGAAAGAGAAATGTACAAAATGAATAATGAGAGGATGTTGAGAGAAAATGACCGCTTGAAATATTTGTTAGGAGTTACAATGAATTCAACCAAGCTGCTCACTCATGGTGAAAGTTCACAAGCAAAAGATCATTGGGAAGGATCAAGTGCATATTCTCAAGGGAAATATGGTCCACTTGTAGCAGTAATTAAGAAAAGACAATCCTGCCTAACAAATTGGTTGAATAAGCTCTGGGGAACACACTCACATAACTTTGTTGCATTGCAAGAACACGAAAGAATGGATGGTAAGATTTTGGAGAAGCTTCAAGAAATAAACTAGAGGGATGTTTTCGATAATGTAGCAACTGAGGTTGCAAATCATCTTGTGAACAAGCACAAAGACTTCTTTGAAGAATTGTGAGGGGATGCACAGGGATTAATTGATGCCACCAAAAAGGGATTGATTGAATTTTTTGATGATAGAGGAAAATTAAAAGAAATGACTAGGTGGAAAGGTGAAAGTGAATCAATATTGCAAGAAATTCTAAAGACAACTACCGTGAAAGATACAACACTGGATGAAGCATGTGAACATAATGAAAAGATGGTGAAAATGGAGATCGTGATCCAGAATGCATTGGGAGATGCAGATACACATGAGCACTGGGACTACTTGGACCACTTGTCAAAGATTCATTTGTGGCTTAACAGAGCCTAATTACTTCTTTTTAATTATTTTTTGTTTTAACATAAGACATTTCTAAAAGGACGTGTCCTTTCGAGCAGTTGATGTATAAATATCCATTTTTGGTAGAAAATAGTCAATATCGAATAGGAGAAAGATACAATAGATTACAATGTTTTGCAATTATGAGACTATGATGCATGTTTGAAACTATGGAGATATCAATGGAAATCGTTTAGTGTGGTGGCGTATTTCTAGTATCATTTGTTTGTTGTGTTAATTGAAAGTATTACTGAAGTTGTCTCCAAGGTTGATGTTTTCTAGTTATCTAAATTGATATAACAAGCTTATATTCAGTTTATCAGTGCACACTTGTTGTATCTGTATGGTTGATTAATTGGTTCTTTCAAGAAAATATTAAATCCTTTTAGTTGATCATAGTAATTAGGGAATCTCATTTGGATCATTAAGAACTTGGTAATCATATTCTTGCATGCTTATACAAGTTATAAACTCAAATTTACTTGCCAAATAATTAAAGTATCTACCAAAAAGAAGTTATTAATTTTATATTTCTCATTTGACTCCGCATACCCAATAAGGCACTAGTCTATATATTTTCACCATTTAGGTTTCACTCATTTTTAGATCTGTTAAATTGAACATATTAAGTTTTAGCCTTGATATTGCTATACAATTTATACCAAAATAAATTCATTTATCCACTCCCAATTGCCATTGTGGATGAATTATTTTAGGAAATAAACACAAACCAACTCTACCTTATTCATATAGCTATACCCGCCTTGGTCTAGCAGCACCTGAAGAGAAGAAGGTCTAAACCATTTTGGCCTTGTTTGTTACCTTGAAATGTACGAAGATATTGGCTACCTTTTGAGGAATTTCGCCTATTTTTTTTAGAGCTAACACCTCCCTCCCTCTATCTCTCTCCCACTCCCTCCCTCTCTCTCTCTCTCTCAAGTATCTTCAATATCCTACCCCCTCTCCCTCTCTTAGGTCTCTCTCTCACTCACTCACTCCTTCTATCTCTCTCCCCTTAACCTTAAACCCTAAACCCTAAACCATTAAAGCCTCTACCCTCTACCCTTAACCCTCCCTTCGTTTATCTCTCTCTCTCTCTGTCAAGTCTCTCCCTCCTAGCACCACTCCTTTTCTAAGGTCTCTCTCTCTCTCTCACTCACTCACTCTCTCTCAAGT
>VDFB02281492.1:1067934702-1067957514 GCA_007258455.2 Sequoia sempervirens | reverse complement strand
CAACATTAACAACAACAAATAATCTCATTTAATATCTCAACATAATAGCATAATACTGAATGGAATTGGTTGTTCATCAGTAATATCAACTATTTAGAGCATGAGATAACTACAACACATTCCACAGTGTAAAATAGTCATTGATTTGCAATTTTTAGCAAGTGCTAGGTAAAGAAAAACAAAATACTAAACCATAAAAATTAGTACAACTTAGATCAGTGCCATATATCCATTGAGGGAGTCAAATTCATAAACATCTAAGGGTTTATGACAAATTTAACACATAACATATATGATCCTTGAGAACATTGCTTTACAATCATCAACATGTATTCTAACCCAATACTACTTATCAAATCCTTATACAAAATATATCCACCTACAATCCCATTCAAGCATTTTAATTAATTCCTTGAATTAAAGCCAAAACAGAAATCATACACACCACAACAGTGAGATGAACGAGACAACCCTTGATTATCTTATTCAAAATTCAGATATGCATGTACAATGGAGAGACATGAGTTTGAATTAATCATTTCAATTCAAATGCTAGTACTATCATAAAACATCAAATCCCCATGAATTCAAAACCTACTACAGAATGACTCAAAACCTAAATTGCATTTTCCTTAAAACCATCGAACTTTACAATTTGCTCTGTAAATCTACCTAGAATCGACCAAAAAATATCTAACTTTCTAACTCGTACTTCTAGCCTTAAAATCCTTCTTATAGAAAATGAAGAGCGAACAAGCATCGGGCCAGAAAGTACCTCTCATTTCACATGCTTTTCTTCACAAAACTCTTGAGGACAACAACTATACCTTATTTATTTCTCATCCTATGCCCTATTCATGGATCCTAAAATTACAACAGTATCCATGGGGCCTCTTACACAAGCTACAATAATCACAAAAGTGTAAGAGCCCCCTTATATCATGTTTGGGCTACAAAACCCTCAAAAACAGGTTAACCGGGTTGTATGCAAAGAAATGAAGCTTTTGAACTCAAATCAACGCCTTAAGCCCTCAAATCAGATTCAAATCAAAGCTAACACATATCTTCATGACCTAGAATTGATTTCACATCAAAATATGGCTGCATGTGACTGTACAGTGTTGCATAACAGGAGAAATTAAGAAATTTTTAAGAAAAACACAGATTTTCAAATGTTAAGAGCTTGTATTTTAAATGCTCAACCAATCATTACAATGATCACTTTATGCCTTTTAAAAGCCTTTAAACATGAACCACTGAACAACCACCTCTACAAATGACTTTTTAATCTTTTATGATCACATGAAACATAAAACACACTAATTTCAAGGTTGTTAACATCACTATTGAAATGTTTTAATTTTTTGACCTTTCAAACATTAAAAAGTACATCATTAAATTAATTATGTAATGGCATAAAAATTAAAAACATCATGAATTAATTATGTAACAAGTCAAATATAATTCAATCAAGAAAATTAATATCAAATAGATAATATAATCGCATAACTCATACATTTCAATGTCATTGATTTTCTTCTTCATCCAATTCTTTGTCTGTATCATCCAATCCAGATTCAACATTGTAAGGATTGGTCATATCATCATCATCATCGATATCAGTTTCGATAATGTTATCATCCACACAGATATTGTCTTCATGAACATTAACTCCTACATCATAATGATCTAGTTCTTCCTCTTCGACATCTTCATCAGGGACATCATCAACTAACTATTGATTTTGATCATCATCTACATCATCTTCTAGTTCTTCGGTATCTTCTTCTTCCACCACATTATACTTTATCAGCCTTCCTCTTGGATCATGTCTAACAACAAATGACCAACCCGGTTTACCTGGAACCTCTGAGTAAAATACCTGCTCACATTGGCTTGGAAGAACATAGGGCTCATTTCCAGCTTGCTTGATCGACTTTGTATTAATGATTGTAAATCCATTATCATGTTCAATAACAGTTCTCTAAAGATCATTTTCATTCAATCATAGCCTGTACCATAGGACGATGAACATAATTAATCTGAAGGACTTAAAGTCACACTCAAGTATATCATCCAAAATCCCATAGTATCAATTTTCTGAGACTTCTGGATGTATGTCGCTTCTAGATGAAACATTAGTCACCCGGAAAAGACTGCAGCCACATACCAAAATCATGTAAGTTTCTTCGTAATATCCAAATACCTTTGATTTGAAATTTATGATCATAGACTTGTGTCGTCTAAATATGTCGTCACAAAAAATTTATTGCACATCAGCTATTTAATAAACATATTTATTCTTAGCCGAATGTATGCAAAGAAAACAATCTCAACATATATATACATCAATATACTTGAAAATAATTACATAATATGAGTGATTAATATATTTATACGTACCTGTTTATCTCTTAAACCATATGCTAAATCAATTTCCCTTTGTGTAGTATTGGAATCTCCATTACGATGAGCTTATTTAACCAATGAATCTACACCTTCCCATGTTAATGTGCTTACTAGATTACACTGCCTCAATCCATACCGGGCCATTCAATCAAGATTGTTTATGTAAAAATGTAAAGGGCATCCCACTCTCACCAACTATATCAAAAAAATGAAATTCATAAAATGACGTGATAATTAGTTAAATACCACAAAGATACTCTAATCTTTTAATTTATAATTGATGTATATTGAAGATTAAAAATTAAAAAAGTAAAATATATATAAAACCATATGTAAAATTTATTCCAATTAATCTCTATGACCATCTTATAATTACCTCTCACTTTCCTCAATCTACCTTTCCCCATCAGGTACTCCCCTTCGAATTTGTTAATGGAGTTGGGATCCCAAATGCGATCTACATGGATCTTTGTTGCAAACTTAGGAAGATATTCACTAATGTACACCATGGTCTGGTATACCATATATCCCTCCACCATAGAACCCTCAGGATGTGCTCTTTGTCTAACCAAAGACTTCAAAAATTTCAAGTGCCTCTCAACCATCCACATTGACCTTGTGTGTACAGCTCCAAAAAATTCAATCTCCTCAACCTAGTGTATGAGGTAGTGTTCTCAGCATTGAAAAATGTCAAGGTAGAAACTTTGCATTTCTGCTACATTAGATGAGGAATTTTTCTCTTCCAATAATTTATATCTTCTTTATGGATTTCTTTAGATGACAACCATCTACAAGTGATTCAAGGTGCAAATATATTAACGAGATTTAACAAAAATATATAGTATATTACATAACAAGTAAAACAATGGAAATTATAAGATGTATACAACGAATTGAACAAATATCACTACTTACCTCATGCATTTTCCAAGATCATATATAACTTGCTTGACATTATTGTCAAAGTTATTTGGGAGAGATAGAGGTAGAACGTACTGCAACAATTATAAAATGATATTTTCATTATTTTTCCAAAATTAGTAAACATAATACACTGAAAAGTACATGAATTAAATAAGTGTATATAATATACCAGAATAATTACCTTAATAAAGGTATTCCAATCATGCGGTTTCATCTCTTACCCAAATTCACCTTTCTTTGTTATTATATTGTTTATGTTCGTAGCAAATCCTATGGGAAATTGAATTTTTCGTATGACTTCTTTTATAACATTGCTTTGCTGCTCTATTAATAACCAAGGAAGGGCACTTTTATTAATTTGGTCTCCATCGCTATTTAATTGAATGACATTTTTCATTGCATGATTGGCTTCCTGAATGTCACTATAAATTTTGACAATTTTTTCTTTTTCATGCCTTCCATCCAATATTTTCCATAACGTTTCTGTTATATTCTTTCCGATATGCATTGTATCAAACAAATGCACAATTTTCAGCTGCTCATAATAGGGAAACCTACTAAATTATTTGGGATAACATTTCAGTCCTTGTGGAAGCTGACCATTAATGCCTTGATGATCTTCATGAAGCATATAAGTTAAACAAATTAACAACGATAATCATTGTCAATTATAGCATGAGTAAACACAACACAATATAAAAATATAAATTCAAAACATATCGTATATGATAGATAAAAAAATTGATCCAATGTATAACCTTGATGATTAATTATATTATATTCCAACTTCCATAGGCGAGGTCTCATTCTTAATGGTTTTGATGTAACCTCTTCTTTCCCATTGAAAAGATGTTTTTCAGTAGTTCGATACTTATGATTTCTATGGAGGAAGTGCCTATAATCATCAAACACCTGCTTTCCTAAAAATTTTGAATGACGAGATTTCATCTTTGGGTCACAAATTGGACATGCAAATTTTCCCTTTGTTTGGAGACAGGAAAGATCATATATAATTGGATTAAATATGTCAATTTTTATAATTATATATAATGAATAGATTATTTTGAAAAAATGCATGATATCTACTTCATAAAATTAAATATTGTTGAAGTGCAGTCGAAGGTTATAACATACCACAAAAATGTGTTAGCCCTGGGTCATGAATTTTCCATACAAGCATTGCATGGAATTGAAATTATTTTTGTCATATTGGTCTAGAGACATTATACATAGTGACACCATTCCATAACTTTAGTAAGTCATCGATATATACATTTATATCTTTAACTTGGTACTTACCTAGTTGAATGAACATAAAAATGATATAATTATTATAACCATTTTACTGCAATATATATAAATTAATGTACGTGACTATTGAATGAAAAAAATATAAGTCATTATGCAACAAATAAGACAAATGAGATGCTACTACGTTAAATAAAATTGATGTAAACAAATACCTGGAACAATCATTGACAACATTATGTGCTCCCTCTTTATTGACATCCATGGAGGAATGTTATTGTTGATAACAAAAACAGGGCACACCGAGTAAATAGATCTCAACTCTCCAAATGGATTGACGCCGTCCCCTCCTAATGAAAGCCTAAGATTATGAAGTTCTTCTTTAAAGTGTGGCCATTTTTCCTCCATGTCCCTAAATGCAGAACCATCTGCAGGCATTCGAAGAATGTCATCTCCACTTTTATTTCGTGCATGGTAATCCATAAATTGTGCTAAGCTTTCACACCTAAATAATCGTTGCATACGTGGAATAATGAGAATATAACAAAGAACCTTGCGAGACACCTATTTTGTTAGTTGATCTGTTCGATATCTACTGATATGACATTCTGGGTATTTTGTTGCATATTCATGTTGTTTATGATATATAATATTATTATTGGGACATGCATCTATTGCTTGACAATCCATTCTGATTTCTTTCATAATGCCAGATAAATATCGATATGAGCGAGGTAAAATATTTGATGGTGGTAACAAAAATTCACCAATCAATCTACAACAATAAATAATTTGGTAATATAAAGAATATTAATGGTACATATTTCATCCTTTATTTACTAGTGATGAACTAACCACAATTAAAATAGATAAAAAAATATGACATATATGACATACCTTAACATCCGTGAGATTGCTATGTTTGATAAACCATTCATGACCTTCAAGTTCAACAACAACAATACAACAAAGAGAAGAGTTGTTTGGGAGCCTTCATAAAGGGGCTTGTATGCCTTCTCAAGTACAGGTAAAACATGAACATCATCAAAGTCATCTCGATCATCATAATTAGCTCTGCCACTAAATGTGTCATGGATCAATGTATCTATACCATCATCTTCAACTATGTTTTCTGGTGCATGATCATCTTCTACCATAGGATCATTAACTTCATCTTCGATATTCACAACTCTATGTTCGTCCGCTTGAAAAACCACATTCTCTGAGCCATGATAATCCATATCATGTGCCCTAAGGCATCCCACCTTTATAATAATGATAGACACAAATAAACCATGATCATGATCAAGTGATTTTATATATATATATATAATGTTAAAACGATATAAATATTTACAAATTCAATCAATTTAAACACATATAATGAAAAACTTACCAATGGACGATAATCATGCCCCCCTTTAATGTGACCATGCTGCCTACAATGTTTCTCTGTTGTTGTGATTAAAATTCGTCTCGTCTTTAAGCCCTTGCAATTATTGCAAGGAAAATAACATTTCCCATCACCCTTTCTTTTCAATCTAGCCCACAATCTATCAAGTGTCTCTTCATTATGTTCTGGACTAATATTATCTGACATGATTTTTCTTTACCAAGCTTGACTATTTAGATCTTCAAAAAATATCAAACTCACACTCCAATAATTTTTATTCATAGAAAGGTAAAAAAATAATTTTGTTATTTTACACCAAAAAAATTTGGCATGCAACCACCCCTACAAAAGAGAAGATAGTATGAAGTTAATGACCCCAAAAAACACTTTAAAATGCTAATTCCAAAACTTATTAAATTTTGATTTTACTATGATTTCCAACCATTAGACTCCTAAAATCAGAATATTGAACTTGAACGCAAACTTCCTACAACGATGGAGGTAGTGAGCTAGTAAGAGAAAGTGACCCATTCCTAGGGAGCAACAAGTCAGAATCATCATTGCTAATATCAATACGAATTTATCCTTTTAGTTAAAGATGCAATGTGTCACTTCTTATGACAAGCTTATCATTAGGTCCCTCAACATTGAGAGAGCCCTAATCACACAAGGAAACATACACTAGTAGAATTTGGAAAATAAATGACTAGGTGACTAAAAATATTAGTCACAACAACAAAAAATGACTAAATTCTGCTAATTTTTTATAACTCAGCTATAAATGAGTAAATAAATTACTAGTTTGGTAATTGATTAAAAATTATTTAGTCACACAAATAAAAATGACTAAATAGTTAGTCATTTATTTAGTCACAATCCATTTGAATAAATCAATTAAGGAATCAAGAATATAGCCTACCAAAATACTCTAAAACTTTAATAAACATACCCTAAAACTTTGTCAAAATCTTATTTTCAGGCGTAGCCCACCAGAATGGAGTTTTCATTTTAATAAACATACTCTAATAGCTTCGTCAAAACATTATTTTCAAGCATAGACCACCAAAATGGAGAAGTGTTTCGGTAAAGAATGACAGAGAATGGTGAGGATATGTGTGTGAAAGGAGGCATAGGATTCATTGATGCTTATCTCATTCCTGCTCTGCTCAACAAATCTTACATTGTTCCCACTACTATTTGTAATCTTGGTATTTACTTGACATATATTTACATAATCTCATATTCCTTAAGAGGATTTTGAAGTATCAATGTATCCTATATAGGATTTACAATGATTTATTTTAATTAAAAAAATAAATAAATGATGTATTTCCCTGTAATTAGATAATGTGGAGATCTCCTAAATCTGCCCCAACACACTATCTTCTTTGGCACTGTATTCATTACTCCAGCTACTAGGGTTTTGCATGTGACATCTTTAATATCTTCACAACCGTGGCTTTTAAATAGATCACAGTCTTTGCTTTAATCTTTTTCATGGTAACCCTTGAGTTCCATAATCCACCTTCAATCCCTTCTAAGAACGTTATCTTAAGCTAGACTGCATAGTATGCATATAAAGCAAGTCCTTCATACCTACCATTTTTCCAAACCACCACTCACTGCCTTGCTTAAAATGTTGCCTCCATACACACAATAGCATGTTTTAAAATCATAGTTGCCAGTGATTGACCATTAAGTTCACCACTTTCATCAAGATACAATGAGATTTTTGTCTTCAAACTCAAGGCATTATGCAAGATAACATTGTGAATTGTTTGTTGTGTATGATTTGATTTTATTGCACATTTATTACTTTGCTAACTTCCTTTAAGACTGGGTATTGCACCCTCAGTTGCAATCTCAAACAACTCACTCACTATCACTTGAAGATTCCTTTCATGAGCATTCTTCTATAAAATCAAACTATGCCCTATAGACTTCCTACTTGCTACAAGGGACTCATTGTTTCATGGTATTGTAGATCTTAAGATCCTTCAACCTTATTGACACTACTTCACAGTCCACA
Organism: Sequoia sempervirens; assembly: GCA_007258455.2. Taxonomy (NCBI): domain Eukaryota; kingdom Viridiplantae; phylum Streptophyta; class Pinopsida; order Cupressales; family Cupressaceae; genus Sequoia; species Sequoia sempervirens. Next base: position 1,067,949,511 of record VDFB02281492.1, on the reverse strand, counting down.
AGGTATTATTCACTATTCTCTCATCTTTGATGAGTCTCAAAATACTACTCAAACATGCAATCCACTACCTCCATTATACATTAATGGCTAAGAAGAAACATTGAACCTATGATTACCATTGTTACTTCATTTGGACAGTCATTCCCTGATTGCATTTTCCTTGTCTAACACTACCAAAAGCATTTGAAAAACCCTTAAGGTCAACAAGGGGGTAAGGAAACTCACTATTAAAATCTCCACTTTACTATGCAAGGTTTGAGCTTTATTATCTTGTCACTGCTCAACCTCTTTTGACTATCACATCTCAAGTGACTGTCATTCTTCTTACCATAGATTGCATTTACAAATGTCACTAAGCTACATAGTGTGCTTGTTATTGGCTACAATATTTAGATTGCAAGATTTTGTTATTAGCTACAATGCCTCAATCTTTCTGGTATTGCAACCTCACTAATCCACTAAAGTTATTGTTTATGTTTCTATGGAGGCCTAGGGTTTGTACCCTAATCATGCTCTTACCAATGCTTCCGTTGGTATTAAAAAACAACCTTAAATCTTGGGTCAGAAAATTAGTTGTCTTAACAAAGTTGTCGTATGATCTTGGATTGTATCCTAGAGTGTGTGGGAAGCTTGTGTTTGATCATTAAGGTATGTAAACCTGATCAGGGAAATGCATCCTATATATCATGGTTCTTTCTTTAATACTTTCCATAATGGTTATTAGCATATCACATTATTATAGTTTGTGGTAACCCAAGATTGCGTTCAAGTATGTAACAAACTTGGTTTGTAGTTTAAGCTATAAACTTTTAAGTAACATTCATAAGGTTTAGAAAATTTTGATCACTCTCTAGAATAGCCCATTAAACATGGCTTGTGCTTGAATGCACTACATAATTGATATAACACAACCACTCTGCATATCAACCAGAGTTATAGGATCTTTATTGCAGCAAGAGGTAATCACTCTTTGATCATGCTATAATTACATTGTAACCTATTAAACTTGAGACAACCTGAATGCACTCAATGATGATTGACACCTACATTATACAACCTAAATTAACTACATTATATGAGTGCCTCCATTTCTATCACAACATAGCTAGATTAAACTTAGGTCACACATGAATGCATCATGTATTTGTTATAGCACAACTATGCCACATGACCAATAGAGTTATGGATCACATAATTACAACCTAAATTAACTACATTATATGAGTGCCTCCATTTCTATCCAAGGGGGTTTGATGTAAGGTGATTTGATCAAACCCTCTTCAATTGGAATCCTTAAAATGGAACTTTTTAAGGCTTAAATCATTATATTTTCTAAAAATATGTGATTTCAGCTAAAATTCGTTCCTCTCAGGAATTGTAAACCACTATTATGACAGCACCCCTTGCCGCATCAATAGAACTTATGAATGAAGTGCCACCGTCATGACCCTTTAGTTGCTATTTTAATTTTTCATCGTTATTTTGAAAAGACTATTTTTGGGTAGTTACAAGTGAAAGAAGTGGTTACTCATCCACTTATTTATATTTTTATTTGGAACAAAATGAGCTCTCTAGTTAGTTTTTGAAAGACCTGATATCATATACTTTGAATATAATTCTGCAATTTGAAATCATTAGTCATATGTGTGTGTCTAGTTTATGGAGATAATCTAAGATTCTTATATTTGTGTGTTTAAGTTCTCTCGTATGTTTATGCTTATTCCTGTGTGAACGTGTATGCATTTATCTCTATAATTGGTTTTATTTTTGGATGATATTGGGTTGATAAATGATAATTAGATTTTCTTATGTGAGCTAGTCTTTGTGCTAGAATTTGTAGTATTTCTTTGTTGCATCTAATATTGGGAAATTTTATGGTGTTCAGTTTCTGCCTTTATTGCTTTCTGGTTAAAAGAATACATCAGTATTATTTCATTATTTCTTTCTAATTCATTAAATATCATAAGAGGGAGTTGTACCTCTTCAATTCAAAGGGTGAATGCTTTCTCCTTTAGCTCTTTATTTCATCATGATGATGGATCATGGAGTGTGATCTGAAATGTTGATGCAAAAAAATTACACAATCAAAATCTAGAAAAAATTTGCAACATTCTCCATGGATTGTGGAAATCTGCTATCTCTTAATAGTCACACCTTTCAGGCAAAGAGTCAATATCATTAGAGTGAAACCTCAAGGTTTCCAATCTGTTAGCCAACATATTTTTAGTGAATTTGCTGGGGAAACAAATAGAAATTATATTTTAGTTTCCTTATCCGGGCTATGTCAAACATTTTAAAGTTCATCCTAGATTCCCAAAGGTTTACCAGAGGAGAGAGAAGTAAGGGTCTTTTAGACCCAGTCTTTAAATCTTTACAAAAGAATTTTTTTCCCTATATTTCCCATCCTAGAAGGAGAGTTAAAGCCAAGAGTAGACCTGCTTCTCCAACTAGAGCACCCCAATATTTCTCTACTTTCCAAGCTTTGATATTACACATAACTGTTATTCCTATAGTCACAATTTTTTCTCGCAACATGGATAGTCCATCGCCTATTTCTTGGGGAGAAACTATTGGTCCATTGAGTCTAGGGGCCAATCTACATGATTTACCTATGGGTTCTCATAAAAATCTACCTAAGTTTAGGGGTGATGGAAAGATCTCACCAGAAGAACATATTGAATCTTTCTCTATTTCTTGTGGTGTGCTTGGAGTACAATATGAGGATGTAGCAGTCAAGTTATTTGTAGAATCTCTCATGGATGTTGTGGTGGAATGGATCTATCAAGTACCACATGGTTCTATTGATAATTGGGCTACTATGAAAAGAAAATTTAAAAAAAGATTCAAAAGCATTGATGATGATCTCTCCCTAATAACACAAGTAACAAAAATGACGAAGGAAGTGAATGAACCCATGAGGGAATTTGTAGCCAAATTTAACAGATTGGTAAACCAGATTGATGCTACAAAAAGGCCATTAGAAGATATGCAAAAATGATTCTTCATTAACGCACAACACCCAAATATGAGTTTTCTCTTAAAGAAAGGACCCATTGCTACTCTAGAAGTTGCATGAACATTGGAAATTGAGTTAGAAGATGAATTTATTATGATAGGTAAGTGGAAGAGGGAAATGCACTCAAACAAATCACATGTATCTACTTCCTCAGATCCCATGATTCAAAGGTTGGAAAATGATATCATTGCTCTCGAGAGATAGTTTCCTAAAAGTGCTCAGCCTTATCAATATATCTCGAGGAAGACAAATTTCCAACCTGGCAGTAAAACTCTCCCCCTTCCTCAAACTCAAGAAAGGTTGGAAATAGAAGCTCCTCCTAGAGACAATAAGAAAAATATGTGTGCTTTTCACCTCACCTCCGACCATGATGGGTTGGAGTTCCATGAAATGAATAGATATATACAAATGTCTACCATTAAATAATTCACTGAAGATATTACTAAGGAAAGCAATTCTTCTAATTCGTATGGCGACTCTACAATCAAATACCTTGAATATGAACTTGACGATGATAGAGGAGGAGATTTCTACATCACTCTATATGAGCCTACTTGTGTCACTGTTACACGAGGTCAAAAAAATAGTAATAAAAAAGGTATTCAAAATTCCCCAAAATTTTTACTTAGTTGAGCTAGCGCTACTTCTAAAGGTGAAAGTATGTCACAAAGGCATCAAACAATTACATAAGACTCTTCCAAGTTGTCTAGTATTTTGTCTACAGAAAAGTCTGCAGGATTTTTTTATTATGTTGAATTTTGTAAAAATTCCAAAGTGCAAATCTCACAAGAAAATTACCTAAGAATGAACTCTAAGGAGTTGGATAGATTAATTGAATATGTTAGGCCAGGTCACTCTGAGTCCCATGCCGGTTTGGATGAACAAATTATTAGTTCTCAGGGTCTAGCAGCTAGTGTAGCATCCAAAAGTAGGATATCCTCATCATGTTCTATAGAAGATAAACCTAATCATTTTTTATGTTTCATTTTTTGTGAATGGATTTAGGTTGAGAAATTGCATTATTGATTCTAGTGCCTCAAATAATGTCATGCCTGCACAAATTGCTCAATCTTTGGGATTAAATTTAACTAATACATTTGGGAAATGTTACTCAATGGAATATAAACAAGTTACCTTGATTGGATAGATCAAGGATGCTGAAGTTGCTCTTATGGATCATCCAAATAAGAGACTCAAACTCACAATTTTAGTGGCTGACATTCCTACTAGCTATGGTATGCTCCTGAGTAGAAGTTCATGTAAAGATTTGGAAGGAGAAATTTTGATGGATTGGTCATATGCTACGATCCCTATTGGAAGCAATAAGGTGGACCTAGAACCTAAAATTAAGGCCAAAATTACAGTGTTAAAGTTAGAAGACCCCAAATCACAAATCTTGTTTGAGGAGTCTAAATTTGGGAACTACATGTTTTTCTCTAATGGTGATAAAGGTACTAACACTATTGGTCTGAACTCATCGTTAGAACTCTCAAGAATTGAATTTTATGGAAGTTGTTCTAATTCTGGATCGGGAGAAAGTGTGGTGCTCATTTCTCTTTCAGGTGAAAAGTTTCCTTTTTCTTACAAATTAGAATTTGCAAACACCAAAAACACAACAGAGTATGAAGCTCTATTATTGGGGTTGTTTGAAGTAAGAAATATGGGTATTAAGATGCTCAAAGTCTTGGGAGATGTGGAACTTATTGTCAAATAGGTGCATAAAGTTTTCACTATAAAAAATGAAAGATTAAGACACTATAGAAATAAAGTATGGGATTCCATTGAGTGTTTTGGCATCTTTATCATAGAAGCAATTCCCAGAGAATTAAATTCTAGGGATGATTCATTAGCAGTGTCTAATTATTTATTACTTCCACATCTTGATTTAAAAAATAAGTCTTAAAGGAATGAAATGATTTACCAACCTAGTGTTCCTGACAATGTTAACCAATGGAAAGTATTTGAAAATGATAAAAAAATTCTATACTTTCTAGAAAATTCTGAGATTTTTGATCAAACTTTTTTTGAAGGAAGCACTAGTGAATGCAAAGATTTTTTTCCTAATGATACATGTGATCTAGAAAATGGGGTTATTCAGCTGAAAGGTAATAAAATTACCATGGGTTTCATCTTCTTGGAGGATCTATTTGATTGACATGACTAACATATCAAGAGGAGAATGAGTGAATCTATCAATAATTCAGGAGAATATGAAGTAGTGAACATTGGAGATTTTGAGTCTCCTAAGTTAGTTTATATTGGGAAGTGTTGCTCCCCTGAGGAAAAGAAGAAATTGATAGCATTGTTGATCAAGTATAAGGAGGTCTTTGCTTGGTGTTATGATCTTAAAAAAATTATGGTGGAAGGTTTCACCATCACATACCTTTGAAAGAAGGTATGGCCGCTTTCAGAAAAAAGAATGGGATCTACAATCCTAAGGTCACTAACAAAATTTTTAGAGATATCGACAAAATTCTCAAGGCTAGAATAATATACCAAATTCATCATTCAACTTGGGCAGATAACATCATCTCGATTCGTAAGAAAAAATGGAAAGATAAGGATTTGTGTAGATTTCAGGAATCTTAATAGGCATCCTTGAAGGATAATTACCCACTTCCCATTATGGGCCACATCCTTCAAACAACAACTAGTTTAGAAATGATTTCCATGATGGATGGCTTCTCTGGTTATAATCATATCAGCGTGGTATGCGAAGATCAACATAAAATGGTGTTTACCACACCTTGGGGAACTTTTTCTTATAATAGGATGCCCTTTAGACTCATTAATGCTGGGGCTAATTTCTAGAGAGACATGAATCTCTTTTGAACATATTAGGAATAAAATTATTGTTATTTATCTTGATGATTTAACTGTATTCTTTAAAAGAATGGAAAATCATTTGAGAGACCTAGAATAGGTGCTTCAAAGGTGCAAGGAACATGGTATTTCTCTAAACCCCAAGAAGTCAATTTTTGGAGTCACTGAAGGTAAGTCACTTGGTCACATAGTATCCAAGGATGAAATCAGAATAGACCAAGAAAGGGTTGAAGCTATCCTTCAATTGAGTCTTTCTTCTAGCATGACTAGAGTTACATCTTTTTTTGGTCAAGTTAATTTTTAAAGAAAATTTATACTAGACTTCTTAGAAATTACTAAACATATGGTGGAAATGATGAAAGAGAAACAAGTTTTCAAATGGAATGAAGCTGATAAATAAGCTTTCAAGAATATTAAGGAAGCTATTTCCCAGGCCCCTATTCTAATCCACCTAGACTTCAATAAGGATTTCATTGTCTATTGTTATGACTCAAAACATACCATGTCTACTATCTTACTTCAGGTTGATGATCAAAATGTGCAAGCACCTATTGATTTTATGAGTTTATTATTGAAGAAGCATGAGCTCAATTATTCTCAAATTGATAAAAATGCATTTGCAGTTGTTAAAGCTATTAAATAGTTTCATTTTTATATATTACACTCACATTCAATTATTTATGTGTCATGCCATTTTTTCAAGAGCATCCTTACTCAACAAGATATCATTTGTAATAGAAGAGGAGGATGGATTGCAAAAGTGCAGGAATATGACCTAGATATTAAGCGCACAAAGTTAGTCTGGGGTAGAGGATTATGTAAATTGATATCAGAATATCAAGTTAAAATAGAAGATGAAGAAGATCTCCCTATGGTGTTAACAGTTAACCTTCAAGAAAAATGGTTCTCAGACATAGCTTACTATATTATGTATGGAGAGTTTCCAAAACACCTATTAGGAAAGTAGACAAGGAATCTTAAACTAAAAGTAGCCAAGTATGTCATTTGGGAAGACACTTTATACAAAAAGGGGTTAGATGGTACATTTCTAAAATGTATTGATAAGAACCAACAAGAGAGGTTGTTGGGAATTTTTTACAAGGCATGTGGAGGGAATTTATCCTCCACTATAATTGCATTCAAGATTCTAAGACATGGTTACTACTAGCTAGGTATGTTTAAAGATGTGCATTATTGGGTAGCAAGATGTGAGAAGTGTAAATGGTTTGCAGGCAGACCCCAATTGGCGACACTTCCACTTAGGCATGTGGTGATTGATAGATTGTTTCAACAATGGGTTCTAGATCTCATAGGACCCATTAGCCCTCAATCAAGCAACGGAAAAAATCATATCCTTACTACAACAGACTACTTTAATAAGTGGGTAGAAGCGATTCATGTTAAAAGAGCAACTTTAGAAGTAGCCTATAATGAATTCATCAAGGAGTATACCTTAATCATGTTTGTGGTACCTCATAAGTTAGTTATTGATAATGCTACTAGTTTTTCCTGCAGTGAAATTTCCCTTTTCTATTATGAATATGGAATTTCTTTGTCTCATTTAGCAGATTACTATCCTCAAGGAACCAGTCAGGTTGAATTCAGTAATAAAAATCTTATTAGTATTATCAAGAAATTGGTAGATGAGAACCAAAAGGACTGACACAATAAGCTTTTTGTGGCATTAAACGGGTAGATATAACAACCCCAAAGAAGGCCATAGGAATGAATCCTTTCAAGTTAGTGTATGGAATAGGAAGTGTCTTGCCTCTTCCACTAGAATTATCAACATGTAAGCTACAAATCACAATAGAAGACCAAGAGTTTCAGGATGCTTTAGAAAATAGGATTGTGTACCTTACTAAAGTTGAAGAGCAAAGGAACAAAATGGTAGATAGAATTACCATGAACCAAGCTAGGGTTAAGATTTTTTTGATAAGAAGGATAGAACAAGAAGATTCATGGTTGGAGACTTGGTACTGTTGTAGGATAAACACAGAGAACCTAAGGGTGCACATAAAAAGTTTGATACTCTCTAGAAGGGTCGATTTAGAGTTACTCAAGAATGTGGTCCTAACACTTTCCACTTGGCTTACCTTGATAATAACCCTCTACCCATTTCTTATCACAGGTAGGACCTCAATCTTTATCAGATGTAAGTGTCCCTTGAGACTTTCCTTGTACATAGTTAGTTTAGGTTTTTGTCTCATTTTTGGTGTACTTCTTTTTGGTGCTTGATAGTTTTTTTGGTCCAAATAGTGATAACTAACTTGTTCTCCCAATAGATAATGTAACTAAGGAAAAAAGTTAGGTTAGCATATTATCAAATGCACAATCAAAACCCTAGCTAAACAATGAAGTACAATGGAGGAAAATAGCATAAAACAAAGAACAATCTCACCAAATGTCTTGAAGCCCTCCATGATTGGCCTTCATTGCCCTTCTCCATTTGATGAGAAACTATGAATATGACTATTCTATAAGCAAATATTGAAGGATTCTATTCAAAAGCTACAAAATGCAAGTATGCAAATATGACACAAGCCTAAAGTCTGAAGCATGAAATCACAAAGTCAAGAGGTATGAAGTATGAAGTCATAACATGTCCAAATGAGGTTGAAATTTCCTTTTTATAGAAAAGTCAATTTTGGATGAATGACTAGGATTGTCAGTTAAGAAATGCCCTAAGATCAAGGGTTGAAATTAAATGTGACAACCCTACAATTAGGGTTAGGGCAACATTAGGGTAAATTTTGAAATGAAGGGATGAGATTTTATTTTAGGAAAATCAAATCAATGGACAAGAATGCATGTGACAAGAGGATACTGGGCATGGAAAAAGAGGTTGTTGGAGAATCAAATAATAATTTAAAATTATTTAATTTTAAAGACTAAGTTGACCTTTTGAATTAAAAATTAATTTAATTAAAAAGTGGTGGGGTCTAGTGAGTAAATAATGATTTTAAATTATTTACTTGGTGGGAAAATAGAAAGTGGGAATGCCAATTTAAATAAAAATTATTATTTAAATTTGGAGAAAAAGACAAAAGAACAATTAAATAATTATTGAGAATTATTTAATTGTAGAGGAAAGTACAAAGTGAATAATAATTAAATAAATTGAGAAATTTATTTAATTATAGAGAGACATAGGAAATTAGTGACACATTTAAATAAATAAATGAAGTTTATTTATTTAAATAATCAGGAGGAAATAGTTAGGAATTATGATATTAGCACATAATTAAATAATTTAATTATGTGAGGAGGATGTTTGAGATAGAAAAATGTGGTTTGCGGGTCTAGACCATTTTTATGTGTCTACATTTTCCCCCTCTTTGATACAATGCAGTCCATCACATTGTGTTAAAGAAATTTAGTCAAGACATGTTGTAGTGAAAATAGGATGAGGAAGGATGACAAGGAAGTAGTGGTATGCCCCCTTGAGAGGACAGACGGGTTCAAAGAACATGAGTGTGCTCTCAAAATGGACAGAGACACTAGAAGATGAAGGAAAAAAGCATAGGGGTAAAAAAAAGATAAGGATGATGAAGATGCAGACTAGAAGAAATGTTAGAGTGGAAAAGATGAATGGTAGGATGAGAAAGAACCCTTCAATATTTTTCCAAAATACTAATAGGTGTTGCATTAATCATCGTTGGGTGTTAAAATGACACAAATGGATAACACACTATGGTATGACATAGACCAAGGTGTGCAAGGTCATCCACTTGCAAAACAAATAGTCGTAGACAAGGAATGTCCTAACTCGTACTAAGGGCTAAGTTGTCCCAATCTTTTTGTTACGACACACCAAAGACAACAATCAAGAGAAAACAAATAGGTCATGAGATGTCATCGCACCTCTAAATACTTCATGGGAAATCCTCGAGGTAGCTAGTAACATGACCAAGAGATAAAAGAATAAAATGATAAGACAAAATAAACCAGCAAAATTAATAGCCATTCAATGTGTTTGCCAATATTTGTTTGTCACAGGTGGATTGCTTGATAGTTTGATAGTTTTGACAGTTGGATGGTGCCTATCGTCAAGAAAGGACACATCCTGAAAGGGAAAATGAAATTTGACAAGGCCCAAGTCCAAGAAGGACACATCTTGGAGGGGACCATAGAGTGACGAGATTGACATTGTTTTGGCAATTTGATTGATTTTGACTTGATGACTGATTGGACTATGTTGTCTATTGGTTCACGATTTAAATGTTGACATTTCAAATGACTCTCTTGTGTCTGCGTGTGACCATGTCTAACTTATTTGATTGATGTGACGAATGCTAACTCTGTTTTGGGATTTTTGAGAGTTATTTGGATGTTTTTTGTGTTTTTCAAATATTTTGATTTTTTTGGATTTCTGATGTTTATGATTTTTTGGGGTTTTTGACATGTTTTGATTTTTTTTCCTTTTTTGAAATGTTTTATTTTTTTGAAATGTTTTTTTTGTTTTTTTTTTGTCTTTTTTTTAAAATGTTTTGAGAGGATCGAGACAAATGCATGTGAATGATGCCTACACACAAGAATCTAAGGACAAACATGATTGTGCCCCTAGTCAAGTTGAATACCAATTGATAGGTGATGATGATGATGACATTGTTTGACGTGGGAAAGACAGATCCCCAAACAATGCGAGGATGAAGATTGAGACCAAAGGATCAAGGTTTGCAGTAGGGTTAGGAACAAAGCCAAGGAACATTTTGGATGATGCGCTAGGATGCATAGCAAGATTGTATGGATTAGACCCGTTGCATTTGGAATTATGCCTTTTCAAGATTGAATGGGATGATGGAGTATCCTTAGACCGTTTGACAATGGAAAACCAAGATAGGAGAAAAACATGAAAGGATGATAGGTGGCCTTGGTAAAAGATAGGAGACATGAGACTAGAGGAATAGTCATATGATCTTCAAGGACTATGCCGCATAGGAATAATTAGTTTTGTCGAATATATGGGTCTAGATAATGCTATGAAGGAAATGGCATGATGTTTCATGAATAGTATGTGACCAAAGGATAGACATGTCAAGAGTTTTCCCAAAGCATGATTTATATTTGTACTCCAGTCCTTATCAAGATAAAATTAGGTAGGAAAAACATATGGAAATGTTAGGGCTTAGATGGATAGATGGAAATGTCATGAGGAAGGCATGGGAGATGAGACGATTTTCCCCCAAGTGTAAAATTTCACATAGATAATTGCTCTTATACATGATGCCTATTTTCCAAGTTTTCATCATGGTACATATCCAAAGCACCATAAGAATGGTTTTCACTATTGGACGAAATTTTTCTCTTTACTATTTTTAATTTTTTAATTTTTTTTGTATTTTTAACTTTTCTAGATGGCCTTGATATTTTAGTTGATCACTAAATGTTCTAAATCCACAGAGGGTGTTGATGTAGAGACTAGTGCCATGATATTCCAATAATGACCTTTATGAAGTAGTTTCCTTATCAAGATCATAGTTCTTGCATACAGATGATTGATGCCATTGTGATCCTTTTTTGATACTAGAGTTGGCCTTATAAAAATACACACATCGTGATAGAGTTCCATGAGAGTCCTTATGATAAAGATTTGTTGCCAAAATGTGATGAATTTGTGAGGTATGTGTTTTAGACTTTAGGCGTGATGTAGGATTATGATGGATGATGGTAGATGTGGAAGGGTTGTTTGGACATTTGGATGAATCACTTTTTATTTTCCAAGCTTGGGATGTTGGATGGGGGAGTTTGGAATTTTGATTAGGATAGCGTTTGGAACCAACACTTTAAGATGCCTTGCTTGATGACCATTTTGAAGGAGGTGGACATTTATTATATGTGGGATTCCTTTTTTCTTGTGGCTCCACATTTTGATTGACTTTTGGATTTGGAATATTTTCTTTTCTTGATACATTTTTCTTTGGGATCCATTTTAACTTCATTTTTCCACTTGATTTTTTGTTTAATTCAATGGCCTTTGACATTTGATTTTTAACTTTTGATTTGTAAGACTTTTTTTTTGTTGGTTTCAAATGGAAAGTTTATTCATGTTGGAATGATGTTTTATGGTGTGGATGGAAGGAGTGTTGGAAACAACCTTATGACAAGGATTACTCATGGCCTCTATTTTAATGTTTGTATCAGATAAAGTTTCCCCCAATATCAAGGAGGTACCACTAACATCATTAGATTCTCCAATTGAGGAATAGCCAAGACCTTGATGTCTAGGATTTTCATAAAAATGTATTGGTTCTCAAATTCCTTGGTCTTGTATGCCTAGTCCTCTTCCTTGATACTGCATGCTTTGACATATTATCTTTGTGATGGGGTGTTTGTCATTTTGGAAGCAAGATGCAATCCCATCATTGTGTATGTGGAGATCATTACTCAGTATTTTCTCATATGCAAAAAAGCTTGCTCTTACAAAGATAGATGATCCTAGTTGATAAGATGTTGTCGCTTCATTGACATGTTGGATATATTTCTGATTGATATCTTTGGTCTAATTTTGTGAGATGTCAAATTCAAACGGTTCTACTGGTGCTTCCAAGTTGATGTCAGAACCATCTTTATGGTCATTGTCATAGAGTCCAGTGAATTCAACTATAGCTTGATCATTTACAAATATTTCCAAAGTAGAATACTCTTGTTCTAGAGGAAGATCATCTATGTGTCCAAAGGAGGAAAGTGTCTCATTTTGGGAAATATTTTTTTTTGTAGTTTGGGTAGGATTATCCTCAAATATGTGATCATGAATGGCATAAAGGTTGATGAGCTGATTATTTTGGGTTTCTTGATCAATGGTAGTGTCTTGGTAAAAGATCAGATTGTCTTGGACGACATGATTGGGAATGGAATCTTTATCAAGGATAGGTGTATTTTGGATGCTATGATTATCTAGAAGGACTTCTTAAATGGATTTAAGGATGGGGTCATGGGGTGGACTACTTTGATCTTGACATGAAGGTGAAGTTATGATGCCATGCCTTGGGTTTTCATCTTGACATATATCCTCAAATTTAGGCAATGGAATGTGACTTTGGACAAGGATAGAATTTGAATGACTAAATGTATGTTGGGATAGAATGACTTGGAAATGATTAGTGGATGAAGTACTAGGATAGGACATGGAGGATTGGAAGGGATTAGTGGATGGTTGATTTTCCTTGTAAAAGTTAGGATAAGGGTGATAAATGCATGTTTGTTGTGTATAAATGGTATGGCTTGTGTTAAGTGAGTCTTGATAGTGAGGGTAGATGGTTGAATGACTAGGACTTATGGATTGTTGGTAGGAAGGGAATTATTATTTGGATTGGATGAATTGTCTTTTGAAGTCTATAGCTTGTTGGTATTGACCATTATGGAGTAACTAGTATTCAACTTGACTAGCAAGCATATCAAGGTGAATTGAAGACATGATAGTTAATTCTAAAGAATGGCAATGCAAAGGTACGACTTAAGCCTATGGTATGCAACCTAAACTACGTTGTTTTTCTGGGTGGCAAGCAGTTGCGATTTATGATAGTCAATTGTGTTGCAAAAAAGAAAATGTGTTGTTTTAGGCATAAATTGCATTTCAAAAAAGCAAATGCATTGTTTAAGGTAGAAAATGTATTGTAAAAAAGAAAATGCATTGTTTAAGGCAGCAATTGCATTGCAAAAAAAGTAAATGTGCTGTTTTAGGCAGCAATGGCATTACAAAAAATCAAATGCGTTGTTTTAGGAAACAATTGCATTGAAAAAAAGAAAATGTGTTGCTTCAGGAAGCAATCGCGTTGCAAAAAATCAAATGCATTGTTTAGGGAAACAATTACGTTGCAAAAAATAAAATGCATTGTTTAAGGCAACAATTGTGTTGCAATTTGAACAAGGCCTAGTTTTCTTACAATTTTGACAAATTTTTGAAGTTGTTCTAGTTTGAATGTGACTTTCTAGATTTGCAAAAGGTTTTTTTATGTGTTCATTGAATCAACAAACACTTGGAAAACACATGATTTTTTCTTGATTTTTTTGAAACAAGCACATTGAAGACAAGCACAAATCCTAGGGATGGCAAGGACTATATTCACTAGATTCCCACTTGGATTTCTCCAGCCACACTTTTTCTTAGCAGGTGACTTAGAAGATTGGCCACACTGGCTCCCCTCCATGACACTCACTTCTCCAAGTCAATAAAGCTTCGAGTTCTTATGACTCTCCCATGACAAAATCTTCACCTCTACTAAGAACTACGAGAACATGGGATGGCTTGGCAACGACCGTTGCTACACCAGGAAATATAAAGGGATTTTGGCAACTACACAAAAGGTTTTTAGTTTGGGCACCCATTCAAGTGGCTATGCGTGAGACAAGATTAACTTGTCTACACAACAAATCTACACTTGTAATGCTAAGTTTTCTATTAGCATTCACATTTGTATACCGGTCGAGAGTAGCTTGGATAAAAAGCTTCATTTCTGGTTTGAGTTGCCTTGGGGTGAGTACTTTTTACCACCAAGAAAGGAAAAATTCCTAGAGTCAATAACAATTTCTCTTGGACCTAGAATCACACAAGTACGCAAGGAGAGAGGATCCTTTTATTATTGAATCAAGGTTACACAAATTGAAAACACTTGTTCATTTTAATGTCCAAATTGAAATGTGGGGGTGGTAAAGTAACAACCTCTAAGTGTTTTTGTTTCTCAAGATCACACAAGGTGCAATAGAATTGCATACAAACTTAAAAGCTATCACTACACCACAAGACACACAAAACACTTGTTCATTTTAAACCTGACTTAATGTGAGACAAACAATGTTCATTTTAAGCCAGTGCTATGAAGATGCATGCAAATTTTAGCCTTGATGAGTTTCAATGCATTTTTGGTTCATTTTTAACCCATGAGTGAATATGCATGTTCATTTTAAACCCATGAAATGTGAATACAAGTTGTTTGTGATTGTTTATTTTCTTTTAGGATTGTAAAGGAG
>VDFB02281492.1:1067788128-1067934602 GCA_007258455.2 Sequoia sempervirens | reverse complement strand
AGGTTGACCAAAACTTAATCATGGAACTAGTTGAACAAAAAAATATCATTTTGTTGCTTGTAGAATATGATATTTTTATTTAGGGTCCGTGTATACAACCTAAGTGGATCAAATATTTATTGATAACCATAAATCTTTGATATCTCTACCTTTCATATTCAACACATATGGACTAATAGTTGAACACAAAAAATCTATTTGTTGTTATAAAAACAACACAAATGATTTAAAATACAACTTATATTGAACAAAAATGGACCAATAGTTGAACACTAAAACTTTTTGAAAATCCTTCACATTTAATGGGAAAATACATGTTATTTATTGTGCTCACCTTTTATATTTGTGATAGGACAAACTATTAATATAAAATTATCCAATGCTTGTACATTGCTACCCCAATTGTTGTACACATAAGAACAATATTTTTTCACTATGATAACAATACTTGTTTAAATGAGTGTCTTATTTTATTAAATGAGCATTTTATTTTTTAAATGATATACTTATAGTGGAGAGTTGTGATATTTTATTTGAAACAAAAAAATACTTATTTCACTTCTTCATGAATGTATTTATGTTTTTTTCATATAACATTTAGAGGTTCTCATGTGTTCAAGTATGGGTCCATTTTTTATCAACATTTGGTTTTTTCTTTATTTACATTTGGATTGTTTATTTACAATATATAGTATAAATATGTGGTAAGACTGGGTATTATCATCAAGATTGAGTCTTGCGACTGTGGACCCCACGACTGGGCCCTCTCCCAATAATTTTATTTTATTTTACGAGGGATAAGTTTGCGTGGCTATAGATCAATTGTTGGTGATCTCAGTCGTTCCCCGCCATCCCGTGATGACCCCACGACACATTCTTTGTTGATTGCGATATCACGGGCGATCGCCACGTGTCTCATCTGGTGAAGCCGAAGGAATGATAAATACTTTGCCACGTCTTTAATACATTATGATGCGGGTTGCTAAAGGAGTTATAAGATGCACATGTTTTAAATCAACATAGATGTTATAATCTTGATAGAAAGGTGCTCGATGGTTAATAACAAGGCTGGCGACTATGTTGAACAAATAGGATTGCCGATGGTTGAGATCCACAGTTGCCCACCATCGCGTGATCAAAAGTTGCGAGGTCTTTATTGATTAAGATATCATGGGTGGGCGCCACGTGGATCTCCTTGGCAATGAGTAGGATGGTGGGCCCCTTATTGCCACGATGGAGACTATGTCAGTTTGCTTTGAAGGTAGTCATTCGATGATTTGACCAAGGTGAAAGATCGATGGCTAATATTTGAATCTACATCAAATGCGATTAGAGCCATTTGTGTAGCACGTGAGTAAGCTTTAATGGAGGACATGCCATATACTACCATGGTTTGATCAAAATAAAGCAACTATTCTTTTGCTTTTGGTATCACAAAGCATTCAAAACATCTTAAATGGGGATTGTAGGTTGATATGTTCTGTATGAGGATTTGATAAGTAGTATTGGGTTAGGATACATGTTGAGGAGATTGTAAAGCAATGTTCTCTAGGATCTTATATGTTATGTGTTAAATTTTTCATAAACCCTTAAATTATTATGAATTTGACTCCCCTAATAGATATATAGTATTGATCTGAGTTGTACTAATTCTTATGGTTCAGTATTTGTTTGTCTTTACCTAGAGTTTTCTGCAAATTGCAAATCAATGACTATCTTATACTGTGAAAATGTGTTCTAGTTATCTCATGCTCCAAATAGTTGATATTATTGATGAAGAACCAATTCTATTCGGTATTATCTTATTATGTTGAGCTATTTAAATGATATTATCTATTGTTGTTAATGTCATTTATGATAATGGTGTAGAGGTTGTAAATGCATTAAGGGATCACCCTCCCAGGTCTTGCAGAGCCCAAAGTGTAGGAGGTCTTTAAAATCCTCATCAGTTAGTCTAGGTCCTTCAAGTTGCCCTTGATTGGAATTGGAAATTCCATAGGTAAATTAGAAGGCCAACCTAGTTACAGTAAAAATAACCAACAGGTAGAGGGGAGAGAGATAGAGGGATTCAGTGAGAGAGAGAGGGAGGGAGTGGGAGAGAGATAGAGGGTAGAGGGTTAAGGGTAGAGGGGAGGGAGATAAGAGTGAGTGAGAGAGAGAGACTTGAGAGAGGGAGAGGGGGTAGGAGGGTGAGACTTGAGAGGGAGGGAGGGAGTGGGAGAGAGATAAAGGGTAGAGGGTTAAGCATAGAGGGTAGAGGGTTTAGAGTTTAAGGGTTACTAGTTTAGGGTTTAGGGTTAAAGGTAGAGGGGAGAGAGATAGAGGGAGTGAGTGAGAGAGAGATCTGAGAGAGGGAGAGGGGGCAAGAGGGAGAGTCTTGAGAGAGAGGGAAGGAGTGGGAGAGAGATAGAGGGTAGAGGGTTAAGCGTAGAGGGAAGAGGGTTTAAGGTTTAGGGTTAAAGGTAGAGGTGAGAGAGATAGAGGGAGTGAGTGAGAGAGAGAGAGACCTAAGAGAGGGAGAGGGGGTAGGAGGGAGAGTCTTGAGAGAGAGAGAGAGGAGGGAGTGGGAGAGAGATAAAGGGTAGAGGATTTAAGGATTTAGGGTTAAGGGTAGAGTGGAGAGAGAGAGAGAGACCTGACCTAAGAGAGGGAGTGGGAGATAGATAGAGGGAGAAAGGGTTAAGGGCAGAGGGTAGAGGATTTAAGTGTTTAGGGTTTAAGGGTTATGGGTTACGGGTTACGGGTTTAGGGTTTAAGGGTAGAGGGAGACACATAGAGGGAGTGAGTGAGAGATAGAGAGATACCTAAGAGAGGGAGAGGGGGTAGGTGGGAGAGACTTGAGAGAGAGAGAGGGTAGAGGGTAGAGGGTTTAAGGGTTCAGGGTTTAGGTTTAGGGTTATAGGTAGAGGGGAGAGAGATAGAGGGATTCAGTGAGAGAGAGAGGGAGGGAGTGGGAGAGAGATAGAGGGTCATTAATTATTTTATAAAATTAATTCAATAAACATGATAAAAAAATCAATGTCATGACTTATTTTATGCTTACATTAAAAATTACCAAGCTCCTAAGGACAGGGTCATTTCTAGACCAAAACCTAAACCTTAAGGGTTCATGGTGACCTTGCCTACATATCCCCTTATGGGAATTAGAGGCTTTGTAGTTCTCCTACTTATGTTAGAGGGATTTCAATCTCTCCTATTGTATGACATCTATGATCTCATACTTAAACCATGACTATTCGTTAAGCATAAGCTATCACCTAGTCAATTGTAATATAATGATAAAATAACATTTCCATCAAGTCTTGGGTGCATAATAAAAATTCACAATATTCACAAGGGGCATATTGTACCATAATCTCAAATATCATAGACAATGACTATCATGAGAAAACCTCTATATACACCACTTGACTAGCTCATACACATCACAAGTACAACAATCATTGGGTCATACACAAATCACGAGTACAATGGTGATTAGCTCATATGTACATTACAAGCACAATAGTGATTATCTCATTTACACATCATAAGTACAACTATGACTATCTCATTTATGCATCACAAGTACAAAAATGAATGGCTCATACACATATCATAATTACATTATTGACTAGCTCTAACATACATCACAAATACATAGTGACTAGCTCTAGCACATCACACATAAATAGTGAATAGTTGACACATCACAATGGTTGACTAACACATGCCCATAATGCATCCCAGATAGAAAAGATCATTTATGTATTATACACTACACCATGGGTCCCATCATTTCCTTTGTTCTCTTGCACCACTAGACAACTAGGAAGAGGATTTGATGCATTCCATACTACACCACAGGTATGTCCTCAACCTAACAAGGCCAAGTATACAATCTAACAACTAGGAAGGTGACTCAATGTATCCCATACTACACCCTAGATCTGACCTCCATCCCAAGGCATTCCACAAGTAGTAACCTTACCATAGCCATTGGATTATAACTTCAATCTCCTATAGGCCACTGGCAACATGTCTATCCATCGTAGAAGAAGTAGCTTCTGAAAAATACCACCTAGTGATGGTACTAATAGTTTTAACTATATTCTTCACAATCCTGGGTAGAACTTGGTGTTGGTCACTTCTGTAATTATCAATGAATAATAGTGAACTCCCTTTATATAATAATTAGCCCTAGATTTATGTTATCCACAAGGGTGGGTCTCTACCTATGCAACCATTACCACATCATAACCAATGTAGCCCATAAAAAACTTCACCTTTGTGAACTAGATGAATGCTTGCTAGTCACTAGTAGTAGCCCAAATATCGATCATTGGCACAGTCTAATGACTACCTATCATTGCTCAAATATCTTAAAGGTTGACACTTGGATGGGTCATACATAACATGAATCAAAATCACAATCAATAGGTACACATTCTTATACATAGATACCTCTAGATATGGAGTGAGTTTTCACAACACATAAAGGTTACATGGAACCAACACAAGGTGAACTTCATCCAACACAAACATATATTCAAATACTGACTAGAAAGTAGTGAAATCTATTACTTCATTAAAATTACTATTCAAAAGCATATTATGTAATAATTATAAGTTATATGTTTTTCTTAAATTAACCACACCTATTTGGTATCCATTTCAGCATAAAAATAAATCCTTCTAAAGAGAGAAGGTCAAGCCAATTAGGAACAACTCTAACCCTTGGAGTTATCCCCTTGAACCCTCCCCCTAATGGTTTGAGGTCAGAAAGACATTCTTCTCCCAAGGACTGCCTACGTACCCAATTCCAAACATATCAAAGTCACATGTAGTTCTACTTACAAGGTTCTTCAAAGTACTTATGCATAGGTTCCCATAAACCAATTTTTAAAAATATTTCTATCAAATAAAAAATCTTAGTGGTAGTTAGGGAAATCCTAAATAAGAATATAATTTAACAACACATCCAATAACACTTCCCTTCAAGGATTTCAAGGTCTTGAATTAAAACCTACTTGGATTATTATTCATAAGTCAATTTGAACATAATTTGGTTTTTCCTATCAAAATAGGGGCTAGGCTTATTTCTCAACAAAAAATTACCTTGGTTCACACAAACCAATAGGAAAGTACTTCCATTTTAAATTTACACAATACATTCAATCTTGAGGTTCTTATACTCAATGGGTCAATTGATATATTTGAAGGACATCCAATAGTATTTATAAGCTTGTTTTAAGGATAATCAATGCTTGAAAATTGATTAAGAAAGTTTGAAACACCATATAAATTAGACCAATATATAAAAACATAACCCATTAATAATATTATCTATAATATTTTTTGATATTCTAATTTCCTTTACCCCATTGAGGAATCCCATATCTAATAATAGTCTAGCTCATAGATTGGGTAGTTTATTGATACTAAAGATGACAAAGATGGTCAATAGTAAGGTATCATGAGATGTTACATAGCATGGTTACATTGGATTTATCTCTTAAACTAGTCTCAAGAATATTGTAAAATTAAATGGAATTTTCCTTCTATTTAGTATGCAATCATATTACAGTTCACCATAGCTATAACATCGTTCCTTCACTAATATAATAATTCTAATATCAAGGTTCTTGTATTTAAAATGTTTTGGTCATATAAAGAATTTTCCATGGTATCGATAAATAATCAAAAGAACTAATTTTCAACATTAAACATATTTTTAATAAAGTGTGGTTATAGTACCCATAAATTAAGTCACCCTTACAATATTATGCAACTGGAAGAGACAAGGCTCATATTAATTATATATGATTCTTGGTTTACATTATAAGGTTATCTTATATCTAAATATTTGACCTATAACTCTTTGCCATCTTATTTACCTTAAGACCCAACATAAATATATTCAATTAATTAACCTTTGAATTTAATAAGATCTTGGTTTATGAATTTCTCCCGAACCTGAATTATTTCACATATGAAATGTTAGAGTGAATAATTTATCTATTCACGATACTTAAGTGTTCTTATGTTGCTGAGGTTAGAAAAAATCTTGTGTAACTAAAAGTGCAACCTTAGTCCTCAATAGGTTACCAAGTTGTTTGGTAAACCTCATGTGCATACCTTGGGGTTGAAATAATTTCCATCTCATCTCAAATGTCACTCAACATTTGGCATCAAGGTTTATGACTTGGTCAAATGGGTTGTTTCTTTGCACATTCCACGTGATCCTAAATTTGACACCAATAGGACATGTGTCTACTTATTTGTGCCACATGATGGGACACTTCTTAATCCACATGATAGGAGGATTTCCTCTTCCTTTCTTATTTAAGCAAGCTTGTAATATACATTTCAATTAACTCTTATCAATCTCTTTGATAATGGCGAATTAGGCTCATCATTTTATGCAAGTGTTATTTTTGTGGAAGCATAAGGTTTTTGTTGTTATGAACTTGTTTAGGAATTCCAACCTCAAAAAGGTAGCACATGAGGTTCAACAAATACCTTAGTAAACTCTAGAGGCTTAAAGAGTGCACATTCAATTAGACAATATTTTTTCTAAATTCATCAAACTAAGTAACCTTAATTATAGTGAATAGATATATTATTAATTCTAACACACCACCCCCCCCTTAAGTGATACTTAGGGAAATAACAAAAGTGAAAATAGATAGAAATGTGTCTCGACTATTGGGTCATGTTAGGTACCCATGTAGAAGGTAGAAGGTAGATGGTTAAGGGTAGAGGGGACAAATATATGAGTGATGAGAGAGAGAGACTTGAGAGGAGGGTGGTAGAGGGTGAGACTTGATAGAGAGGGAGGGAGGGAGGAGTGGGAGAGAGATAGAGGGTAGAGGGTTTAAGGTTTAAGTTTAAGGGTTAAGGGTTTAAGGTTTAGGGTTAAGGGTAGAGGGGAGAGAGATAGAGTTAGTGAGTGAGAGAGAGAGACCCGAGAGAGGGAGAGGGGGTAGGAGGAGAGTCTTGAGAGAGAGAGGGTAGAGGGTAGAGGGTTTAAGGGTTTGGGGTTAAAGGGTTAAGAGTTTAGGGTTTAGGGTTATGGGTAGAGGGGAGAGAGATAGAGGGATTCAGTGAGAGAGGGAGGGAGTGGGAGAGAGATAGAGGGTTAATGGTTAAGGGTAGTGTTGGTTTTTTTTACTATAACCAGGTTGGTCTTCTAATCTACCGATGGAATTGATAATTCCAATCAAGGGTAGCTCGAAGGACCTAGACCAACTGACGAGGATTTTAAAGACCTCCTACACTTTTTGCTCTGCAAGACCCGGGAGGGTGATCCCTTAATGCGTTTACAACCTCTACACCATTATCGTAAACAACATTAACAAAAACAAATAATCTCATTTAATAGCTCAACATAATAGGATAATATTGAATAGAATTGGTTGTTCATTAGTAATCTCAACTATTTGGAGCATGAGATAACTACAACACATTCCACAGTGTAAAATAGTCATTGATTTGCAATTTGTAGAAAGCCCTAGGTAAAGACAAACAAAATCATGAACCATACAAATTAGTACAACTTAGATCAGTGCCATATATCCATTGAGGGAGTCAAATTCATAAACATATAAGGGTTTATGACAGATTTAACACATAACATATAATATCCTTGAGAACATTTCTTTACAATTTCATCAACATGTATTCTAACCCAATACTACTTGTCAAATCCTTATGCAAAACATATCCACCTACAATCCCATTCAAGCATTTTAATTAATTCCTTGAATTAAAGCCAAAACATAAATCATACACACCACAATAGTGAGATGAACGAGACAACCCTTGATTATCTTATTCAAAATTCAGATATGCATGTACAATGGAGAGACATGAGTTTGAATTAATCATTTCAATTCAAATGCCAGTACTATCATAAAACATCAAAACCTACTACAAAATGACTCAAAACCTAAATTACATTTTCCTTAAAACCATCAAACTTTACAATTTGCTCTGCAACTCTACCTAGACTCGACCAAAAAATATCTAACTTGCTAACCCATACTTTTGGCCTTGAAATCCCTCTTATAGAAAATGAAGGAGAAAACAAGCATCGAGCCAGAAAGTACGCATGTCACCAACCAATTAAAACACCTGGTGATATTCCAAAAATTGTTACAACATCAATCACCCTGAAGAATCTTCTTGTTCATAGTGTCCGCTAAGAATGGTTAATGCAACAACAAAAAAACTCAAGAATCCTGCTCCCAGATTGCCACCAAAAACAAAACTGGAATCCATTGTAACTGTAACAGCTGATTTTCCAACCGTTAGAAGCCCACTCTTTTACTTCTCCTCAGTTAAATACTTATTTACCCATTTCTGATATTCCTCATTAGTTGGCCAGTCAAAATTAATTACCTCATTTACCTTGACATTATAAAGTGTGTATTTAACTGCTACCTGATTTTCCTCTCTTTCAAAAGATTCCAAAAATGAGCCGGTGCCAATGATTTTGTCCATACAACTCACCAAAAAATCATAGTTTGAGTCATCACAAATTAATTTAATTTGATCATTGATGACCTCATTTTCCTGATCCTGCCACTGTTGGAGTGACCTGATATTCCCCTGCTCATCAATTATGTCAAGTAACAATGTGTTACCCCAATCATCAAAATTCTTCCCCAACTCTTTGATCTTCCTACTCAAGTCATCGGGTAAGATCTGAAAACCTTGCAATGATTTAACTAACACTTGAGTAGGCCTTAATGATCGGGGCCTATTATTTATATCAAACCTTGAGGCCTTATACATTATATCTAAATCACTGGCCCTAGGGATCCACTTTTCAATTAATGGTATAACCTCCTGATCCCTATCAATATTCTTTATTGCATCTAATAATAAAGAATATAAAGAATATATAGATGATAGTCTATTATCAACTTTCTCATTCAAATCCCTTAAGACAATAGTAACAATCTCCTTTTGCTTTAAAAGGGATCCCTCCTCACTTACATTCAATGATGCTTGTAATTCTTCAATTTTTTGCATTAGCTGCTTCTTCATAGGATCAACAGAGCATTCTACCTCTTCATCATTTTTTTCTAAATAAGGGGTGAGGGAAGGATTTTGACTAGGAGACGCTAGTGTGGAAACAATAGGAGAAGCAGGAGGAACTGACCCTGATGTAGAAGGAAATGTACTGATCCTTGGAGCGCTTGATGTTTCCCCAATCTGTTTGTACCTTAACCTATCCACCTTAGTTTGCAGTTCAATATTCCTTTGTTGTATCTTACTATACTCTTCAATTAAAAGATTATATTTCTCCATTAGGCTTTTCTTTTCAGCCTCCTCTCTTTCAACAGTCTTTTGGGCCAATTTGGCCAAATTTACAGTTAAATCAGTAGCCTTAGTGGTTGAGGTCTCTAAAGCCCTCTTTATTATTAACCCTCCTCTAAAAGTTGGGTTAATATTAGTAAAATTTGGCTTTTTACCTTGAGGGGCCAATGCCCAAATTTCCAAGGTCTCATATTCTTCATTAAAGGCAAAATCTTGCAACATTGCCTTGACCTCTTCTTTAGAGTCTTGCAAGGGATGCTTGGACTTTAGAATAGAATTAAAAGCTACAACATATGCAATGTCCCATTCAGGTAAAATCAAGACACCAACCTGACTTACCAGTTTTCTTCCTTCCCTAGGAGTGATGTTCTTGAATTCATCCATTAATTCAACTTTCACTTCATCATCATTTCCCTGGTCTGACTTGTCAGGCCTCAATTCTCTTCTCTTCTTACACTTATCTTGGTATTCTTCAAATTTCATCCTCCATACCAATTGCAAGAAGACAAGAGTTTTTACAAATGCATCATCATCTAGAAAATCCTTACATGCTTCCATCCTTGCATCTTGCACATATTTACCTTTCATATCCAAGTCAGATAAAACCAACTCAGCTGGCCTAGGAGGGGAAGGCATACCAATCTGCATATCTTGATCAATAACAACAATTTCATCCATCAAATCCTCTTGTGGTTGATCAGTTCTTTGCCTCTTAGGGCTTGGCTCGGATGGTGGTGATGAGGGACTATCCTCAGGTGATGATTCCAAATCAATGATTTTAATTGCCCAAGAATTTTGAATTTTGGACTTGGCTGTGTAGGAAATTTCATTATTTGTTTTCCTTTTCTATCCACTTCCTCCTCATCACTGTCATCATCCTTTTTCCTTCTATAAATGGGCCACCTTTTTGTAGGTTGGTATGTTGGCCTTGTCTCAATTGGCCTGGCGCCTTGTTCCTGTACACCTAGACCCAATTCTAAGTTTATCTTCTTGGTCCTCAGGGTGCCCATAATTTCTTTGAAGTTCTCCATTAGAAAGTCAATTTTCTTATGGTGTGGACTGAACTCCAATAATGGATCATACTTTGGATCCATTTTGTGCACAATATCCAATAGCTTATCATAAGCTATCCATTTCTCCTTGTTCAACTCCTACCTATTTAGGTCAAATTCATTTCTAATCAAATCCTCAGGAAAGTTGAACTCATGCACAAACTTACCACCTTTTATTCTTTGTCTGAAAAGGGAAAAGAAACCCTCAGGATCATGCTGCCACTTTGGACCACACATCAAATGGTAATCTTCAAAGAATTTTCCAAAATGCACCTAGCCTCCTTTTGAAAATAAAAAATTTTGATACCACTGTATAATCTGGGAAAAAAGTTCCTTTACCCTTCCCAGTAAGGTTGTCCTCATGGATACAACCAATCTGCCACATAACCTTTGCAAACCCCACTCTTGGTGGCACATTGTATGGCAAT
The DNA here is from genome assembly GCA_007258455.2 of Sequoia sempervirens. Taxonomy (NCBI): domain Eukaryota; kingdom Viridiplantae; phylum Streptophyta; class Pinopsida; order Cupressales; family Cupressaceae; genus Sequoia; species Sequoia sempervirens. The sequence continues at coordinate 1,067,923,816 of VDFB02281492.1, read as the reverse complement.
ATATTAGGGGTCCCTTGAAAACCATACAACCTCAAAACAATGTTGACTGAGTATGGAATAATGTCACCCCAGTAATGGCAGACTTTCAATTCTGGCCTCCTCCCCTTTGGTCTGAGGAAATCATGCAATTCCTCAAGAATCCTGCGTACATTCACCATCAGTTTGGCCCTCAATCCAGAAGAAAAACAATTATAAAATTTCACATAACTGGTTCTTTCCTTATTACAAGATAAATCTGCAACCCATATCTGTACTGGAAATCTTTCTCCATCAACTAATTGCCTTAATTCCATCTTCTCAGAGAAAAAGTCAGCATTCTTGAACAAGAACGTATACATTAACAAAGAATACCAAAATAATTGAGTGCCTATATCATTTTTCTATAACTTCAACAACCCTTCATGTATCCTTTCAGCCAAGAAAGAAGAAAAATCATAAGTTACAGAGAAGGTAGGGTGTTGTATTTGCACCCCCATGAACATGTAAGCAATGGGCATCACAGTACTAGGATTGAAACCTAGAATCTGGCATAATGAATAAAAAGTGGCCAAGAAATGATTTGCAAAATAGTTTAATCTGAAAGGTTCTTGGTCACTAGGGCTAATATGAAATCTTGAACCTCCTACCCTAGCCAAATGAGGTGGGAGCAACTTGGCTTTGTAAAGTGACTTCAACTTCCCATATTCCTACTTCATCTCCTCAAGATTGATTAGAACCAAGTACACAGTAGGCTCACTCAAATCAAGAACCTGTTGGAATTCTTCTTTGTTAATGCATAACATAACCCTTCCATCATTATCTCTGATTACCCATGTGACAGGGTCATATCGTGCAACAACTGCCTTAAGCAAGTCTACATTAGGGAACACATTTGGCACCACTAGCTTCCCCAAATCGTACATCCAACCGTTCGAAAAGGGGAAAGGAAAATTTCTCTATCCATACCACAATATGAACATCTCCAAACCTGTGAGAGGAACCCTAGCATCAACTATATTGGAACAATTGCATACTAACCCTTCCCCTAGGATTTTTCCTCACATCAAAACCAATCCCTTCTTCCTATCATTTTTTGACAAGGGGAATTGATCGAGGAAGTCATCATATAGGTTCCTATTTAAATAATCAATTTGGCCAGAATGTTGCTTTGGTGGTGCCATCTTAGATAAAATAGGGCCTCTTTACAATTCCAAACTTTAAACAACTAGGACTAACCAGAAATATGAAATTATAGAATAAAACCCTGTAATTTCTCACAATTTAGTTCGCCTATAGCCCTAAAAAATTTAGCAACAAGCCCTATGACAAGAACAGAACAAATTTTCCCAAATTCAGGTTCAAAATAACTAGGAGACGCAAAAATTAACTCATGGCTTTGTGTTTTTAGAAACTCCAACTTCTTGTTGTAGCAATTCTTAACTGTCTTCAGCTTGGAGACTACTACACAAAGATACTTGAATGCTTTATGATACAATAAAAGTAGGAGAATTGTTTTTATTTCAATCAAATCATGCCAGCAAGTGTCTCATCTGCCATTAAAGCTCACTCGCGTGCTGCACGAACAACTTGAAATGTATTTTATGAAAATTTAAATATTAGCTGTCAATCCTTCAATTTGATCAAATCATCAAACGACTGCCTTCAAAAGAACTGACACAATCATCCACATGGCCATAAGGTCCCACTTTACCATATGCTTCCAAGGAGATCCATGTGGTGGTTGCTCACAATATCGCGGTCAGTAAAGAGCAACTTTCGATCACGTGATAGCTGGCAACCGTAGATCTTGATCATCAGTAATCTTGTTCTTTCAATATAGTCGCCAAATTTTCCATTAACCATCGAGCATCTTCACTGCCGAGATCATAACATATCCACTAATTTGAAACATTTGCATCTCACAAATGCTTTAGTAACCCACTAAATAATGTATTAAATCCAAATTAATTTACCAAAGTATTTCATTGTCCCTTCGGGTTCACTAGATGAGACCATCAGATGAGACACATGGTGCTTTCCCGCGATATCACAATCAACCAAAGTAGTGTGGTGAGGTCATCGTGGGATGGCGGGGAGCAACTGAGATCAAATGATAATTGATCAATGGTCACACAAATTTTTCCCCCTGCAAAATAAAACATTAATTAAAAGGAGGGGACATCACTAGGCAGACGATAAACAATGACATAACTTGTTTTAAAACGATGAAGCACGGGGCCATCCAAGACTTAGGGAAAAATAAAATCATGCGAAGGAATTAAAACAATAAGACCAAGAGGACCCAGCGTAGATGAAATGATGGGGAATTAGTTTTTTTTTAAACTCCACCAAAAGTAAGAGAAAAATAGATCCCACCCAAGGCGTAAGATAAACAATAGGGTTTAACATGAAGACAAAGACAAAACCCCAACCTTAGGAATTTCCCAGTAACATAATACATGACATGAAAGGAACACAAGGAGAAAAAAATGAAGCTCCATTAGGCTATGTTGGAACAATTATACACTAATCCCTCCCCTAGGGTTTTTCCTCGCATCAAAACCAATCCCTTCATCCTATCATTTGTTGAGAAGGGCAATTGATCTAGGAAGTCATCATATAGGTTTCTACTTAAATAATCAATCTGGCCATAGTACTGCTTTGTCGGTGCCATCTTGAGTAAACTAGGGCTTCCTTGCTATCTCAAACCTTAGACAGACTAGGGCTAAACAAAATATGAAATTACAGAACAAAACTTTGCAATTTTCCACAATTTAGTTAACCTATAGCCCTAAAACAATTATCAATAAGTCCTACGACAAGCACACAAATTTTTTCCCCCAAATTCGAATTCACTCACTCTTATCTCCCTCCCATATACCCTTAACCCTCTACCTTCTACCCTCTACCCTTAACCCTCTACTCTCTATCTCTCTCCCACTCCCTCCCTCTCTCTCTCACTTAATCCCTCTATCTCTCTCCCCTCTACCCATAAGCCTAAACCCTTAACCCTTAAACCCTCCTAACCTCTACCCCTCTACCCTCTCTCTCTCTCAAGTCTCTCCCTCCTTCCCTCTCCCTCTCTCGGGGTCTCTCTCTCTCCTCCACTCCTCTATGTCTCTCCCCTCTACCCTTAAAACCTAAACCCTAAATCCTTAACTCTTAAACCCTAAACCCTTAACCCTCTACCCTTAACCCTGTCTCCTCTATCTCTCCCCTCCTCCCTCTGTCTCTATCAAGTCTCTCCCTCCCTAGCACCACTCCTCTCTCAAGTATCTCTCTCACTCACTCACTCAATCTATCTATCTCAAGTCTCTCTGTCCTGCCCCTTCTCCCTCTCTTGGGTCTCTCTCTCCTCACTCACTCACTCACTCCCTCTATCTCTCCCCTCTACCCTTAACCCAAAACCCTAAACCCTTAACCCTGAACTTTAAACTCTTAAACCATCTACCCTCTACCCTTAGCCTCACCTCCTTCTATCTCTCTTCCACTCCCTCCTCCCTCTCTCTCTCAAGTCTCTCCATCCTGCCCCTCTCCTCTCTTAGGTCTCTCTCACCCAACCCTCCTTCCTTTATCTCTCTCTCAAGTCTCTCCTCTCCTAACCTCCCTCTCTCAAGTCTCTCTCTCCTCACTCCTCACTCTATCTCAGAGTCTCTCCCTCCTACCCCTTCTCCCTCTCTCTTAGGTCTTTCTCTCTCTCACTCACTCCTCTATCTCTCCTCCTCCCCTTAACCCTAAACCCTTAAAACCATCTACCCTCTACCCTTAACCATTCCTCCCTCTATCTCTCTCCCACTCCCTCCCTCCCTCTCTCTCTCTAAAGTATCTTCAATATCCTACCCCTCTCACTCTCTTAGGTTTATCTCTCACTCACTCACTCCATCTATCTCTCTCCCCTTAACCCTAAACCCTAAACCCTTAAACCCTCTATCCTCTACCCTTAACCCTCACTTCCTTTATCTCTCTCTCTCTCTCAGTCTCTCCCTCCTAGCACCACTCCCTCTCTCAGGTCTCTCTCTCTCTCACTCACTCACTCAATCACTCTATCTTAGGTCTCTCCATCCTGCCCCTTCTTCCTCTCTTAGGTATTTCTCTCACTCAATCACTCCCTCTATCTCTCTCCCATACACCCTTACCCATCTACCTCTACCCTTAACCCTCCCTCCCTCTATCTCTCTCCCACTCCCTCCCTCCCTCTCTCTCTCAAGTATCTTTAATATCCCCCCCTCTCTCCCTTTCTTAGGTCTCTCTCTCTCTCACTAGCTCCTCTATATCTCTCCCCTTAACCCTAAACCCTAAACCCTAAAAGCTAAACCCTTAAACCCTCTAGCCTCTACCCTTAACCCTCCCTTCATTTATCTCTCTCTCTCTCTCTCTCTCAAGTCTCTCCCTCCTAGCACAGCTCCCTCTCTTAGGTCTCTCTCTTACTCACTCACTCTATCTCAAGTCTCTCCTTCCTACCCCTTCTCCCTCTCTTAGGTATTTATCTCACTCACTCCCTCTATCTCTCTCCTCTACACCCTTAACCCTAAACCCTTAAACCATCTACCCTCTACCTTTAACCCTCCCTCCCTCCCCCTCTCTCTCAAGTATCTTCAATATCCTACCCTCTCTCCCTCTCTTAGGTCTCTCTCTCACTCACTCACTCCCTCTATCTCTCTCCCCTTAACCTTAAACCCTAAATTCTTAAACCCTCTACCCTTAACCCTCCCTTCCTTTATCTCTCTCTCTCTCTCTCACAAGTCTGTCCCTCCTAGCACCACTCCCTCTCTCAGGTCTCTCTCTCACCCACTCATTCACTCTATCTCAAGTATCTCCCTCCTACCCCTTCTCCCTCTCTTAGGTATTTCTCTCACTCACTCACTGCCTCTATCTCTCTCCCATCCACCCTTAACCCTAAACCCTTAAACCATCTACCCTCCTATTAACTGTAAAATTTGAAAATTTTATAGTTGTCTTTAGTCATGAAAGTTTTCCAAAGAAGCCCATATCATGAATATAAAATTGATGTATTTTTCTTTTTCGCCCATGTTCTAGTCAGTATTTACCATTTGGTACCATAAAATTCACCTAACCCAAAGCATTTGAATATATAAAGTCATATCAGAATGAGATGATATAGGTCTTCCCGACCCATAAGTTATTTTATACTAACACATAGTTTTCAGTGCATCGGCAAGAGGTCATGAATGTCTTACCAATATAATTTTATCTAAGGATTCATATCGGCATGATGTAGTTCACAGTATCAATGACAAAAGGATCCTATTAGTAAGACAACAGTCATTGGGGTGAGTCATATCGAGCACATATGTGTCTTATTGACTGAAGCACAAAGAACTATATCGACCAGACTTGGGCCATCAGAGTGAATTCTCGTAGCATCCATCTGGTCTTGCCGATAAAGCAAAGGAGAATTTTGTCAATATGAGTTCATGGAGTCCTTCCGACCCCCTATGTCACACCGACATGATTGGATTTGTAAAGCCTTGGCGATAAGTTTTGATAATTGGCGAGACTGGTTTCATTGGAGAGAGATATGAGAGTCATGCTGAGTGTTGTTCCATCGGCAAGAAAATAATTGTGTCTCAGCGATCAAAAAACAGACGAAAGGAAACATCTCAATGAGATACAAAGTTAGCAAAGGAACATATGCCCGACTTACAAATTCAAAATGACATGTTTGCACCAGTGGGAGTTATAGCGATATACTTGAGATTGAAGGGATAAATCTCATGGAGACTCATAACGCTGGTGAAACTATGAGACATCTTAGTGATATATGATCAATAGTAGAGATACAAGTGAATCAAAATAACTCTCAGGGAGACTCAAAGTGTCGAGGAAACTACGAGGTGTCTTAGCAAATGTTTTAATGAACATTAGTAGAAGCCCTAATAGAAGGATCACCCAAGATTTGAAAATGTCTTGCCAAAAATATTACATGATTTGACTGAGAGAGTTTCGAAAAAAGACCTGCTACACTCGTGTTTCAGCTAAAATATTAATGGCACCATGAAGCATAAGTAACTTCATGAATTAAGGAAAATTCAATTGAAAACACTGTTGCGGAATTGATAGCGAAGAAAGCAGAAGGACAAACGAAGAACCAGGGAATTTTTTGACTCAAAAGTTTCAAGCGATATACGGTAAGCTCTTTGTGCCTTGAATTCTATAATTTTTGAAGAATGGAAGCCACTAGTTTAGGAAAATTGAAGGGGAGAAAACATGGGGAAAGTAGTCAGTCTAGAGGGAAAAAATAGAAAACTGAAATTGAGCCAGAGGTCGCTGAGCGAAAGCTAAGCCAATATCTTATCGACCAATTACCTCGCTCTAGACCTAAAGCCAGGTGATCTACACAACTTAGGGAAAAAGTGGATAAACTAGATGACAAATGTAAGCTCATAGGAGATATTTGGACACCAATAAGAGGCTATGAAATTTTTAGTTTTTATTACTATTGGAGAAATCGTTTTGAACTAGTATGTAATCCATGGAAGCTTAATCTGGGAAAGCTGGTCTTCCCTAATGTATTTGTCAATGTTGAATTGGTGAGATTGTTGGCTGCTCATTATAATTCAAAACTCAAAGCCATCTGTGACCCATCTGGGAAACCATTGATACATATATTAGAAGATGCAATAGGCAAAGTTTTCAAATTGGAAGGGGTTTGCAATGAGAAAATCATATGTGAAGAATTAGAAAGGGAATTCAAGAGGATGGAAACAATTTATAAAGGTTAGAGGTTTCCATTGCATACAATTAGACAAGGTGGAAAACCAGTTCCACTAGAGGATAGTGTTGGACCCCCCTTCCATATTGATCTTTTTGAACCCTATATGAAGTATACTTATTTCTCGATAGGCCAAGTATTGGGAATGGAAGTCCCAGAATATATGTCAATCATGCCTATGATAATCTCAGCAAATATTTAGTATCATAACTCTAGACCTTTTGATTATGCCTCATACATTTTTAAGGGGCTTGATTCTGGGTTGATGGCAGTGAAAAGTGGAGCCTCTATCTTACATCTTAGGCATTATTCATTGTTGATGCACATAGTGTTGTATTTTGGATAGGAGTTAGGGTTGTGGCCTCAGGAGATGAGAATTTACCAATTTGATAAGGAAGGTATGCCATTACCTGTTCAATTATGGACTGCTGTTTGGGATAGCAGGTTTGCTAATTCTTGTTTCATACACTTTGAGGAGTATTTTGTAAAAGCATTGTACAAATTCTATAATCATCCATGTGCTTATTCTCTATCTAATGAGATAAAGAGGTTTCTCAGGCCTAAGGACTTCAATGGGCCAATTAATCACAATTGGGGGGATTGGTATTGTTTGGATGATGCTACCATGATTAGGGTTTACGAATTTGAAGATGCACCATTCATTTTTCCTAAAATAGTCCTGGACAGGATTGCATACTTGGAATTGTTAGGCAGATGGACTTTTCCAGTGTTATGAATTTGAGCTCATTTGGAAAACAAGCTTTCATGCCCAATACATTGTGCTTCGGTGATTTTACTGTATTGGCGAAGGAAGAGTACAATTTGATTCTTGATAAGCTACTGCAACACAACATGAAAAGAGCACCACCTAGAAATAATTTTGATCTAGAAGGGTATATCAATTCTACTAGACAAAAGATAAACTTTGGAGGATATCAACATGTACCCTATCAGTTTGATGATATGATTAGGAACATGTAAGCTGAAGGATAAAAAATGGTGGTAGAAAAATATAATCAAGGGTTGCAAGATACAAAGATGTTATCTTCTGGGGAAGAGGCACCTGAGGGTAATGTGCCACAGGGTCAATCCAATAAGATGTCAAGATTGAGAAATCAGGACTACACCCACCCTGCCAGGGAATAAAATGTGGAAGAGAGTATAGATACAGATGCAAGGAACATGGAGTATAAGTCATTTGTATCAGATAATGAATTTATAAATTCTCTAGAATTTAAAGCATTCTTGTATAAACAAAAAGGAAAAGAGATAAGAGATATGGTCGATAATGTTACACCAAGTAATGAGGAACAACTATTGAAGGACCTAAAGATGAGTGTGGACAGAGAGATGGCGGGTATGACCCCTAAGAAGGGAAGAAGAATGTTAGAAAATGTTGGTGTTATGATCTTTCTAGGGTTGGATCTCAATTTTGCATTAGTCTTTGATAGTTTTCTGAAGGACAATAATGCTACACACAAGCTCAGCCCAAATAAGATGATAGAAGTATATGCAGGGTCAAAATACAATCCAGATGAAGGGTCATTGATGATTTGGGCCTTGTATCCACCTCACAAGAAATTAGTTGTCATTGATACTGAGAAAGCATTTATGCATGTTATGAATCTAAAGGTTGGGGAGGTTGATCCTATGGCAACTGCAGAGATTGGAATGAATGTAGCAAAACTAAACAAATCTCAAATACATATGTTAATCAAGGAAAGAGAAATGTACAAAATGAATAATGAGAGGATGTTGAGAGAAAATGACCGCTTGAAATATTTGTTAGGAGTTACAATGAATTCAACCAAGCTGCTCACTCATGGTGAAAGTTCACAAGCAAAAGATCATTGGGAAGGATCAAGTGCATATTCTCAAGGGAAATATGGTCCACTTGTAGCAGTAATTAAGAAAAGACAATCCTGTCTAACAAATTGGTTGAATAAGCTCTGGGGAACACACTCACATAACTTTGTTGCATTGCAAGAACACGAAAGAATGGATGGTAAGATTTTGGAGAAGCTTCAAGAAATAAACTAGAGGGATGTTTTCGATAATGTAGCAACTAAGGTTGCAAATCATCTTGTGAACAAGCACAAAGAATTCTTTGAAGAATTGTGAGGGGATGCACAGGGATTAATTGATGCCACCAAAAAGGGATTGACTGAATTTTTTGATGATAGAGGAAAATTAAAAGAAATGACTAGGTGGAAAGGTGAAAGTGAATCAATATTGCAAGAAATTCTAAAGACGACTACTGCGAAAGATACAACACTGGATGAAGCATGTGAACATAATGAAAAGATGGTGAAAATGGAGATCGTGATCCAGAATGCATTGGGAGATGCAGATACACATGATCACCGGGACTACTTGGACCACTTGTCAAAGATTCATTTGTGGCTTAACAGAGCCTAATTACTTCTTTTTAATTATTTGTTGTTTTAACATAAGACATTTCTGAAAGGACGTGTCCTTTCGAGCAGTTGATGTATAAATATCCATTTTTGGTAGAAAATAGTGAATATCGAATAGGAGAAAGATACAATAGATTACAATGTTTTGCAATTATGAGACTATGATGCATGTTTGAAACTATGGAGATATCAATGGAAATTGTTTAGTGTGGTGGCGTATTTCTAGTATCATTTGTTTGTTGTGTTAATTGAAAGTATTACTAAAGTTGTCTCCAAGGTTGATGTTTTCTAGTTATCTAAATTGATATAACAAGCTTATATTCAGTTTATCGGTGCACACTTTTTGTATCTGTATGGTTGATTAATTGGTTCTTTCAAGAAAATATTAAATCCTTTTAGTTGATCATAGTAATTAGGGAATCTCATTTGGATCATTAAGAACTTGGTAATCATATTCTTCCATGCTTATACAAGTTATAAACTGAAATTTACTTGCCAAACAATTAGAGTATCTACCAAAAAGAAGTTATTAATTTTATATTTCTCATTTGACTCCGCATACCCAATAAGGCACTAGTCTATATATTTTCACCATTTAGGTTTCACTCATTTTTAGATCTGTTAAATTGAACATATTAAGTTTTAGCCTTGATATTGCTATACAATTTATACCAAAATAAATTCATTTATCCACTCCCAATTGCCATTGTGGATGAATTATTTTAGGAAATAAACACAAACCAACTCTACCTTATTCATATAGCTATACCCGCCTTGGTCTAGCAGCACCTGAAGAGAAGAAGGTCTAAACCATTTTATTTTGTCCCCTTCCATTCCCTCTCTCCCTCTCTCTCTTCCACCCTCTGGGTCTCTCTCTCCCTTCCTCTCCACCCCCCTCCCTTTCCCTTTATCTCTCTCTCAGTCTCTCCCTCCTACTCCTCCTCTCTCTCTCTATCTCATTCCTCCTAGCCCTTCTTCCTCTTGGTCTTTCTCTCTCTCCTCTCTCCACTCCCTCCACCCCCTATTCCATCCACCCTACCCTCCTTCCTCCCTAATTCCTTCCTTCCACTTCCTAACCTCTCACTCCCCTCTACCCTCCCCTCCTTCCTCCCCCTTCCTTTATCTCTTTCTCTCTCTCCCTTATCTCCCTCTGTTCCTCCCTCACTACTCTCTCTTCTCCTCCTTCTCTCCTCCACTTCCCTCTCCCTCCCTCCCTCCCTCCCCCCTCTCTCTCTCTCTTCCACCCCCCCCTCTCCTCTCTTGTCTCTCTCTCCCTCCCTCTCCCTCTTCTCTCCCCTTACCCCTAAACCTACTCCATCCCCCTCCTACCTCTCTTCTCCTCTCTCTCTCTCCCCACCCTCTTCTCCCTCTGTCTCCTCTATCTCTCTCCCTTCTTAACTCCTCCCCTCCATTCCCTCTACCCTCTCTCTCTTTCTCCTCCCCTCCCTCTCTCTCTCTCTCTCTCTCTCTCCTCTCCCTCTTCCTCTCCCTTCCTCCCCCTCTCCCCTCTCTCTCATTCCTCCCTCTCCTCTCTCACCCTCCCTCCTTCCTATCTCTCCCTCTCTCTCCCTTTCCCCTCCCTCTACTCTCTCTCCTCTCCCTCTCTCTCTCCTCTCCTCTCCTCTCTCTCTCTCTCCCCTCTCTATCCCTCCCCTCCTTCTCATCTCCCTCTATCCCCCCTCTCCATCCCCTCCCTCCTCCTCTCTCCCTCTCTCTCTCTCCTCTCTCTCTCCTCTCCTCTCTCTCTCTTCCCTCTCCCTCCCCCCTCCTCCTCCTCCTCCTCTCTCTCTCTCTCTCTCTCTCTCTCTCTCTCTCTATCCACTCTCTCTAACCCCTTCCATTCCTTCCCTCTCTCCTCTCTATCCTTCCTTTTCTCTCTCTCCTCCCTCCACCCCCCTCCCTCTCTCTCTCTCTCTCTATCTCCCCTATCCTAAACCATTAACCCTAAACCATCTACCCTCTCTCCCACTCCCTCCCTCTCTCTCTCACTAAATCCCTCTATCTCTCTCCCCTCTACCTATTGGTTGTTTTTACTGTAACCAGGTTGGTCTTCTAATTTACCTATGGAATTGCCAATTCTAATCAAGGGCAGCTCGAAGGACCTGGACCAACTGACAAGGATTTTAAAGACCTCCTACACTTTGGGCTATGAAAGACCTGGGAGGGTGATCCCTTAATGTGTTTACAACCTCTGAACCATTATTGTAAACAACATTAACAACATATAATATCATTTAATAGATCAACATAATAGCATAATACTGAATAGAATTGGTTGTTCATCAGTAATATCAACTATTTAGAGCATGAGATAACTACAACACATTCCACAGTGTAAAATAGTCATTTATTTGCAATTTTTAGCAAGCACTAGGTAAAGAAAAACAAAATACTGAACCATAAAAATTAGTACAACTTAGATCAGTGCCATATATCCATTGAGGGAGTTAAATTCATAAACATCTAAGGGTTTATGACAAATTTAACACATAACATATATGATCCTTGAGAACATTGCTTTACAATCATCAACATGTATTCTAACCCAATACTACTTATCAAATCCTTATACAAAACATATCCACCTACAATCCTATTCAATCATTTTAATTAATTCCTTGAATTAAAGCCAAAACAGAAATCATACACACCACAACAGTGAGATGAACGAGACAACCCTTGATTATCTTATTCAAAATTCAGATATGCATGTACAATGGAGAGACATGAGTTTGAATTAATCATTTCAATTCAAATGCTAGTACTATCATAAAACATCAAATCCCCATGAATTCAAAACCTACTACAGAATGACTCAAAACTTAAATTGCATTTTCCTTAAAACAATTGAACTTTACAATTTGCTCTGCAAATCTACCTAGAATCGACCAAAAAATATCTAACTTTCTAACCCGTACTTCTAGCCTTAAAATCCTTCTTATAGAAAATGAAGAGCGAACAAGCATCGGGCCATAAAGTACCTCTCATTTCACATGCTTTTCTTCACAAAACTCTTGAGGACAACAACTATACCTTATTTATTTCTCATCCTATGCCCTATTCATGGATCCTAAAATTACAACAGTATCCATGGGGCCTCTTACACAAGCTACAATAATCACAAAAGTGTAAGAGCCCCTTTATATCATGTTTGGGCTACAAAACCCTCAAAAATAGGTTAACCGGGCTGTATGCAAAGAAATGAAGCTTTTGAACTCAAATCAACGTCTTAAGCCCTCAAATTAGATTCAAATCAAAGCTAACACATATCTTCACATCAAAATATGGTTGCATGTGACTGTACAGTGCTGCATAATAGGAAAAATTAAGAAATTTTTAAGAAAAACACAGATTTTCAAATGTTAAGAGCTTGTATTTTAAATCCTCAACCATGAACAACCATTACAATGATCACTTTATGCCTTTTAAATGCCTTTACATGTCAACCACTGAACAACCCCCTCTACAACTGAATTTTTAATCTTTTATGATCACATGAAACATAAAACACACTAATTTCAAGGTTGTTAACATCACTATTGAAATGTTTTAATTTTTTGACCTTTCAAACATTAAAAAGTACATCAATAAATTAATTATGTAATGGCATAAAAATTAAAAACATCATGAATTAATTATGTAACCACATAAGTCAAATATAATTCTATCAAGAAATTAATATCAAATAGATAATATAATTGCATAACTCATACATTTCAATGTCATTGATTTTCTTCTTCATCCAATTCTTTGTCTGTATCATCCGATCCAAATTCAACATTGTAAGGATTGGTCATATCATCATCATCATCGATATCAGTTTCGATAATGTTATCATCCACACAGATATCGTCTTCATGAACATTAAATCCTACATCCTAATGATCTAGTTCCTCCTCTTCGACATCTTCATCAGGGACATCATCAACTAACTATTGATCCTGATCATCATCTACATCATCTTCTAGTTCTTCGGTATCTTCTTCTTCCACCACATTATACTTTATCAGCCTTCCTCTTGGATCATGTCTAACAACAAATGACCAACCCGGTTTACCTGGAACCTCTGAGTAAAATACCTACTCACATTGGCTTGGAAGAACATAGGGCTCATTTCCAGCTTGCTTGATCGACTTTGTATTAATGATTGTAAATCCATTATCATGTTCAATAACAGTTCTCTCAGGATAATTTTCATTCAATCATAGCCTGTACCATAGGACGATGAACATAATTAATTTGAAGGACTTAAAGTCACACTCAAGTATATCATCCAAAATCCCATAGTATCAATTTTCTGAGACTTTTGGATGTATGTCGCTTCTAGATGAAACATTAGTCACCTGAAATACTGCAGTTATACCAAAATCACAAGTTTTCTTCATGTCATCCAGCATTTTGATTTGAAATTTATAATCATTTCACCACATAGCCTTGTGGTGTTTCACCTGCAATATGTCAAACATGTAAAAATTATTGCAATATCGTCATTTGATAAACATATTTATTCTTGGCCTAATGTATGCATAGAAAACAATCTCAACATATATATACATCAATATAATTGAAAATAATTAAATAATATGGGTGATTAATATATTTATATGTACATGTTTATCTCTTAAACCATATGCTAAATCAATTTCCCTTTGTGTAACATTGGAATCTCCATTACGATGAGTTTCTTTAACCAATGAAGCCACACCTTCCCATGTTAATGTGCGACTAGATTGTTGACATCGTTCAATCCATACCGTCATTCAATCAAGATTGTTTGCGATGTACAAATGTAGTGCATCCCACTCTCGACCAACTATATAAAAAAAAAATGAAATTCACAAATGATGTATAATTAGTTAAATACCACAGTATACGACCTTAATTTATAATTGATGTATATTGAAGATTAAAAATTAAATAAGTACAATATACATAAAAACCATATGTAAAATGTATTACAATTAATCTCCATGACCATCTTATAATTACCTCTCACTTTCCTCAATCTACCTTTCCCCATTAGGTACTCCCCTTCGAATTTGTTATTGGAGTTGGGATCCCAAATGCAATCTACATGGATCTTTGATGCAAACTTAGTAAGATATTTACTAATGTACACCATGGTTTGGTATACCATATATCCTTCCACCATAGAACCCTCAGGATGTGCTCTTTTTCTAACCAAAGACTTCAAAAATTTCAAGTGCCTCTCAACCATCCACATTTACCTTGTGTGTATAGGTCCACACAATTCAATCTCCTCAACTTGGTGTATGAGGTAGTGTTCTTGTGCATTGAAAAATGTCGAAGGTAGAAACTTTTGCATTTCACACATTAGATGAGGAATTTTTCTCTTCCAATAATTTATATCTTCTTTATGGATTTCTTTAGATGACAACCATCTACAAGTGATTCAAGGTGCAAATATATTAACGAGATTTAACAAAAATATATAGTATATTACATAACAAGTAAAACAATAGAAATTATAAGATGTATACAACGAATTGAACAAATATCTTTACTTACCTCATGCATTTTCCAAGATCATATATAACTTGCTTGACATTATTATCAAAGTTATTTGGGAGAGATAGAGGTAGAACATACTGCAACAATTATAAAATGATCTTTTCATTATTTTTCCAAAAGTAGTAAACATAATACACTAAAAAGTACATGAATTATATAAGTGTATTTAATATACCAGAATAATTACCTTAATGAAGGTATTCCAATCATGTGGTTTCATCTCTGACCCAAATTCACCTTTCTTTGTTATTATATTGTTTATGTTCGTAGCAAATCCTATGGAAAATTGAATTTTTCGTACAACTTCTTTTATAACATTGCTTTGCTGCTCTATTAATAACCAAGGAAGGGCGATTATATTAATTTCGTCTCCATCGCTATTTAATTGAATGACATTTTTCATTGCATGATTGGCTTCCTGAATGTCACTATAAATGTTGACAATTTTTTCTTTTTCATGCCTTCCATCCAATATTTTCCATAATATTTCTGTTATATTCTTTCTGATATGCATTGTATCAAACAAATGCACAATTTGTAGCTGCTCATAATAGGGAAACCTACTAAATTATTTGGGATAACTTTTCAGTCCCTGTGGAAGCCGACCATTAATGCCTTGATGATCTTCATGAAGCATATAAGTTAAAAAAATTAACAATGATAATCATTGTCAATTACAACATGAGTAAACACAACACAATATAAAAATATAAATTCAAAACATATCATATATGATAGATAAAAAAATTGATCCGATGTATAACCTTGATGATTAATTATATTATATTCCAACTTCCATAGGCGAGGTCTCATTCTTAATAGTTTTGATGTAGCCTCTTCTTTCCCATTGAAAAGATGTTTTTCAATAGTTCGATACTTATGATTTCTATGGAGGAAGTGCCTATAATCATCAAACACCTTCTTTCCTAAATTTTTTGAATGACGAGATTTCATCTTTGGACCACAAATTGGACATGCAAATTTTCCCTTTGTTTGGAGACATGCAAGATCATATATAATTGGATTAAATATGTCAATTTTTATAATTATATATAATGAATAGATTATTTTGAAAACATGCATGATATCTACTTCATAAAATTAAATATTGTTGAAGTGCAGTCGAAGGTTATAACATATCACAAAAATGTGTTAGCCCTGAGGCATCATGAATTTTCCATACAAGCATTGCATGGAATTGAATTTTTTTTTGTCATATTGGTCTAGAGACATTATACATAGTGACACCATTCCATAACTTTAGTAAGTCGTCGATATATACATTTATATCTTTAACTTGGTACTTACTTAGTTGAATGAACATAAAAATTATATAATTATTATAACCATTTTACTGCAATATATATAAATTAATGTACGTGACTATTGAATGAAAAAAATATAAGTCATTATGCAATAAATAAGACAAATGAGATGCTACTACGTTAAATAAAATTGATGTAAACAAATACCTGGAACAATCATTGACAACATTATGTGCTCCCTCTTTATTGACATCCATGGAGGTATGTTATTGTTGATAACAAAAACAGGGCACACCGAGTAAATATATTTCAACTCTCCAAATGGATTGACACCGTCCCCTCCCAATGAAAGCCTAAGATTATGAGGTTCTTCTTTAAAGTGTGGCCATTTTTCCTCCATGTCCCTAAATGCAGAACCATCTGCAGGCATTCAAAGAATGTCATCTCCACTTTTATTTCGTGCATGGTAATCCATAAATTGTGCTAAGCTTTCACACCTAAATAATCGTTGTATACATGGAATAATGGGAATATAACAAAGAACCTTGCGAGACACCTATTTTGTTGGTTGATCTGTTCGATATCTACTGATATGACATTCTGGGTATTTTGTTGCATATTCATGTTGTTTATGATATATAATATGATTATTGGGACATGCATCTATTGCTTGATAATCCATTATGATTTCTTTCATAATGCCAGATAAATCTCGATATGAGCAAGGTAAAATATTTGATGGTGGTAACAAAAATTCACCAATCAATCTACAACAAAAAATAATTTGGTAATATAAAGAATATTAATGGTACATATTTCATCCTTTATTTACTAGTGATGAACTAACCACAATTAAAATAGATGAAAAAATATGACATATATGACATACCTTAACATCCGTGAGATTGCTATGTTTGATAAACCATTCATGACCTTCAAGTTCAACAACAACAATACAACAAAGAGAAGAGTTGTTTGGGAGCCTTCATAAAGGGGCTTGTATGCCTTCTCAAGTACAGGTAAATTATGAACATCATCAAAGTCATCTCGATCATCATAATTAGCTCTGCCACTAAATGTGTCATGGATCAATGTATCTATACCATCATCTTCAACTGTGTTTTCTGGTGCATGATCATCTTCTACCATAGGCTCATTAAATTCATCTTCGATATTCACAACTCTATGTTCGTCCGCTTGAAAAACCACGTTCTCCAAGTCGTGATAATCCATATCATGTGCCCTAAGGCGTCCCACCTTTATAATAATGATAGACACAAATAAACCATGATCATGATCAAGTGATTATATATATATATAATGTTAAAATGATATAAATATTTACAAATTCAATCAATTTAAACACATATAATGAACAACTTACCAATGGACGATAATCATGCCCCCCTTCAATGTGACCATGCTACCTACAATGTTTCTCTGCTATTGTGATTAAAATTCATCTCGTCTTTAAGCCCTTGCAATTATTGCAAGGAAAATAACATTTCCCATCACCCTTTCTTTTCAATCTAGCCCACAATCTATCAAGTGTCTCTTCATTATGTTCTGGACTAATATTATCTGACATAATTTTTCTTTACCAAGCTTGACTATTTAGATCTTCAAAAAATATCAAACTCACACTCCAATAATTTTTATTCATAGAAAGGTAAAAAAATCTAATAATTTTGTTATTTTACACCAAAAAAAATTGGCATGCAACCACCCCTACAAAAGAGAAGATAGTATGAAGTTAATGACCCCAAAAAACACTTTAAAATGCTAATTCCAAAACTTATTAAATTCTGATTTTACTATGATTTCCAACCATTAGACTCCTAAAATCAGAATATTGAACTTGAACGCAAACTTCCAACAACGATGGAGGTAGCGAGCTAGTAAGAGAAAGTGACCCATTCCTAAGGAGCAACAAGTCAGAATCATCATTGCTAATATCAATACGAATTTATCCTTTTAGTTAAAGATGCAATGTGTCACTTCTTATGACGAGCTTATCGTTAGGGCCCTCAACATTGAGAGACCCCTAATCGCACAAGGAAACATACACTAGTAGAATTTGGAAAATAAATGACTAGGTGACTAAAAATATTAGTCACAACAACAAAAAATGACTAAATTTTGCTAATTTTTTACAACTCAGCTATAAATGAGTAAATAAATTACTAGTTTGGTAGTTGATTAAAAATTATTTAGTCACACAAATAAAAATGACTAAATAGTTAGTCATTTATTTAGTCACAATCCATTTGAATAAATCAATTAAGGAATCAAGAATATAGCCTACCAAAATACTCTAAAACTTTAATAAACATACCCTAAAGCTTTGTCAAAATCTTATTTTTAGGCGTAGCCCACCAGAATGGAGTTTTCATTTTAATAAACATACTCTAAAACTTTCGTCAAAACATTATTTTCAAGCATAGACCACCAAAATGGAGAAGTGTTTCGGTAAAGAATGATAGAGAATGGTGAGGATATGTGTGTGAAAGGAGGCATAGGATTCATTGATGCTTATCTCATTCCTGCTCTGCTCAACAAATCTTACATTGTTCCCACTACTATTTGTAATCTTGGTATTTACTTGACATATATTTGCATAATCTCATATTTCTTTAGAGGATTTTGAAGTATCAATGTATCCTATATAGGATTTACAATGATTTATTTTAATTAAAAAAATAAATAAATGATGTATTTCCCTATAATTAGATAATGTGGAGATCTCCTAAATCTGCCCCAACACACTATCTTCTTTGGCACTATATTCATTACTCCAGCTACTAGGGTTTTGCATGTGACATCTTTAATATCTTCACAACCGTGGCTTTTAAATAGATCTCAGTCTTTTCTTTAATCCTTTTCATGGTAACCCTTGAGTTCCATAATCCACCTTCAATCCCTTCTAAGAATGTTGTCTTAAGCTAGACTGCATAGTATGCATATAAAGCAAGTCCTTCATACCTACCATTTTTCCAAACCACCACTCATTGCCTTGCTTAAAATGTTGCCTCCATACACACAATAGCATGTTTTAAAATCATAGTTGCTAGTGATTGACCATTAAGTTCACCACTTTCATCAAGATACAATGAGATTTTTGTCTTCAAACTCAAGGCATTATGCAAGATAACATTGTGAATTGTTTGTTGTGTATGATTTGATTTTATTGCACATTTATTGTTTTGCTAACTTCCTTTAAGACTGGGTATTGCACCCTCAGTTGCAATCTCAAACAACTCACTCACTATCACTTGAAGATTCCTTTCATGAGCATCCTTCTATAAAATCAAACTATGCCCTATAGACTTCCTACTTGCTACAAGGGACTCATTGTTTCATGGTATTATAGATCTTAAGATCCTTCAACCTTATTGACACTACTTCACAGTCCACAAGGTATTATTCACTATTCTCTCATCTTTGATGAGTCTCAAAATACTACTCAAACATGCAATCCACTACCTCCATTATACATTAATGGCTAAGAAGAAACATTGAACCTATGATTACCACTGTTACTTCATTTGGACAGTCATTCCCTGATTGCATTTTCCTTGTCTAACACTACCAAAAGCATTTGAAAAACCCTTAAGGTTAGCAAGGGGGTAAGGAAACTCACTGTTAAAATCTCCACTTTACTATGCAAGGTTTGAGCTTTATTATCTTGTCACTGCTCAGCCTCTTTTTGACTATCACATCTCAAGTGACTGTCATTCTTCTTACCATAGATTGCATTTACAAATGTCACTAAGCTACATAGTGTGCTTGTTATTGGCTACAATATTTAGATTGCAAGATTTTGTTATTAGCTACAATGCCTCAATCTTTCTGGTATTGCAACCTCACTAATCCACTAAAGTTATTGTTTATGTTTCTATGGAGGCCTAGGGTTTGTACCCTAATCATGCTCTTACCAATGCTTCTGTTGGTATTAAAAAACAACCTTAAATCTTAGGTCAGAAAATTAGTTGTCTTGACAAAGTTGTGGTATGATCTTGGATTGTATCCTAGAGTGTGTGGGAAGCTTGTGTTTGATCATCAAGGTATGTAAACCTGATCAGGGAAATGTATCCTATATAGCATGGGTCTTTCTTTAATACTTTCCATAATGGTTATTAGCAGATCACATTATTATAGTTTGTGGTAACCCAAGATTGCGTTCAAGTATGTAACAAACTTGGTTTGTAGTTTAAGCTATACACTTTTAAGTAACATTCATAAGGTTTAGAAAATTTTGATCACTCTCTAGAATAGCCCATTAAACATGGGTTGTGCTTGAATGCACTACATAATTGATATAACACAACCACTCTGCATATCAACCAGAGTTATAGGATCTTTATTGCAGCAAGAGGTAATCACTCTTCGATCATGCTATAATTACATTGTAACTTGTTAAACTTGAGACAACCTGAATGCACCCAATGATGATTGACACCTACATTATACAACCTAAATTAACTACATTATATGAGTGCCTCCATTTCTATCACAACATAGCCAGATTAAACTTGGGTCACACATGAATGCATCATGTATTTGTTATAGCACAACTATGCCACATGACCAATAGAGTTATGGATCACATAATTACAATCACAAGAATATATTCCTTGGTTGTGATCTTATGGTGATTCCACACAAAAAAACCTAGACATGAAATTCTCAAAACCCTAAACCTCTAAAAATGAAATATGATGAGATGTTGCTTTAAATTATGATTTTCAAACCTGGAACTACAAATCTGACTTCACAACTGAATTCTGAAAAAAGACAATGACTACCCTTAACCTAGCAATATCTTCTTGATTTTTTTCTGATTTTTCCCAAGAAAATCATCCTTAGTTCTCCACAAACTATCTCAAGTAGAGAAAAACACTGTCGCAATAAATCAGCGAACTCACTTTTCTTTATGTCAGCCAGAATTTGATTTTTTTCTTACTTTTCATGTTTGTCGAAATTTTGACGAAACCTAGGTTAGTCAAAATTTTGACGAACGTCGGGGATAAAATTTTAAAAAATTGAAAATTTAACATCAAATTATACATATTTCATCAGATATTTTCGTTGGATTTTGTAGTCAAATGAGTTAGTGAGGTATGGATAAAAAAGTGAAGATTTGAAAAATATTTAATCCAAAAATGTGAGGAAAAGATAGATAATCTTAGGAAGAAAATTATGGATTTGATTTTTAAAGATATAACTGTTGCAAAGACATTTTTTGTTGCACGAAAAGATCAACCTAGTAATGCTCGATACAATTGCTAGAGTTAGTGAATCCACGAGAGGTGGTTAAGCCATGTCATGAACCCAAGCATTGTGTTGCATAACACAAGGTGATGAAGGTTGTACACCTTACAACAATCCCCCCTAGCACGAATGAGGGGTTAAAACCTATGACCTAGGCTCTGATACCAATTGTTGCAAAGACGGTTATCGTTGCACCAAAAGATTGACCTATTAATTCCTGATACAACTACCAGAGTTAATAAATCCATGAGAGGTGGTTAAGTTAGGTCACAAACCCAAGCGTTGTGTTGCACAACACAAGGAGACCAAGGGTGCACACCTTGCAATAATAACCATTGTTGAAAAGCTAATGGGCCATATCTATGCTTTTGATGAAGCATATGATAAGGAGAGTTTCTTGAAATAATTTAGGGAGAATTTTGGTAGTGTTTTGAAAAATCTGTTAGCCAATTTTAATAACGAAATGATGGACAAGAATATGAAAATGAAGGAATGGGTAAGTGCATGAAAATAGGGTACAAAAAAAGGGATCTTAAGTGGCCACCTTTTTTTTGAAATTAGGAAGATTGATCTTGGATAAGAAATCAAATATAGTTACACTAAAAATTTGAAGACACAACAAGAATAAGAGTTGTAGTGATTTTGTTACTACAATTTTTGTCATTTCTCAAAAATTGTCTTCTACCCGAATTTTTGCTAAATTATATGTTGGTGGCATTTTGGTCAGTTATCATAACCGTGTTAGTCATCGCTCAAACTTTCCTAAACTCTCCCTTGTTGGCCATGATGGCCAATTTCTAGCATTGTATTGTCTTTTTGTGTGGCGATCATTAAAGTTGTCTAAACTTTTGTAAGTCCTACTTTGGTTAGTGTAGAAGTCATTTCAACATTTCTTTGAGTTTATGTAACTTTTTTGGTCCTTGACTAAGTTAGCAAAACTCTCTCATTTACCACCTCAAAGGGAAATGAAGATTTCAAAGATATTATAAAGCACCTATTGAAGAGTTGGTGGTATTTCACATTGGTTATAGAACCCACAGTGTTCCCCAACAAGGTTATATGAATTTCTCATTCTGTCGATAATGTAACCATTTCCTTTTAAATTTTCAAAAAGTGAACATAATGAAGTGGTGATGTGAAAGGTTACATGCGCCAACATGAGAAGGGGGTATCATTAATTGCTCATCTACTTAAGCATTTATTGCAAAGGATTAAAAGGGAATTTGAGCTAGTAAGAAGAGGATTTTTTTAGCTATGAAACTGGAAGACATAGCAGAGGAGGAGCACATTGGGATAGGAATTGTTTCTTGAATTTCAAAGCTATTTGAGGTATTCCTTTCCTTGCTTATTTCAGTAGCTGTTCATAATTACAATTTAGAATTTTTTTTTTTCAACATTACAAACCATCCAAGTGTAATTATAGGCAAACCCTAGGGTTTCAGATGCAATGAGGTAAACATATCAAAGTTATGAGTAAATTTTTGGTCTAACTTGCACCATGCCAGAAATAGGGGATACCAAATTAGGGCAAGTAAATTTAGATGAATTTAGGGAGAATTTCAACAAGACAAATCCTCTGCCCATCACATGAAAAAGTGGTTGTGAGTGGATTGATAGAAGCAGCTAGATTTCTTGTAGCGATTTAGTGCCCTAGTTTAGTCATTGAATGCATTAGACATTATGAATCTCATACCCATGAAAATAGGACTGAAGACAGTAGGCTGGTAGTTAAAATTCAAAGAACTACTTTTGTCTCATGTTTAAAGATTCTAGAAAGGGACAAATTCTCTGTCATCGACTTTACCAATTCACAAATTGAATTTTCAGCCAAGAAGGGTCTCTATCGTAATGAAATTGCAAAGAACTAGCTAGCTAAACCCAGGCGAGGTAAATCCTAATTACCAAGGAATTTACATAGAAATTATTTTGTTGATGAAATATCAAATATTGGTGTATTGTTGCATAGGCTAAGAGGGGACGAGGAGGCACATGGATTTCAAGATTGGATGTATTTCTTCATCCAAATTGTACTTGAGAGGGACCAATTTTTTGGATTGGGCACAACTTATCAATGACCGGATGCATGAGATGCTCGTTTTCTTTACAATCAATAGATCCTTTCACATTTCTTCATATTTGATCTATGGCATCGCCAATACTAGGCCTTGGATAGGTTTGAAATAAAGTGTCTTTCCTCGTGACAAGGTGCCAATCTTCAAGTATTATGAAAAGTTGCAGCTAGGTAAGAGTTTCCTTCATCACAAAAGGATTTATGATGCCTTTACCATAAGAATGACTCAAGAAATATAGGAAAATATTGAAATGAGGGTTACTTTGGAAGCCATGCAATTTTTTCGTATATATGGAAGCCACTTTAATCAATTCTAGAGGTTCTCTTACATTCAGGTTGGTGGCTTCAATGGCTTTCCTTTAAAACTTCCTAGATATGTAGAAGATAAGTTTGTAATGATTGAAGTTTACAAATAGCTCATTGATGTTAACAAAAGATGCCAGGAACACAAGAGGTTGAATATTTAGTTTCCCATGGGATTTGGTCATTTCACCTACAATTATATGTTAGATGCCTTGAATATTGAAGAGGAGTTGACTAAATATACTCTGTAGTTTTATAATGAACATTTTCCTTTTGAAAGAAAGATTATGTAAAAAATAATTTAAAACTAGGTCCAATATTTCATGACATGCCTGATTTAGAAGATTACTGGGTTGATTTTTTTGAAGAATTTGAGGTAAGAAGAAGTTGGATGAGATTATATTTAAGACAGATAATAAATTTTGGTTAGGAATGGGATATTCAAGGCATTGTAGATGATAGATCATATTTGTTGGATCCAATCTTCACATAACATATATATCCTTGACCCATTGCTACCATGGATTGTAGTAACAAATAAATTAAAAAATTGAGGAGAAAAATATAGATGTTCTAAAAAGGATAGAGGAATGGGTTGCTAAAAAGAAAACAAAGTAGTCACACCCTCAAACTAGGTCATGAGATACTCAACCTTCAGGTGGAAGTAACCAACCCCCTTATAATCTCAGGGACTTCAGGGTCAAATTCACATAAGATGTTGTCAAGAGCTCAAGGAGTTGGTGATGATGAGCCTCCTGAGAAGAATTTGTTCAAAGAGACTTGTGGAGAAGATATTCCTAATTTTCCTCAATTGGGTAAAGATAAAGAAATTGTGGGGGAAGAAGAATTAGGTAATATTTCCATTAGTACCTCTTCCTCATCTCGCAAGTCATCTCCTATCAAAGAAATGAATGAGACTTTGAGAATTGGGCCCACTCCACCTTCATCACTAGAGGATGTGCAAACTGTCACCCCTCCAGTAAAGAGAACTTTGTTTGATTCTTCTAGTTCTAAGGCTATTGATATTCCTTCAAACTCGGCATGGTTGGAAAATACATTATCAAAGAAAAGAAAGGTAATAAAATTAGTTCTCCCAAAGAAATATATGGTGGGTTAGTTGCTCTAGAGGACTCCAAGTCCAAGAGACTGAAGACTACCTCTAGATTGATGGAAGATGATAGTAGAGGGAATTTATGTCTAGAAGTTGCTCGCCCCATTGCACAAATATAATTTACCTAAGAAACTCCAAGTGATTTTGATGTTTCTAGGATAAACTTGGGTCCTTCAACAAGATATGGAGATGTGCACAATTTTTAAGTGTCGGTAGCAATGTTAGTTGAGTGAACTAACAAGGACAAGAAGAGAAAAAATGAATTGAAGAATCAGGTCAAGGTCCTAACTAAATGCTTGAATTCAGTCCTTGATTTTACCCCTCAACCAATCTCTCAAGCCAAATCTTCTTTTGATCCAATATCAATGATGAGAAAAGAGGCGGTAAGAAGAATGCAAAGTTTCAAAGTGTTTGGAAAATCCATAGAAGAATGGAGCAACAACATAGTAAAAAAAGGTAATTAGATCATCTAAAAATTGTTGAGGATTTATCAGAGAGCATATGTTTTGAAAACTAAAATGGAAAAAAGATATTGTCACTACTGAGAAAGAAGAAGGATTATGGACTACATACTTAAATGAAATCAAAGAAATGCTAAGTATAGGAATGGAGAGACTAGCTAGTGATAAAATCATTCCCAATGTTTTTGATGGTCATTGCATGATTTGGAATAAAAGTGTGGAATGGAAACTCCAGGTTGCAAAGTAGGGTTTACAGGAACTTAACAAGATGTTGACTAAAAGCAATGCAATCTTAGGAGTTCATAAAAATCTTGCTACACTCGGTTTGCAACCTAGCTAGGAAGGAGGTGGTAGTAATGAAGATGTTGGAGTTTTAAGGGAAAAATTTAAGAAGATAATTGATGGGATCTTTAGCTCCCAATCCTTCGATGCCAAAAGTTTGACAAAATTCAACGGGATAGACCTAAACCTGTTTCAAACAATTGGATTGGAAGGGACATACAACCAAAGAATTGAAGTTGCTCATGACAATAAAATGGCCTGGAAATTACGAATGGGGAACATTACTATTCCTCAACACAAGTAATTGGCACACGTTGTTAAGGATTTCCAAGCTTTGCAAAAAAGGCTTGCCGCATCAATAGAACTTATGAATGAAGTGCCACCGTCATGACCCTTTAGTTGCTATTTTAATTTTTCATCATTATTTTGAAAAGATTATTTTTGGGTAGTTACAAGTGAAAGAAGTGGTTACTCATCCACTTATTTATATTTTTATTTGGAACAAAATGAACTCTCTAGTTAGTTTTTGAAAGACCTGATATCATATACTTTGAATATAATTCTGCAATTTGAAATCATTAGTCATATGTGTGTGTCTAGTTTATGGAGATAATCTAAGATTCTTATATTTGTGTGTTTAAGTTCTCTCGTATGTTTATGCTTATTCCTGTGTGAACGTGTATGCATTTATCTCTATAATTGGTTTTATTTTTGGATGATATTGGGTTGATAAATGATAATTAGATTTTCTTATGTGAGCTAGTCTTTGTGCTAGAATTTTTAGTATTTATTTGTTGCATCTAATATTGGGAAATTTTATGGTGTTCAGTTTCTGCCTTTATTGCTTTCTGGTTAAAAGAATACATCAGTATTATTTCATTATTTCTTTCTAATTCATTAAATATCATAAGAGGGAGTTGTACCTCTTCAATTCAAAGGGTGAATGCTTTCTCCTTTAGCTCTTTATTTCATCATGATGATGGATCATGGAGTGTGATCTGAAATGTTGATGCAAAAAAAATACACAATCAAAATCTAGAAAAAATTTGCAACATTCTCCATGGATTGTGGAAATCTGCTATCTCTTAATAGTCACACCTTTTAGGCAAAGAGTCAATATCATTAGAGTGAAACCTCAAGGTTTCCAATCTATTAGCCAACATATTTTTAGTGAATTTGCTGGGGAAACAAATAGAAATTATATTTTAGTTTCCTTATTCGGGCTATGTCAAACATTTTAAAGTTCATCCTAGATTCCCAAAGGTTTACCAGAGGAGAGAGAAGGGTCTTTTAGACCCAATTTTTAAATCTTTACAAAAGAATTTTTTTCCCTATATTTCCCCTCCTAGAAGGAGAGTTAAAGCCAAGAGTAGACCTGCTTCTCCAACTAGAGCACCCCAATATTTCTCTACTTTCCAAGCTTTGATATTACACATAACTGTTATTCCTATAGTCACAATTTTTTCTCGCAACATGGCTATCGCCTATTTCTTGGGGAGAAACTATTGGTCCATTGAGTCTAGGGGCCAATCTACATGATTTACCTATGGGTTCTCATAAAAATCTACCTAAGTTTAGGGGTGATGAAAAGATCTCACCAGAAGAACATATTGAATCTTTCTCTATTTCTTGTGGTGTGCTTGGAGTACAATATGAGGATGTAGCAGTCAAGTTATTTGTAGAATATCTCATGGATGTTGTGGTGGAATGGATCTATCAAGTACCACATGGTTCTATTGATAATTGGGCTACTATGAAAAGAAAATTTAAAAAAAGATTCAAAAGCGTTGATGATGATCTCTCCCTAATAGCACAAGTAACAAAAATGAAGAAGGAAGTGAATGAACCCATGAGGGAATTTGTAGCCAAATTTAATAGATTGGTAAACCAGATTGATGCTACAAAAAGGCCATCAGAAGATATGCAAAAATGATTCTTCATTAATGCACAACACCCAAATATGAGTTTTCTCTTAAAGAAAGGACCCATTGCTACTCTAGAAGTTGCATGAACATTGGAAATTGAGTTAGAAGATGACTTTATTATGATAGGTAAGTGGAAGAGGGAAATGCACTCAAACAAATCACATGTATCTACTTCCTTAGATCCCATGATTCAAAGGTTGGAAAATGATATCATTGCTCTTGAGAGATAGTTTCCTAAAAGTGCTCAGCCTTATCAATATATCTCGAGGAAGACAAATTTCCAACCTGGCAGTAAAACTCTCCCCCTTCCTCAAACTCAAGAAAGGTTGGAAATAGAAGCTCCTCCTAGAGAAAATAAGAAAAATATGTGTGCTTTTCACCTCACCTCCGACCATGATGGGTTGGAGTTCCCTAAAATGAATAGATATATACAAATGACTACCATTAAATAATTCACTGAAGATATTACTAAGGAAAGAAATTCTTCTAATTCGTATGGCGACTCTAAAATCAAATACCTTGAATATGAACCTGACGATGATAGAGGAGGAGATTTCTACATCACTCTATATGAGCCTACTTGTGTCACTATTACACGAGGTCAAAAAAATAGTAATAAAAAAGGTATTCAGAATTCCCCAAAATTTTTACTTAGTTGAGCTAGCACTACTTCTAAAGCTGAAAGTATGTCACAAAGGAATCAAACAATTACATAAGACTCTTCCAAGTTGTCTAGTATTTTGTCTACAGAAAAGTTTGCAGGATTTTTTGATTATGTTGAATTTTGTAAAAATTCCAAAGTGCAAATCTCACAAGAAAAATACCTAAGAATGAACCCTAAGGAGTTGGATAGATTAATTGAATATGTTAGGCCAGGTCACTCTGAGTCCCATGCCGGTTTGGATGAACAAATTATTAGTTCTCAGGGTCTAGCAGCTAGTGTAGCATCCAAAAGTAGGATATCCTCATCATGTTCTATAGAAGATAAACCTAATCATTTTTTATGTTTCATTTTTTGTGAATGGATTTAGGTTGAGAAATTGCATTATTGATTCTAGTGCCTCAAATAATGTCATGCCTGCACAAATTGCTCAATCTTTGGGATTAAATTTAACTAATACATTTGGGAAATGTTACTCAATGGAATCTAAACAAGTTACCTTGATTGGATAGATCAAGGATGCTGAAGTTGCTCTTATGGATCATCCAAATAAGAGACTCAAACTCACAATTTTAGTGGCTAACATTCCTGCTAGCTATGGTATGCTCCTGAGTAGAAGTTCATGTAAAGATTTGGAAGGAGAAATTTTGATGGATTGGTCATATGCTACGATCCCTATTGGAAGCAATAAGGTGGACCTAGAACCTAAAATTAAGGCCAAAATTACAGTGTTAAAGTTAGAAGACCCCAAATCACAAATCTTGTCTAAGGAGTCTAAATTTGGGAACTACATGTTTTTCTCTAATGGTGATAAAGGTACTAACACTATTGGTCTGAACTCATCGTTAGAACTCTCAAGAATTGAATTTTATGGAAGTTGTTCTAATTCTGGATCAGGAGAAAGTGTGGTGCTCATTTCTCTTTCAGGTGAAAAGTTTCCTCTTTCTTACAAATTAGAATTTGCAAACACCAAAAACACAACAGAGTATGAAGCTCTATTATTGGGGTTGTTTGAAGTAAGAAATATGGGTATTAAGATGCTCAAAGTCTTGGGAGATGTGGAACTTATTGTTAAATAGGTGCATAAAGTTTTCACTATAAAAAATGAAAGATTAAGACACTATAGAAATAAAGTATGGGATTCCATTGAGTGTTTTGGCATCTTTATCATAGAAGCAATTCCCAGAGAATTAAATTCTAGGGATGATTCATTAGCAGTGTCTAATTCTTTATTACTTCCACATCTTGATTTAAAAAATAAGTCTTAAAGGAATGAAATGATTTACCAACCTAGTGTTCCTGACAATGTTAACCAATGGAAAGTATTTGAAAATGATAAAAAAATTCTATACTTTCTAGAAAATTCTGAGATTTTTGATCAAACTTTTTTTGAAGGAAGCACTAGTGAATGCAAAGAGTTTTTTTCCTAATGATACATGTGATCTAGAAAATGGGGTTATTCAGCTGAAAGGTAATAAAATTACCATGGGTTTCATCTTCTTGGAGGATCTATTTGATTGACATGACTAAGATATCAAGAGGAGAATGAGTGAATCTATCAATAATTCAGGAGAATATGAAGTAGTGAACATTGGAGATTTTGAGTCTCCTAAGTTAGTTTATATTGGGAAGTGTTGCTCCCCTGAGGAAAAGAAGAAATTGATAGCATTGTTGATCAAGTATAAGGAGGTCTTCGCTTGGTGTTATGATCTTAAAAAAATTATGGTGGAAGGTTTCACCATCACATACCTTTGAAAGAAGGTATGGCCGCTTTCAGAAAAAAGAATGGGATCTACAATCCTAAGGTCACTAACAAAATTTTTAGAGATATCGACAAAATTCTCAAGGCTAGAATAATATACCAAATTCATCATTCAACTTGGGCAGATAACATCATCTCGATTCGTAAGAAAAAATGGAAAGATAAGGATTTGTGTAGATTTCAGGAATCTTAATAGGCATCCTTGAAGGATAATTACCCACTTCCCATTATGGGCCACATCCTTCAAACAACAACTAGTTTAGAAATGATGTCCATGATGGATGGCTTCTCTGGTTATAATCATATCAGTGTGGTATGCGAAGATCAACATAAAACGGTGTTTACCACACCTTGGGGAACTTTTTCTTATAATAGGATGCCCTTTAGACTCATTAATGCTGGGGCTAATTTCTAGAGAGTCATGAATCTCTTTTGAACATATTAGGAATAAAATTATTGTTATTTATCTTGATGATTTAACTGTATTCTTTAAAAGAATGGAAAATCATTTGAGAGACCTAGAATAGGTGCTTCAAAGGTGCAAGGAACATGGTATTTCTCTAAACCCCAAGAAGTCAATTTTTGGAGTCACTGAAGGTAAGTCACTTGGTCACATAGTATCCAAGGATGAAATCAGAATAGACCAAGAAAGGGTTGAAGCTATCCTTCAATTGAGTCTTTCTTCTAGCATGACTAGAGTTACATCTTTTTTTGGTCAAGTTAATTTTTTAAGAAAATTTATACAAGACTTCTTAGAAATTACTAAACATATGGTGGAAATGATGAAAGAGAAACAAGTTTTCAAATGGAATGAAGCCGATAAATAAGCTTTCAAGGATATTAAGGAAGCTATTTCCCAGGCCCCTATTCTAATCCACCTAGACTTCAATAAGGATTTCATCGTCTATTGTTATGACTCAAAACATACCATGTCTACTATCTTACTTCAGGTTGATGATCAAAATGTGCAAGCACCTATTGATTTTATGAGTTTATTATTGAAGAAGCATGAGCTCAATTATTCTCAAATTGATAAAAATGCATTTGTAGTTGTTAAAGCTATTAAATAGTTTCATTTTTATTATTACACTCACATTCAATTGTTTATGTGTCATACCGTTTTTTCAAGAGCATCCTTACTCAACAAGATATCATTTGTAATAGAAGAGGAGGATGGATTGCAAAAGTGCAGGAATATGACCTAGATATTAAGCGCACAAAGTTAGTCTGGGGTAGAGGATTATGTAAATTGATATCAAAATATCAAGTTAAAATAGAAGATGAAGATCTCCCTATGGTGTTAACAGTTAGCCTTCAAGAAAAATGGTTCTCAGACATAGCTTACTATATTATGTATGGAGAGTTTCCAAAAAACCTATCAGGAAAGTAGACAAGGAATCTTAAACTAAAAGTAGCCAAGTATGTCATTTGGGAAGACACTTTATACAAAAAGGGGTTAGATGGTACATTTCTAAAATGCATTGATAAGAACCAACAGGAGAGGTTGTTGGGGATTTTTTACAACGAGGCATGTGGAGGGAATTTCTCCTCCACTATAACTACATTCAAGATTCTAAGACATGGTTACTACTAGCTAGGTATGTTTAAAGATGTGCATTATTGGGTAGCAAGATGTGAGAAGTGTAAACAGTTTGTAGGCAAACCCCAATTGGTGACACTTCCACGTAGGCCTGTGGTGATTGACAAATTGTTTCAACAATGGGTTATAAATCTCATAGGACCCATTAGCCCTCAATTAAGCAACAAAAAAACTCATATCCTTACTACAACAAACTACTTTAATAAGTGGGTAGAAGCGATTCATGTTAAAAGAACAACTTTAGAAGTAGCCTAAGACTCCATCAAGGAGTATACCTTAATCATGTTTGTGGTACCTCATAAGCTAGTTATTGATAATGCTACTAGTTTTTCCTCTAGTGAAATTTCCCTTTTCTATTATGAATATGGAATTTCTTTGTCTCATTTAGCATATTACTATCCTCAAGGAACCAGTTAGGTTGAATTCAGTAATAAAAATCTTATCAGTATTATCAAGAAATTGGTAGATGAGAACCAAAAGGACTGACACAAGAAGCTTTTTGAGGCATTAAATGGGTAGCTATAACAACCCCAAAGAAGGCCATAGGAATGAATCCTTTCGAGTTAGTGTATATGAAATAGGAAGTGTCTTGCCTCTTCCACTAGAATTGTCAACATGTAAGATGCAAATCACAATAGGAGACCAAGAGTTTCAGGATGCTTTAGAAAAGAGGATTATGTACCTTACTAAAGTTGAAGAGCAAAGGAACAAAATGGTAGATAGGATTACCATGAACCAAGCTAGGGTTAAGAATTTTTTTGATAAGAAGGCTAGAACAAGAAGATTCATGGTTGGAGACTTGGTACTGTTGTAGGATAAACACATAAAACCTAAGGGTGCACATAAAAAGTTTGATACTCTCTAGAAGGGTCGATTTAGAGTTACTCAGGAATGTGGTGCTAACACTTTCCACCTGGCATAGCTTGATAATAACCCTCTACCCATTTCTTATCATAGGTAGGACCTCAATCTTTATCAGATGTAAGTGTCCCTTGAGAGTTTCCTTGTACATAGTTAGTTTAGGGTTTTGTCTCATTTTTGGTGTACTTCTTTTTGGTGATTGAGAGTTTTTTTGGTCCAAATAGTGATAACTAACTTGTTCTCCCAATAGATAATGTAACTAAGGAAACAAGTTAGGTTAGCATATTATCAAATGCATAATCAAAACCCTAGCTAAACAATGAAGTACAAAGGAGGAAAATAGCATAAAACAAAGAACAATCTCACCAAATGTCTTGAAGCCCTCCATGATTGACCTTCATTGCCCTTCTCCATTTGATGCAATATTATGTTTTCCCTTAGATTTTGATGAGAAACTATGAATATGACTATTCTGTAAGCAAATATTGAAGGATTCTATTCAAAAGCTACAAAATGCAAGTATGCAAGTATGACACAAGCCTAAAGTCTGAAGCATGAAATCACAAAGTCAAGAGGTATGAAGTATGAATTCATAACATGTCCAAATGAGGTTGAAATTTCCTTTTTATAGAAAAGTCAATTTTGGATGAGTGACTAGGATTGTCAGTTAAGAAATGCCCTAAGATCAAGGGCTGAAATTAAATGTGACAACCAACAATTAGGGTTAGGGCAACATTAGGGTAATATTTGAAATGAAGGGATGAGATTTGATTTTAGGACGATAATGCATGTGACAAGAGGATACTGGGCATGGAAAAAGAGGTTGTTGGAGAATCAAATAATAATTTAAAATTATTTAATTTTAAAGACTAAGTTGACCTTTTGAATTAAAAATTAATTTAATTAAAAAGTGGTGGGGTCTAGTGATAGCAAATAATGATTTTAAATTATTTACTTGGTGGGAAAATAGAAAGTGGGAATGGCAATTTAAATAAAAAAAATTATTTAAATTTGGAGAAAAAGAAAAAGAACAATTAAATAATTATTTAGAATTATTTAATTGTAGAGGAAAGTACAAAGTGAATAATAATTAAATAAATTGAGAAATTTATTTAATTATAGAGAGACATAGGAAATTAGTGATGCATTTAAATAAATAAATGAAGTTTATTTGTTTAAATAATCAGGAGGAAATAGTTAGGAATTATGATATTAGTAAATAATTAAATAATTTAATTATGTGAGGAGGATGTTTGAGATAGAAAAATGTGGTTTGCGGTTCTAGACCATTTTTATGTGTCTACATTTTCCCCCTCTTTGATACAATGCAGTCCATCACGTTGTGTTAAAGAAATTTAGTCAAGACATGCTGCAGTGAAAAATAGGATGAGGAAGGATGACAAGGAGGTAGCGGTATGCCCCCTTGAGAGGACAGACGGGTTCAGAGAACACAAGTGTGCTCTCGAAATGGACAAAGAGACTAGAAGATGAAAGAAAAAAGCATAGAGGTAAAAAAAAGATAAGGATGATGAAGATGCAGACTAGAAATGTTAGAGTGGAAAAGATGAATGGTAGGACAAGAAATAAATCTTCAATATTTTTCCAAAGTACTAATAGGTGTTGTATTAATCATCATTGAGCATTAAAATGACACAAATGGACAACAAACACTATGGTATGATATAGACCAAGGTGTGCAAGGTCATCCACTTGCAAAATAGACAGTCATACACAAGGAATGTCCTAACTTGTACTAAGGGCTAAGTTGTCCTAGTCTTTTTGTTAAGACACACCAAAGACAACAATCAAGAGAAAAAAAATAGGTCATGAGATGTCATAGCACCTCTAAATACTTCATGGGACATCCTTGAGGTAGCTAGTAACATGACCAAGAGACAAAACAATAAAAAGATAAGACAAAATAGACCAGCAAAATTAATAGCCATTCAATGTGTTTGCCAATATTTGTTTGTCATAGGTGGATTGCTTGATAGTTTGATAGTTTTGATGGTTGGATGGTTCCTATCGTCAAGAAAGGACACATCCTTAAAGGGAAAATGAAATTTTGACAATGCCAAATTCCAAGAAGGACACATCTTGGAGGGGACCATAGAGTGACGAGATTGACATTGTTTTGGCAATTTGACTGATTTTGACTTGATGACTGATTGGACTATGTTGCCTATTGGTTCACGATTTAAATGTTGATATTTCAAATGACTCTCTTGTTTCTGTGTGTGACCATGTCTGAATTATTTGACTGATGTGACGAATGTTGACTCTATTTTGGGATTTTTGAGAGTTCTTTGGATGTTTTTGTGTTTTTCGAATATTTTGATTTTTTTGGATTTTTGATGTTTATGAATTTTTGGGGTTTTTGACATGTTTTGATTTTTCTGCCTTTTTTGAAATGTTTTATTTTTTTTGTCTTTTTTTTATAAATGTTTTGAGAGGATCAAGACCAATGCATGTCAATGATGCCTACACACAAGAATCTAAGGACAAACATGATTGTGCCCCTAGTCAAGCTGAATACCAATTGATAGGTGATGATGATGATGACATTGTTTGACATGGGAAAGACACATCCCCAAACAATGCGAGGATGATGATTGGGACCAAAGGATCAAGGTTTGCAGCAGGGTTAGGAACCAAGCCAAGGAAAATTTTGGATGATGCGTTAGGATGCATAGCAAGATTGTATGGATTAGACCCGTTGCATTTGGAATTATGTCTTTTCAAGACTGAATGGGATCATGGAGTATCCTTAGACCGTTAGATCTTCAAGGACTATGTCGCATAGGAATAATTAGTTTTATCGAATATATGGGTCTAGATAATGCTATGAAGGCAATGACATGATGTTTCATGAATAGTATGTGACCAAAGGATAGACATGTCAAGAGTTTTCCCAAAGCATGATTTATATTTGTACTCCAATCCTTATCAAGATAAAATTAGGTAGGAAAAACATATGGAAATGTTAGGGCTTAGGTGGATAAATGGAAATGTCATGAGGAAGGCATGGGAGATGAGACGATTTGCCCCCAAGTGTAAAATTTCACATAGATAATTGCTCTTATACATGATGCCTATTTTACAAGTTTTCATCATGGTACATATCCAAAGCGCCATAAGAATGGTTTTCACTATTGGACGAAATTTTTCTCTTTACTATTTTTAATTTTTTAATTTTTTTGTATTTTTAACTTTTCTAGATGGCCTTGATATTTTAGTTGATCACTGAATGTTCTAAATCCACAGATGGTGTTGATGTAGATACTGGTGCCATGATATTCCAATAATGACCTTTATGAAGCAGTTGCCTTATCAAGATCATAGTTCTTGCATACAACTGATTGATGCCATTGTGATCCTTTTTGATACTAGAGTTGGCCTTATAAAAATACACACATTGTGATAGAGTTCCATGAGAGTCCTTATGATAAAGATTTTTTGCCAAGATGTGATGAATTTGTGAGGTATGTGTTTTAGACTTTAGGCATGGTGTAGGATTATGATGGATGATGGTAGATGTGGAAGGGTTGTTTGGACATTTGGATGAATCACTTTTTATTTTCCAAGCTTGGGATGTTGGATGGGGGAGTTTGGAATTTTGATTAGGATAGCATTTGGAACCAACACTTTTAGATGCCTTGCTTGATGACCATTTTGAAGGAGGTGGACATTTATTATATGTGGGAGTCCTTTTTTCTTGTGGCTCCACATTTTGATTGACTTTTGGATTGGAATATTTTCTTTTCTTGATACATTTTTCTTTGGGATCCATTTTAACTTCATTTGTCCTCTTGATTTTTTGTTTAATTCAATGGCCTTTGACATTTGATTTTGAACTTTTGATTTGTAAGACTTTTGTTTTTGTTGGTTTCAAATGGAAAGTTTATTTATGTTGGAATGATGGCTTATGGTGTGGATATAAGGAGTGTTGGAAACAACCTTATGACAAGGATTACTCATGGCCTCTATTTTAATGTTTGTATTAGATAAAGTTTCCCCCAATATCAAGGAGGTACCACTAACATCATTAGATTCTCCAATTGAGGAATAGCCAAGACCTTGATGTCTAGGATTTTCATAAAAATGTATTGGTTCTCAAATTCCTTGCTCTTGTATGCCTAGTCCTCTTCCTTGATACTGCATGCTTTGACATATTCTCTTTGTGATGGGGTGTTTGTCATTTTGGAAGCAAGATGCAATCCCATCATTATGTATGTGGAGATCATTACTCAGTATTTTCTCATCTGCAAAAAAGATTGCTCTTACAAAGATAGATGATCCTAGTTGATAAGATGTCACTTTGTTGACATGTTGGATATATTTCTGATTGATATCTTTAGTCTAGTTTTGTGAGATGTCAAATTCAAATGGTTCTATTGGTGCTTCCAAGTCGATGTCAGAACCATATTTATGGTCATTGTCATAGAGTCCAATGAATTCAACTATAGCTTGATCATTTGCAAATATGTCCAAAGTAGAAGACTCTTGTTCTGGAGGAAGATCATCTATGTGTCCAAAGGAGGAAAGTGTCTCATTTTGGGAAATAGATTTGTTTGTATTTTGGGTAGGATTATTCTCAAATGTGTGATTATGAATGGCATAAAGGTCAATGAACTGATTATTTTGGGATTCTTGATCAATGGTAGTGTCTTGGTAAAAGATGAGATTGTCTTGGATGACATGATTGTGAATGGAATCTTTATCAAGGATAGGTGTATTTTGGATGCTATTATTATCTAGAAGGACTTCTTAAATGGATTTAAGGATGGGGTCATGGGATGGACTACTTTGATCTTGACATGAAGGTGAAGTTATGATGCCATGCCTTGGGTTTTCATCTTGACATATATCCTCAAATTTAGGCAATGGAATGTGACTTTGGACAATGATAGAATTTGCATGACTAAATGTATGTTGGGATAGAATGGCTTGGAAATGATTAGTGGATGAAGTACTAGGATAGGACATGGAGGATTGGAAGGGATTAGTGGATGGTTGATTTCCCTTGTAAAAGTTAGGATAAGGGTGATAAATGGTATGGCTTGTGTTAAGTGAGTCTTGATAGTGAGGGTAGATGGTTGAATGACTAGGACTTATGGATTTTTGGTAGGAAGGGCATTAGTATTTGGATTGTATGAATTTCCTTTTGAAGTCTATAGCTTGTTGGTATTGACCATTATGGAGTAACTGGTATTCAACTTGACTAGCAAGCATATCAAGGTGAATTGAAGACATGATAGTGAATTCTAGAGAATGACAATGCAAAGGTACGACTTAAGCCTAAGGTATGCAACCTAAACTACATTATTTTTCTGGGTGGCAAGCAGTTGCGATTTATGATAGTCAATTGTATTGCAAAAAAGAAAATGTGTTGTTTTAGGCAAAAGTTGCATTTCAAAAAAGCAAATGCATTGTTTAAGGTAGCAAAGGTGTTGCAAAAAATAAAATGCATTGTTTAAGGAAGCAATTGCATTGCAAAAAAAGTAAATGTGTTGTTTTAGGCAGCAATTGCGTTACAAAAAATCAAATGCGTTGTTTTAGGAAACAATTGCATTG
This sequence comes from Sequoia sempervirens, assembly GCA_007258455.2. Taxonomy (NCBI): domain Eukaryota; kingdom Viridiplantae; phylum Streptophyta; class Pinopsida; order Cupressales; family Cupressaceae; genus Sequoia; species Sequoia sempervirens. Next base: position 1,067,886,008 of record VDFB02281492.1, on the reverse strand, counting down.
CAAAAAAGAAAATGTGTTGCTTTAGGAAGCAATCGCATTGCAAAAAATCAAATGCATTGTTTAAGGAAACAATTATGTTGCAAAAAACAAAATGCATTGTTTAAGGCAGCAATTGTGTTGCAATTTGAACAAGGCCTGGTTTTCTTACAATTTTGACAAATTTTTGAAGTTGTTCTAGTTTGAATGTGACTTTCCAGATTTGCAAAAGGTGTTTTATGTGTTCATTGAATCAACAAACACTTGGAAAACACATTATTTTGTCTTGATTTGTTTGAAACAAGCACATTGAAGACAAGCACAAATCCTAGGGATGGCAAGGACTATAATCACTAGATTCCCACTTGGATTTCTCTAGCCACACTTATTCTTAGTAGGTGACTTAGAAGATTGGCCACACTGGCTCCCCTCCACAACACTCACTTCTCCAGGTCAATAAAGCTTCGAGTTCTCATGACTCTCCCATGATAAACTCTTCACCTCTACTAAGAACTGTGAGAATGTGGGATGGCTTGGCAATGACCGTTGCTACACCAGAAAACAGAAAGGGATTTTGGCAACTACACAAAAGTTTTTTAGTTCGGGAACCCATTCAAGTGGCTATGCGTGAGACAAGATTAACTTGTCTACACAACAAATCTACACCTGTAATGCTAAGTTTTCTATTAGCATTCACATTTGTATACCAGTCGGGAGTAGCTTGGCTAAAAATCTTCGTTGCCGGTTTGAGTTGCCTTGGGGTGAGTACTTTTTCCCACAAGAAAGGCCAAATTCCTAGAGTCAATAACAATTTCTCTTGCACCTAGGATCACACAAGTACGCAAGGGGAGAGGATACTTTTATTATTGAATCAGGGTTACACAAATTGAAAACACTTGTTCATTTTAATGTCCAAATTGAAATGTGGGGGTGGTAAAGTAACAACCTCTAAGTGTTTTTGTTTCTAAGATTGCACAAGGTGCAATAGAATTGCATACAAACTTAAAAGCTATCACTACACCGCAAGACACACAAAACACTTGTTCATTTTAAACCAGACTTAATGTGAGACAAACAATGTTCATTTTAAGCCAATGCTATGAAGATGAATGTTAATTTTAGCCTTGATGAGTTTCAATGCATTTTGTGTTCATTTTAAACCCATGAGTGAATATGCATGTTCATTTTAAACCCATGAAATGTGAATGCAAGTTGTTTGTGATTGTTTATTTTCTTTTAGAATTGTAAGGGAGTTATAAAATAATCAACAAACAAATGTTAGCAACTCCTTCTAGCTTTTCCACATGCTGTAAACAATAGATTAGTAACCCAAAAGCCCTAATCTACTAAACAAAAAAGAGAAATCTAAAAAATTCTATCAAAAACTGAAAGAAAAAATTTATTAGGCAAATGTATCGTTCTGCAAAGTGAATGTGTTGCAAAACCGAAAGTAGGAATTTACCAGGAAGATGTGTCATTCTACAGAGCAAATGCATTGCAACAGTGGACGCATCGGTTGGGCCTACAGATGCGTCTTAGGAAATCAAATGTGTTGTTATATCTGTTAGATGTGGTTCGGTACTGTGGATGCATCGTTCTTGAAAGCAAATGTGTCGTGACGCATCGAGTATGACTTACAAAGTTGCGACTGCGGTGTTTTGTACCTGTACCTGCAAAAAAGATGAAAAGTCATACAAAAATCTACAAAAAAAAGAGTGTTTTGGCATCAGGTTCACCAATGTAACTAAGGAAAAAAGTAAGGTTAGTATAATATCAAATGCATAATCAAAACCCTAGCTAAAAAATGAAGTACAATGGAGGAAAATAGCATAAAACAAAGAAAAATCTCACCAAATGTCTTCAAGCCCTCCATGATTGACCTTCATTGCCTTTCTCCATTAGCCGCAATATTATGTTTTCCCTCATATTTTGATGAGCAACTATGACTATGACTATGCCCTAAGTAAATATTGAAGGATTCTATTCAAAAGCTACAAAATGCAAGTATGAAGCAAGCCTAAAGTATGAAGCATGAAATCACGAAGCCAAGAGGTATGAAGTATGAAGTTATAACATGTCCAAATGAGGTTGAAATTTCCTTTTTATAGAAAAGTCAATTTTGGATGAATGGCCAAGATTGTCAGTTAAGAAATTCCCTAAGATCAAGGGTTGAAATTAAATGTGACAACGAGCAATTAGGGTTAGGGCAACGTTAGGGTAAAATTTGAAATGAAGGGATGAGATTTGATTTTAGGAAAATCAAATCAGTGGACAAGAATGCATATGACAAGAGGATACTAGGCATAGAAAAAGAGGTTGCTAGAGAATCAAATAATAATTTAAAATTATTTGATTTTAAAGACTGAGTTGAGCTTTTGAATTAAAAATTAATTTAATTCAAAAGTGGTGAGGTCTAGTGATAGTAAATAATGATTTTAAATTATTTACTTGGTGGGAAAATAGAAAGTGGGAATGACAATTTAAATAAATAATTTTATTTAAATTTGGAGAAAAAGACAAAAGAACAATTAAATAATTATTGGGAATTATTTAATTGTAGAGGAAAGTACAAAGTGAATAATAATTAAATAATTTGAGAAATTTATTTAATTATAAAGATACATAGGAAATTAGAGACGTATTTAAATAAATAAATGAAGTTTATTTATTTAAATAATTGTGAATTCAAAATTCACCATGCTCCCTTCGGGTTTGATTTTTGGCTAAGTACTGGCCCATGCCTTCAACATTTTCATTGGCTTCCTTTTTGGTTGTCACCGTGGCTCTGGCCACGTGTGTGCTTATTTCACTCTGAATGAATTTCCTCTTTGCTCCCTCATCAACCCCCAAAATGCTCCCAACGTGTTGTCACCACAGGCTATTTTGATCGTTTCCTTTTGCTCCCTCATTGGCCACCACTCACATGCCATGTAGCTTCCATTCGCATAAGGATTTGGAGGGCCCCACAAGCAGTTTCTACATTGACCATTGTTGCTACGTGTCCTCTCTGCGCAAGCTTTCAGCGAATGAAGGAAATATCGGTCGCGGGCAGCGAAATCCTACCATGCATCTCTTCAGCACACACTTCTTCAACATAGGGGATGAGGTAGACTATGAGCTATAGGATGCTGCCACATTTTCTAACTGCCTATCGAATGAGGGTGACACTTGTTTGCACAAAGTCTTTGCTAGACCACTGCCATCATTCGTAGGGGATGCACCTGAATGGAGGGTGACCAAATGTTGTGTCTTGAATCTTTTCTGTTATAAAGGCTGAGAGCGATCATTGCCTTGACATCATTGCTCAGATTTTGAATCTTTTTAGTTGTTGCTCGCTAAGCGGTGGAAGGCTCACTATAAATTATGCTCTTAGTTCTATGGTTCCCAGTTTTACGGTTCCATTCCAAGGGTTCCAATATTTGAAGATCATATGATTTTTCACTAATTTTTAGAATCATAGGAATTTTTGGAGAGACCAGGCCTTTGTATTGTTTAGATTATTGCAAGAACTCACAGATTGTGCCATTGTTTGGCCTCTCTATTTCTTATGTTATTGATAAACTCTATGTTCTGCCATTATTGTTTAAATGGTTTATTTGTCGTACTTCTATAATTTGAATGCAAGTTTGCTAGTTTAGATCATGTCTTCTACTCTTCTTTTCAGTAAATGGGCATGATTATTATTTTATGTCACTAAATGAGTTGTTTATGCTGTAATCCTTAATTTATGTTATTCTAGGACATGGTAAATTGCTAAGCAGGCCCTTAGACTATATCCAAAAGATAGGTTTATTCTGGATTTCATATAAATTTTGGCGTATCGCCTTAGATTCTTTATTTTATATCTACTTCCATTTCCCATTCTAAAACCCTATTCACAGAAGAAGCCAACTTCCTTAAAAATTTGGAGGTCACTCAATTTAGCGTAATAGGTCCCCCATAAACCGAGTTTCCCACAAAGGGCTATTACCTTTCCAATTTTTGGCATCAACAGTTTTTTCTTTTTCCTGGCATGCCCGATGGGACCAAGCTTAATAAATCAAATTTTCAGAGGGGTGTATGAGCCACCGGCCTGTTACTAGGTCCCAAACAATAAATAATCCTGGTTTACAAGTACCACCATTAGGGACAGTACAACCTGCGACTCAATTAGTAAAGGTTCCACTTCTTTATGCCTTTTCACTAGCCATGTTGTTTGCCACTAACAGAAATTATGTGGCATGGGACACTGAAAGTCCTCTTGTTGCACCAGTAGCGCCTACCGTTTGGGACACTATCTCAGTTTCTTCCCTAAAGGCCATACCTAAATTCACTAGAGATGGTTCAAGAACACCATTTGAACATTTGCAAGATGTTGTAGATGTATTCCTAGTACATGGGGTTACAACCCAAAATGTGGCATTAAGGCTGCCTACTTCCTCTTTCAGGGGAAAGGCACTAGATTGGTACCGCAAATTGCAAGAAAATACTATCAGTACCTGGGATGAGCTCAGGGAGCCTTTCTATCAGAGGTTCTTGAATGAAGAAGATTGGTCATCTCTATATTATTAGCTGTCAGTCATAAAATGGGCCTCACACAAAGCCATGGCTGAATTCAATGCTCAGTTCCATACAAGTTGGTAGAGGATTCAAGTTGATATCTGCCTGCCGCTGGATTTGGAATTCATTTTCTACCTGAAGGCCATCAATTCTGACATCTCAATGATGATACAGTCTCTAGGTGGAACCATAGTACCAGGCGCATATAGCATCACTATTAAAATAGAGAACAATTTGATAGATGTCGAGAAGTTTCCACCTCGGCCCATCATCCCCATGTTTCCAAAAATATTGGTTCCTACTCAGGAGATGCCTTCTACCAGTGCACTGAATCCCCCTCAATCCATGTACATGTACACAAGCACGCCACAGAATGTTGCCTCTACATTCGACTCTTCAAAGGAGGAGATGAGCGAATTGAAGGAAATGTTGCAAACTATTGGTAATGAGATAACCATCATCAAGCACAATCAGGCCATACCTTCGAAGCCTACCTATAAGAATTATCAAGGTAGAAGGTCCTCTTACCAACAAAACTAGTTCGAAGGAGGTGCTCAGAAAAATCTGTAGTCACAAACAATGAATCACATGGTACTGGTACCCACTCCACTATAGAGCACTAATCTAAGTTTGAACAAAGAGCTGACTATAGGTCAAAACAACTTAGCAGATGACACCAACCCCTAGTGCTTCCCTTGCGGCAATTCACATATGCCTTGAAATTTCCTGCGTGAGAACCTACAACAAAAGGTGGCAGAGCAACGCAACGAAGCTACAACATTAGACCTCATAAGCTATGTGTATACCTCTTCACAAATGGACAATGTGGTGCTCACCATGCAAATGCAAGGGATGTAACTAGAGCAAGAAGCGAACATCACTCCTAACCACACACTCTTCTCATGGATGGAAGAAGAAGAAGTGGTGTTTTCCAATGATACATCCGCATCTAAAACACTGGAAATACAATTCGACTACAACACTCGCTCAAAGAGGAGATTTACGGGTGAACCAATTGTCTTGCAACTAGTCAGTCTACAACCTAAAGGTACCCTTGACCAGATACATAGTACCTCAGCAGTGATACCACAATATCAACCATAGAAGGAAATTATTATAACAAGAGAAAAGGAGTAGAAACCTCTGAATCCACCACCTTTCAATGTGGTGGAAAAATTGAAGAAATCGTCCGCTAATGTGTCTCTGTGGGATATTCTATCCATCCCGGAATAGAAGACACTATTACAAAAGATTCTCCGAGAAGATGTAAGTGTGACACCAATGGACCAATTTCCCAAAGCAATGGTTGTTGATCGACCATCCCCTGCCAAAGTTCTTACAAATAACACAGCGGAAGCCCTTGCTGAAGTAAGAGATAAGTCAAAGCCTCAACCCTTCTTCTTAACTCTCATTATAGGGGAGAGATTATTACACAATGCCATGATTGATTTTGGTCCTAGCACCGTATGTATGCGTAAACAAATAGCTGAGGCCTTAGGACTCACTTATGAACCCTTAAAAAGAGGAGTGATGCAACTTGATGGGAATAGAGTTGAAACCGTAGGTGTCATCAAAGCACTCCCTTTGACTCTATTTTCTTTCCCTATTATCACAGTACCACAAGACACTATGATCATAAATGTTCCCCCCATGTTCAGCCTCTGCCTATCCCTAGATTGGTCGCATTTGATCCTTAGAACTAATCATGGTATAAAAATGAAGATAGAATTTGAAGCTTTACATTCAAAGCATGTAGCCGATGAAGCCATGATCAATTTTGAAGCCACTCATACCTCTATCACCAAGCAAGAAATGTATTGTGCTGAGCTACTAGAAGATGAGAGGGTGACCAAAGATCGGGATGTTCAAGAGGATGCTCTCTTGAGTGAACATATAGATACCAACCCTTTCAGCAACTACCATGCTACCGGGTTGGGCACCTATGTCATCTATGATGAAGATCAAGTGCTCCCTAAGGTTGTTAAAGAATTTGAAGGTGATCAAGCCTCAAAATTGTGGATGTTGCACTTCGACGAGGAAAGATGCAAGAATGGAACAAGAGCTAGAATATGTTTAATATCCCCACATAATGAAAATATGCTAAGGTCTTTCCACTTCCAGTTTTCTTGCTCAAGCAATGAAGTTGAATACGAAGGACTAGTGCAAGGTATCAACCTTGCAGAACAGATGGGCATTAACCAATTGATGGTGTTCAGAGATTCCAAACTAGTATTCAATCAAGTCTGAGGTATCTTTGCAGCTAAGAATGTCTACATGCAATCCTATAGACACTGAGTTTGGGACCTGATTGAGGGTTTTGAAGCCTTCAACATTCAGACGGTGCCCTGAGAACAAAATGTAGATGCAGATCGTATGGCATCAATTGGATCTTAGTTTGATCCTACCTTTAATCTCATTAACAAAAAACACTCTATGCGAGTAATAGTTGGACCATAGATTCCAGAAAATGACCAAAGATGGAAAGTGTTTGGTAGCGATGAACACATTGCCTTGTTCATCCAACAGTGAGGAGAGTTTGTTGACTAGCTCCAACCAAAGATTGTTGAAGCCTATGAAGGACATATCATCCAGTTGAAATCCAACAATCTTCCAAAAGGATTAGTCACACTCAAAAACCTTTTCAATTGTGACAATGCAAGAAATGACAAGTGGAAGTTTGTAGTATACAAAAGTGACTATGAAAACTTGTAGGTCAAAGATGGAAGAAAGCTCAAAGTTGGGAAGGACGTCCTGCATCGCAATAAAGAAATGCTTATCGACTTTTGCGATAACTATGGAGTGGTGGCATGGTCATACAACAACCTCAGGGGATATGATCTCGATATCATTCAACATGCAATAGAGTTGGTGGAAGGTGCAAAGCCTATCTTCCAAAAACAAAGACCAGTAATCCCAAGATTGAAGCACTAATGGTGCAAGAATTAACAAAGCTAATCCAGTCGCAGATTATCTTCTTAATCAAGCATAGCATGTGGGTATCCAATTTGGTCCCGGTCCAAAATAAAAAATGGAGATATTCGCCTATATGTGGACTTTTGGGACCCAAACAGAGCATCCCTGAAGGATCATTACCCGCTACCCTCAATGGAGTCAATCCTACAAATAGTGGCAAGATCTGAGATGTTTTCTCTGTTAGATGGATTCTTCGGTTACAATCAGATTCAGGTCAAAGAGGAGGATCAACATAAGACAACATTCACTACCAAGTGGGGAATGTTTGCATGAGCCAAAATTTCATATGGCCTCTCAAATGAAAGAGCTATTTTCCAATGGGTAATGGATATCGCTTTCAATGAATTAATCAACAAGATTATCCTAATCTATTTGGATGATCTGATGATGTTCTCCAAATCCAAGGATGATCATTTTGATCACCTTGAGATGGTTTTCAAGAAATTCCAAGAGTTCGGGATATCCTTGAATCCAAAAAAATGTGTCTTCGGAGTATCACAAGGCAAACTACTGGGGCATGTAGTGTCCAAAGAAGGAATTTCAATTGATCCTAAGTGGGTGAAAGCAATCAAAGAGCTTCCTCTTCCAGTCAACAAGAAAGACATTCAATCCTTCTTGGGAAAGGTAAATTTTGTTAGCAAATTTATTTATGATTTTGCAAGAATAATTAGGCCAATTACCCTAATGCTAAAAAAGGATCAAACATTTAAATGGAGAAAAGAAGCTAGAGAAGCCTTTGAGAAAGTCAAGGATCCTATCTCTTTTTCTCCTATTCTAGTTAACCTAGACTTATCAAAGGACTTTATAATGTATGTATTCAGTAGCAAGTCAAGCATTGCTACTATCTTAACCTAGAAAGATAACAAGGGAAAATGAGAAAATCCGATAGCATTTCACTCCTGGACCCTGAAGAAATATGAAAAAAACTACAAATTTGTAGAGAGGCAAGTTTTTGCAATAGTTAAGGGGCTCAAGAAGTTCCAACACCTAATATCTTGCAATAAGGTGATTGTATATGTTGCACATTCTAGTGTGTGTGAATACATCATGGAAAGAGAAATCAGTGAGAAAAGGGCCAATTGGATCACCAAGATCCTCGAGTATGATATTGAGGTCAAGCCTACGAAGACTATTCAAGGAAGAGGACTATGCGAATATCTTGCGCACAAGGAAGAAATGGCCCTCGAAGAAGAGTAGCTAGAACTAGTCCTAATGAACAAGTCAGAGTCTAAAGGTTGTTGGCTGGTAGATAGAGTAAGCTTTATGCATATAGGAAAGTATTCGTTGGGCCTTCTTAGAAAATGAGATTTTACCGACTACAAAACAACAGATTCGAGCTCATCGAAGGGATCTTGTTCAAGAGAAATTTTAACGACATTCTACTACAATGTGCTACCACAGAGCAAGCAAAAAGGATCCTCGACACTTACCACAACCATCTCATAGGCGGACACTTCTTCGCAAAGACCACCGCCATCAAGATCATGTGCGCGGTGAAAACTTGTAAAGAATGTTAGTTCTTCGCTGGAAGAATAAAGAATTTTGTGATTCCTCTCAATCCGATAGTGGTTGATGAGCCATTCACACAATGGGGTTTAGACTTCATCAAAATGATCAACCCAACCTCCAGCATAGGACATAAATGGATCTTAATGGCCACAGATTACTTCACAAGATGGACCGAGGCTGTGCCACTTAAGAATGCAATAGAGGCAGAGATAGTGGATTTCCTAGAGGAATTGGTGGCGAGATTTGGCCCACCCAAAACTATCATCTCCGACAATGCTAAAGCTTTCCTAGGCTCCAAGGAAAGTCAATTTACACTTACACATAAAGTATTCCTTAAAAAATCATCAAACTATTACCCAAAGGGGAATGGTTTAGCCAAATCAACAAACAAGAATCTGGTCTGACTCAAAAGAATTGGGTTGGAATATCAAAGAGAGTGGCACAAAAATATCTAAATAGAACTCTAGGCAGACCATATAACTCTGAAGCAAGTCCTCAAGACTTCACCGTATGAGCTAGTTAATGGAAAAGAGGCATTATTTCCTATCTCTATGGAGATTCTAGTGCTGCAATTGCTAAAATCCCTCGAAGTAGAACAAAATGGCTCACTAGAGGTACAATTAGCTGAGTTACTAGAAGTACAAGAAAAAATGAAACGTCCCTAACCACCATGACTAATCGCCAACAAGTGGTTAAAAGGTGGTTTGACAAGAAAACGTCTGACCAAGGCCTAAAGTGCGAAGACTTGGTGCTAAAGTATAACAAAAGGGATACAAAGCCGAGTCAGCATGGAAAGTTTGATAACCTTTGCGAAGGTCCATTCAGAATAATTCAATGCAAGGAGAACAATGCATACAAGTTAGAGACTATGGAGGAAGAAGTGCTGGGGATTCCGATCAACATAATTCATTTGAAATTATTCAATTAAGCTTGCTTTCCATACCCATGTAAATATGTAAATATTTTTTTTCCGTCTATCCTTTTTGTTTTGCTAGCCGGTCTTTTTATTTTATCTTGTGGTCCGTGGCATAAATAAATAGTGACCCATTATTGCAAAGAGTAAGGGAAATAAACTCATAGCTGAACAGAGCAAAAAATAAACACCTACATGCAAAACCGAGATTCATACATACAAAAAGAAAAGGAAAAGATAACTCATTTGCAGAAACCAGAAGAAGACAACGAGATGATTATCTAAAGATATATTTTCATTATATATACTTTGATATTTACATTTTAAAAATGGCTTATAAGGCCACGTTTCTAAAATTATATATATATATATATATCCTGCTTCTGTTATATATTATGAAAAGATTTTTCAAGCATGTTTACAAAAGGGACTAATTACTATGATTTTTTTGAAAGCAAGAAAAAAAAAAATGCAAGTCTTCAATTCATGGCATGAGTAGCAACAAAAGATGCAAAAGAAACATCCACAATATCCTCATCCATGGGAGAATCAGTAGTAGGAACATCATCCAATGGAGCAAAGGTAGACGAAGGGAACACTGGGTTCCTGAAGTCCGTGTACCAGTCGATGTCATAGAATGACACCACATTGTAAATGTGAAACAGGAAGTGGCAGGCTCGAGTGACCCTCTGATGGTGCTCATCTCACGTCTAGAGGTGAAAGCCACTCATAAATGGCTGCCATAGCATGACCGCGCCCTCTTCTATAAACCTTCGGAGGTCACTTGCAATTGGGATTCCCCCACCATATGCAACATTTTGAATGACCTCACCGAGGCTGTTCAAATATTTCTTGGGGAAGATTTCCTTCACCATATGAAGAATTAATGGATAGGAAATTCCTATATCTAGCATGGAGGCGATGAAGTGCGAGCACACATTAGTTTTGACTTGATACTTGTCCTCATACTCGAGACAGTCCAATCCCAAGACCCACTTTATGGCTATAATGGATACTGAATACTTGTTCTTTGTCATTCTCTTTAACCGCATGGTAGAAATCTCTCCTAGGAAGGCAGTCTGGGGCTTGTGCGACATGAGCCTAATTGGGGTTTTCATCTTGTTAGACCTTCTGTAAATACCTTAAAAACTATCCCTGCAAAGCACCTAGGTCTAGCCTATGAGAATGCTATGCAACTGCAAATACTAAACTACTACACCAATTGTGCTCAAATCGCTAAGTGTGATTTCACTACTGCGAAAAGGCCTATTTATAGAAAAAGCAAGGAAAGGCGTGGTAATAATCTTTCCATAAAAATGATATTAATCAAGTACAAACTTGAAAATTGTGCCCAGGCTTGCTCGAATTTCCCACCCTATTGCATCTACTAAGTACGATTTGCTCCATGCAAAACTAATGAAGGCTAATTAATTAGCTTAAGCTATTGGTAGCAATCGGTGGTGTTATGCACAACTAAGGACTGAGGTGTCATCCTCCAGGTATTTTTCTTATTTCAAGGAAGAACTCGTATCTTTTCAAATGTTGAGTGCATCTCCGGCCTAATCATTCTTCTTAAGATATTAATTTCCAACACATATGAAGGCTTAAGCTTCTTGCAAGGCGTCGGCTCAAGTTCCAAGAAAATTGCACTGTACATGCAATTTCTAATTATATTTATGAATTCTTGTCAAATCAAAATGGAAAGTAATTCATCTTGCACAAGCCAAAGGTGCAGTGGTACATGCCGCATTAAATGAAAAAAAAAGGTGGTTCTTGTCTACCACCTTGAGGAAAAGATCGCTAAATATTTCATGTAAAATTTTTAAAGCAATTAAAATTTTTCTCTTAAGAATGCTACTCAAAGAAAAAAAAAAGTTCTAGAGCATAGCTAGATCTGAAGTAAAATTGCAGAACTCAAGCTAAGTAGAAAGCTTTCCACAAATTAGCAATGGCAGAAAGTTCAATTCAGGGAGTTAGACCAGTAGCGACACAAAAATTAGCTAAAACTCTACAAAGAGCACTAGAAGTTAATGTATTTGAAGATATGTCATATGCTATGCCGGGTATTCCTGACAAGCTAGAATGGGAAAACACAAGGTGGCATTGACAAGCCCAAAATTTATAGAGACCAGAACTCAGTTCATGAAGATTGGGATAATGTTCATGATCGCTTTCTTGCAAAAACCCCCAAAGGATTGAGGGAAGCAACCTGCACATGAATGAAGGTGTCCAGAAGGGAAATGTCAGTTGCAGAAAAAGTATGGTTCAATAGGTTTCTTCAATATATGGTCCCATCTATGCACTATTGACTAGAGTTGGTAGATGCATCCATTAGGCATTTCAATCCAAGTACCAACACTATTGAGGGTCAGACTTTTTTAGTTAACATTAGCTCAGCCATCATCTGGAACATGCTGTACATTCTAGAACTTGTGCAAAGAGGGATGGAAGTGGAGACATTCAATCCTAAATGAGGAAATGATATATGGAGCACTGGGGATAAGGCACAAGAGTTTTTCAACGGAGAAACCAGAAGAATTGAAGCAGAATGTGGGAAGCCACCAATAATTCCTGCTCCGCTACCAAAAATCTTATTTTTGGTATGATTTTAGAGAATTCCTCTCAAAAAAGATGTTAGAACAAATTAACAAGTACCTAGTTGAATGAAAGTTCAAATTTGTCTCCTATCTTGCTTATATGTTTTTATATCAAAACCCTGATTTCTTTAATGAGCGTATGGAGTTGTCTATCTGGAATGAGAAGGGTAGGAAAAAACCAGTTTCTATCTGGACCCCTCTCCTCTCTTCAACTTTTGATTATTATGCATTTTCAGATCATTTCCTGACTTCAATTTTACAAGATTTACTAGGGGAGGAGTATATTAATAGGCTCACCTTGACTCAGACAGAGTTTATGCAAAATTTCATTCCTAAATGTGATTGGTGTTTTAGAGCAGATTTTACATTCATCTGAATGTGAGGCTTCACTAGAGAACCCTTCCACCTTTCGACATATGTGACTAATCGAGTGTTGGCTCTCGAATTGTTCTGGAAGGCGTGTATTATTGATATTACCTTCTACAGTGCGAAAAGCATCAAAAAGAAGGGATTCTTCATCTATCCACAGACTTTCAAAATGGTGGCCATGAAAAAGAAGTAGACACACCCACTATTTTAAGATAAACTAGCTCATTTAGGGCTGGTAATGATTTGTGACAAGTGGGATTACAACCCTTTCAATGATTTATTGTATGATCACCTCAAGGTAACTCATAGCCCTCAGCCTTACTGGGAGTGGAGATGCAACCCACTAGAAGATAAAGATGAATTAGTTCATATCCCCATGGAAGACAACAAGCTGCCATGGCATAGGTTCTCTTTCCTAGTGGTGGATTATGATGAGAACTATAATGGGTAAGATTTTGTACAATAAACTGAGGAATAAAGAAGAATGGACTGTTGAAAATATCATAGCCTTCTGGATATATCACCAATAAATAAAGCGCCCTAAGGTGCCTTATGATGACATAAAGGAAGACAAAGAGTTTGAAAGGCTGTGGGATGAGGAGCACCCTACTTCCAACTCAAGCGATAACAGTGGTAACAACCCCAATGAAGGAGAAGAGCAAAAAGAAGAGGAAGCTGAGACATCAACATCCTCCGTCTAGAAAAATAGGAAGTCTATAGGGAAATTTTCTTATGTCACTTCAAATGTGTGACTGAATATGTCACGAGCTTCATAGACACTCACGTGGGCCTCAGAAACAACAAGAGTGCCCCAACAACAATAGAAAAAAACAATAGAGACTGTGGAGATCGAGGACTCCCCACCCACTAAGTGGCAACACACTGAAGCTATTCAAGGAGAAGGATCACAAGGAGTCGATGCAGGCCAAGTGCTTACAACAAGCAAAGAACCCAAAGTAAGGGGCTAGCGACAAGGGAAGTTCCCGGACCCCACAAAACATAGCAAAACCAAGATTTTTCAATTATAGCACATGGGAAAAGGGGAAGGAAGAGTGCCCAGAAAAACTTCCTCAAGATTGGACTCATTTGAAAACACTGAAAGCTTGGAAGGGGAAAGGCGGAGGGTCACCGCCATTTTGAAAAGGCAATGAGCACACGGCGACTCGAAAGGAAAGTCTCAAACAATGACGAAGGGGTGGAGTCCTGGAAATAGCCACGAAGGGATGAGTCCTGGAAATGGCCACAAAGGGGCTGGGTTCTAGAGGCCGGGTCGTCGGGGCTCCACGAATGTTCAAAATGGCCACAGAGGGATGTAGTCCCAGAAACAGCCATGGAGGGGCCAAGTCCCAGAGACCACGTCGCCGAGGCTCCACAAATGTTCAAAATGACAATGGAGGGACGAAGTCCCAGAAACGGCCACGGAGGGGCCGGGTCCCAGAGGCCGGGTTGCCGAGGCTCCTCGAATGTTCAAAATGGCCACGGAGGGACAGAGTCCCGAAAATGGCCACGGAGGGGCCGGATCATCGGGGCTCCATAGATGTTCCAAAACAACCAAAGAGGGACAGAGTTCTGAAACCCTTGAAACTTAACGAAACATTGATAAAACCTTGGCAGTTCACTTAGGCACCACAAGAACATCCCAAATCCACCAGAAATTTGTCCCCAAAGTCAAAAATGTGGAAAGCGGACCATCGGGGGTCCACATATGTTTCAAAACAACCAAAGAGGGAGGGAGTTCTAGAGGGAAAGTTTTGAAACTACCGAAACTTAAGAAAACGTTGATGAAACCTTGGCAATCCACTGAGGCACCACAAAAACATCTCAAATCCATAAGAAACTTGTCCCCAAAGTTAAAAATTTAGAAAAAAGCAAATCAAGCGATCAAGAACCAAGCCAACAGGAACAAGAAAAAAGGCAGAAAAGGGATGGGGGACTTTGTTTCTCCCCAGATTTGAATACCCCAAGTAGGTGAATTTGGTCAACGAAATTTGATCATTTGAAGGCAGATGACCAATTTGGGCTTGGAAAATGGGGCACATAAAACAAGATAGGAGCAAAGTAGCCTATCAGGAGCGAAAAGAGGGGGTCCCTGCCTACGTCGGGGCGTGTGTGTAAAACATGCACAACAAATGGTGACTCACTGGGGAAATGCTCCAGAGCATTTCAATGACAAAATGGAATCACGAACCTAGAATCTCTGGTTCCGACCTTCACGCTAGGGAAAAAAAACCAGATGCTCAACTAAAGGATCAAAACCACTAGCCAAGCCAACCTTTAGTATGCTGGAAATCCAAGTGTGTGCAATTGCATTAATTCCCATCCTTCGATTGCTATAGGAACCCAAGCTCCATCAAGTCAAGCTACGTAGTTTATTCTAACTCCAAAAGCATCTGAGACATTGCCTCGCTGCCAGTCAGGCATCCATAGCCTCGATGAGGTTGTTGTTGTGACTCTCTCGAATATTGTTCTACTGCCGGTCAAGACTCCATAGCCCCGGTAGAGTTGCTCGGATACCCCTGAAAAGTTGAATTTTCTCTTTCTTTTAATTTTCAATGTTTTCTTTCTTTCTTTCTTTACTCTTTTCAGCTCTTTTATTTCAACCTGCAAGCATTGAAGCTCACGCTCAGGGTTGAGAATCACAGTGGCACTGGAGCAGAATTTTAGATTTTCCACTTAACTAGACTTCACAAAAGGCCCTACAGTGACTGTCAAATTCTTAAGATGTGTAAGAGCTGTAAGATTTCAGAATACATTGGATTCAAACTAAACCAACAACTTATCCTCTTTGAATCAAACACCCAGATCACTTGACACTAACAAAAGACCTTCACCATCCACTCTAAATACTTGATTATAGTTTGACAAAGAAATACATAGAAAAACCCTAGGCAATAAGTATGGTTGTTGTGCACATAGATGTGCCCCGCTAAAAGCAGAGGGACCCCAAGCAAAGCAACAACAAAGCGAAAGAAATAAAAAAGAAAACAACTCCAAAGCAAGCAACCTACAACGAACCAACTAACCTAAGGAAATTAGGAAAGCGAAGTATTTACAGGAAACCTATACTACTCGAAACGGGCTATGTACAAAGATATTTACAAAGCACTATGTTCAGGCAGGGTGAGCTGACATTAACGTTCATTGAATTTCACAGTTCATGCACAAGCAAACGAGCGATCGTTGTCATTCTTAACCATGAAAATTTATCTTTATATTCTGAAAAAAGAAATTCAATGTTGCAACACTCAAGTTCAATCACATCATCATGAAAAATCAGCAATTGAGGAGGCTCGCTGAACCCATGGTTAATAGATAAACAAGTTTGTTTTCCCTTGTTCCCATAATCAAAATAATAAGTGTAGTTATGACAAATAATAGGGGAAAGGAAGGATAGAAACTTGATGTCTTCACATGGAGGTGGAAATGTTGGACAGTCGAGAGCAAGCACAACATCGTTGATCGTTGCATCAGTAGCCTCGAGCGGGCGCAGTGGAGGGTGCAACATTTCTGGTCTTGGGCTTGCATAAGGCTGGGAGGATGGGGCAGCAAACAACTCTTCCAATCTACCAATGGGACCTACAGCCCTGGCTGGAAGTTCTTCAAAAAGAAATACTTCTCCACATTGATCATCTGCAAACTTGGGATCCACTTGGTTGTTGTCCTCAAGGGGCAGAATTTTGTCTCATCTCCTTCCCCAAGTATCAACCTCCTTTTTATGATGTTCAATGTCATGGGATAATGACATGCATGCATTTGTCCTATTACAACTCCCTAAATATGAAGGAGGATCAACAATGGTCATGGCAGAAGGACTTCTAGTTGCATCTTGTAGTTGGTCAATTTTGTCATACTTGTTGGAAGCCATCAAAACACCCCCACCTTTGTCTTCTTCCCTTTGTTGTTCATGCATCTCATCATGACGTTCACTCATTTCCTCTTGCTCACGATCACTGTAAATGGAGAAGGAGCTCCTCTCCCAATCTAGAAACTCTAGTACATCACTATTCAGGGGCTCAAGGAGTATGTATTCATTGCTACCGTCTTCTGGGATGTGCTCTTCCTCAACATGAGCATACCTTCATAGTGAAGCTCCCAATGGAAAGAAGTCATCAATTGATGGCACCTCATCAAGGGGGCCAAATTCTACTACATAATTTCCCTCCAAGGGCTCGGCATAAAGCCTATCGTTCATGGTGTGCAAATGCTCTTCGAGAGGAAATTCTTGATGACTTATGGACAACATTCCTATTTGATCTAATTCATCACTTAGAAGTCTGAGACTATATTGTTGTCCTTCTTCTATTGTTTCCCCAACATCCTCTTGAGGTCCGCCTTCAGCTGAGCCATCACTTGCTTCAGGCTTTTCGTCTTCTTCTTCGATATGGGCAGCAAGTAGAGGAGGTCGGGCACTTGATTGGCTTGCTTGTTCTTTGACTTGCTTGATGGCTTCTTGGCACAGTTCGCATGTGAACTACAGGTGTGATGAATCATGAAGTCTGCACCAATTTGGCAATAGCAATACCTCCAAATCCACTTGACATCTTAGTTCAGACCAATCATTTGCTAATCTGGAGATGAGTTGGTCATATCTTTCCGCTACTGGGTCATCATCATCACTTGAAAAAGAAGCTTGATGGTAGACAGCTATGGTGAGTGGCTGTTCCCACTCCTCCAAACTTTCATTTTCAGATTCTCAATTTCTATCATTGATGAAGGAGAGTTCTTTCAATTTGATTTCACTTATGTCTTCGTCATCCTTTTTTGCTGCTCCAAGGTTGTCAACCCTTTCCTCTTTCTGGTTTTCAGCATCTGAGTTGGTTGTCCAAACATCCACGACCGCAAACCTCATTGGTTCATCGTCACCTACCAATTGCTCTTCTTCTAGAGTGGAGGAATTCCTTTGATTGGTGGAGGGAAGGCCTTCTAAATTAGTTTCAATCAGATTTTCACCAAGGAACCTTGTTGTCCTAGTGAAATCTGCTTCTTCTTCCTGGTTTTCAACTTCAATGTCTGCTGCTCCAACATCAATTTGTATCAAATTTATTGGTTCATCCTTACTTTGTTGTCCTCCGGATGTTGACAACTCTTTTGCCTCATGGGATAACTTCTCTTCATTGGGAGTTGGCTGCTCCAACTTGTCCGAACAACCTTTGGCTTGAGCCATGATTTTTGTGCATGACGAGCAAGTGAATTTGAAGTGGGGTGCATTGTGAAATCTGCACCAACTAGACATCAATATTTCCTCCAATCTTGGTTCTTCTTTTCTGCTCAAATTTTCTTGGAATAGCTCCTTGAATGCCATGGCTGCCATGGTTTTCAATTCTTCCTCTGGGTCTGCAAGGGCTGAAGGGTGATAGATTTCCCAAAAGGGAATTTCTCCCTGCAAGACCCTTTCAATTCTACTCAAGAAGGTCAAACATCCCAATTTGTTGTTCCTATGAGTGCAATGGATCTAAAATCTATCCACCAATGCAAATTGCTGCAATGGCTTCTTCAAGCTCTTCTTCAAATCTGCATGCAACTGAGTGATGTTGATTTGTGTGTTCTGCTCCATTTTGACTCAGCTTCTTTTCCCTTCAGAACTTTTTGATTTTTAGCATTAAAAGAGATCTCCCTATCTCAGATTTCTTCTTGAAAGTGCTCTCTTTGATTTCCAACTTTCTGCTTTGTAGCCTCAACATGCCATGCCCTCCTTCTAGTGCTAGTTTTGTTGATGTGTTTTTTATGCACTTCTCAACATAGGCAGTGCGTAGGTGCACTACCTCTCTTGAAAGACAATCTTCCACAATCAGATTGCAGAACACTATCCCAAGGTATCTAATGTTAGGTCTTGAGAGTGCTTGGAATATCTCAGTTGTTTGATGTGATTTGTTGGAATCACAAGGCGGTCTTACAGATGAGTTACAAAGTGTTGGAAGTGAATGAATAGTGGTTGTCCACTCAAAACAACAAGTTGAAACCCATCAAATTCATCTGACATAGCTTCATAGTGATGCTTTGGATCCTACTCTAACCAACGATTAAAATAAATAGAAAAAGGAGAAGGTTTAAGAAATTTGTTCTAATCCTAAGCTATGAATGAACAGTAACAATGGTGGCTGCTACAGTAGACAAACTCCCTAAACTGGGTTTTGCTTGGCCAAGAGGAACCTACAGTTACACAAAACTAGTGCAATCTTCTAAGGACTACAAATTTTCAAATGGCACATGCACATCATGCACATGCGATTGAACTAAGTTGCAACATTGAAATCAAGAAGCCCAGGCTAACATAGTAGTTTGTCATCAAAAAGTGCTAAAAGTATGGGTTGAAAGTTCATCAAATACCATAACAACAATTTCCATTATCACTTCCATTCAAGAATCTACAACTAAAACTACTATGGAAGGTAGAATCATGCATGCAATATGAGCAAACTCAAAGAGAACATCCATAAAATCATGCAATGATGTCTTCTATTACTGCAAATGCTTTTTACAACAGCTCTCCAACCCTTTACAAATGAGGGGCAAGCCCCTATTTATAGTTTTACAAAGCCCAAATGAATGGATAGGATTGAATTACAATGAGTGGCCCAGATTTTATTTACATTATGATTTCACCTACCCCCCATTATCCAAAAATTTTAAAATACATCTTTGTTTTTTCCTTTTTTTGTCATCTAGTGCTCATGTGCTCTAGCAATTTCGTCATTTAGCTGATTTCCCTTTTACTATAGCTGAAACTGCCTAAAATTTTCCTTCTTACTTGATGTGTTTGCAACGTTCTTCCTTAGATCAAATGAGCCCGTCGACAATTGGCATCAATAGATTGGTTGCCCTTGATTCAGGCGGACAACTCCCTTATGCTTTCTTCAAGGCCACCCCCTTGCATTTTTGTCCTTGACTTCCTTGGCACAGTCCTTCTTCTAATGCTGACCCTGTTGGTGGGTGCTAGCGAGAGAGGCGAACATGAAATGAATGGTGACATGAGCTATGCGCATTCCTTGTTCAACTTTCTCGATAGGTCTCTTGACGGACCTACAGTAGGCTCCCTGAATCCTGTGTACATGAAACGTCGTAAGTGCTTACATACACAAATCAAGGAAAACGTTAGTCAAATCTTACAAAATCCTTGTTAGATCCATCGATGCATCATGTAAAGATCATAATATTCATATTTGGAGCTCATTTGGAAAATAAACATTAATGCAGGCCCAAGGGGACGGGCAATGAACGAGGGACAACAAATCGAAAGGGAAGTTCCTGGACCCCACAAAACATAGCAAAACCAAGATTTTTCAATTATAGCACATGGGAAAAGTGGAAGGAAGAGTGCCCAGAAAAAAATCTTCAAGATTGGACTCATTTGAAAAAACTAGAAGCTTGGAAGGGGAAAGGCGGAGGGTCACCACCCTTTTGAAAAGGAAATGAGCACATGGCAGCCCAGAAGGAAAGTCCCTGATGATGACGGAGGGGTGGAGTCCTAGAAATGGCCACGGAGGGACGGAGTCCTAGAAATGGCCATAGAGGGGTTGGGTTCCAGAGGCCAGGTCGCTAGGGCTCCACAGATGTTCAAAACGGCCACGGAGGGACAGAGTCCTAGAAACTGCCACGAAAGGGCTAAGTCCCAGAGGCCGGGTCGCTAGGGCTCCACGGATGTTCAAAACGGCCACGAAGGGAGGAAGTCCCAGAAATGGCCATAGAGGGGCCGGGTCCCAGAGGCCGGGTCATCGAGGCTCCACAGATGTTCAAAATGGCCACGAAGGGACATAGTCCTGGAAATGGCCACAAAGGTGCTTGTCCCGGAGGTCGGGTCGTCGGGGCTCCACGGATGTTCCAAAACAGTCAAAGAGGGATGGAGTTCCGAAACCCCTGAAACTTAATGAAACATTGACGAAACCTTGGTAGTTCACTTAGGCACCACAAAAACATCCCAAATCCACCAGAAAGTTTTCCCCAAAGTCAAAAATGTTGAAAGCAGACCGGCGGGGGTCCACAGATGTTTCAAAACAGCCAAAGAGGAAGGTAGTTCCAGAGGGAAAGTTCCAAAACCACTGAAAATTAACGAAACATTTACAAAACCTTGGAAGTTCACTTAGGCACCACAAAAACATCCCAAATCCACAAGAAACTTGTCCCTAAAGTAAAAAATGTAGAAAAAAATGAATCGAGCGATCAAGGACCAAGCCAGTAGGAACAAGACAAAAGGCAGAAAAGGGATGGGGGACTTTGTTTCTCCCCAGATTTGAATACCCCAAGTAGGTGAATTTTGTCAGGGGGATTTGATCGTTTGAAGGCACATGACCAATTTGGGCTTGGAAAATGGGGCACACAAAACATGACAGGAGCAAAGCAGCCTGTTTGGAGTGAAAAGAGGGGGTCCCTGCCTCTAGCGGGGCTTGTGTGCAAAACATGCACAACAAAAGCCATAAAGAAAATGCAAGCCCTCAGGATCCAAAAGTGAAAAGAAAAGGATGATAAGGAGGCAGAGTCAAAAGTATATACAATTTACAAAGAAGAGAAAAAAGTGTTGAATTTTGCCACCATGTACCCAAATGTTGTCAAACTACAGGGGGAGATGCTCTCGAGTGATTACGACATGTATGTCATGGGACTTGATCTGACCACAGCCTGACTGGATGATAAGGTGGAACTCATGGAGGAAACACAGTGGGTAGTGACAATCGACTTCTTGAAGTCTAGCCGTGAATTGAAGAAAAAAGAGAAGCAGCTAAAGCTGGTGAGGGAACGAGTCAGCTTCCTAGAAACGAAGGAGATATCATTGGAAGTTGAAGTTGCGCGCTTGTTCAAGAAAGTGTAAATAAGAGAGTTGGAACGGAGAAAACTCCAGGAAGAACTCAATAAGTCCCAGTTTGTTGACCCCATACTGCTCAATGAGCTACAGGAAAGGAACCAAAAATATCAAAGCCAATTGACCTCAATAGAGCAAAATCTGCAACAAAAGGAGGAAGAGTTAGCAACTCAACACACTCTATATAAGCAAGAATTAGAAAATAATCATAGGGACTTTGAAGGAAAAAATGCACAGCTAGAGAGGGAGTTTCAGGGGACAAAGTCCTCTCTTAACATAGAGATGGCAAACCACTCCCGAGCTGAAGAGACTGGTATAAAGAAATGAGCAGCTCGGGGGAGCAATTGGCATCCGCGAAAAGGAAAAATATGGAATTAACAGAGGCGATTAACTCAAAGGATGTAGAGATCACCTCTCTAAAGAGCTCTCTCCAAGCCTCCTCCATGCAGCCGGACCTCATCCCCTTGGCTCGGCAGATATATATTTCTTATTGGGAAAAGGTTAAAACCTTCTGCTTAACATTGCAGCCAAGGCTTTGGTTCATCTCAAAGGAAACAAAATTGAGCCAGGAGGTTCATGGAACAATTGCAAAATTCTCACAGTTCATCTTGGAGAAGGTTCCAGAAGCAAAGAGTCTTCTCACCAATCTATATTCAGTCTCCAATGAAAACATGGCCAAGGCAGGGACCGATGATCAAGATATTGCTAGCCAGATGGCAAACAAGTTTCCATTGTCACTCAGCCTTCTAGCGAACTAAAGCGGTCATAGCTACCTTGAACCAGACAATAGACATGTGGGAAAATTTCTCCCAGTTGAGCGAGATGGGTTTTCCATCTCCATTTTTTGAAGATGGGTTGATAGCCACGACTAAACAAATTACTAAAAGAATTGAGGAGAAGGAGCAAGACACAAACGATTTCCAGAGTTTCGGCCATCCTCCTACTGCAATAGAAATTGAAGGGTTCATCCATCCTCTTGTGCAACAACTATTTCATTGTGAAGTAGGGGCTAGTTTACCTGAGACACTACCTTACAAAGAAAAGCTCGACGTAGGCGGAGTGTATGAGAATCTATGCAAAATAGTGAGACCATTCGAGGATGACTAGCTGCCCTTGTAGGTAGCCCTTTCCAAGCTCTAATTCCATCGCCAATGGATGGCGCTCTAGTCTACGAACTAGAGAAAATTTTGGGTTCCACATTCCTCGAAGCGAAATGCCCTTGATTGTCGTCAGAAGCTGTGAATTCAAAATTCACCATGCTCCCTTTGGGTTTGATTTTTGGCTAAGTACTGGCCTGTGCCTTCAACATTTTCATCGGCTTCCTTTTTGGTATTCATCGAGACTCCGGCCACGTGTCTGCTCATCGCACTCTAAATGAATTTCCTCTTCGCTCCCTCATCAACCCCTAAAATTCTCCCATGTGTTGTCACCACAGGTTATTTTGATCATTTCCTTTTGCTCCCTCATCAACCCCTACTCACGTGCCACATAGCTTCCATTCACATAAGGATTTGGTGGGCCCC
This sequence comes from Sequoia sempervirens, assembly GCA_007258455.2. Taxonomy (NCBI): domain Eukaryota; kingdom Viridiplantae; phylum Streptophyta; class Pinopsida; order Cupressales; family Cupressaceae; genus Sequoia; species Sequoia sempervirens. The sequence continues at coordinate 1,067,862,815 of VDFB02281492.1, read as the reverse complement.
ATAAACAACATCTACATTGACCATTTTTGCTACATGTCCTCTCTGCGCAAGCTTTCAGTGAAGGAAGGAAATATCGGTCATGGGTCGAAAAATGCTACCATGTGTCTCTTCGGTGCACACTTCTTCAATGCAAGGGATGAGGCAGACTATGAGCTGTGGGATGCTACCACATTTTTTAACCGCCTATCGAATGAGTGTGACACTTGTCTGCACAAGGGTTTGTTGGACCATTTTCATCATTCGTAGGAGATGCACTTGAATGGAGGGTGACCAAATGTTGTGTCTCAAATATTTTTTGTTATGACGTCCAAGGGTAATCATTGCCTCAACATCATTGCTCAGATTCTGAATCTTTTCGGTTGTTGCTTTCCAAGCGGTGGAAGGCTTGCTATAAATTGTTCTCTTAGTTTCGTGGTTCCTAGTTATATAGTTCCATTCCAAGGGTTCCAATATTTGAAGATCATATGCTTTTTCACCATTTTTTAGAATCATAGGATTGTTTGGAGAGACCAGGCCTTTGTATTGTTTAGATTATTGCAAGAACTCACATATCGTGCCATTGTTTGGCCTCTCTATTTCTTATGTTATTGATAAACTCTATGTTGTGCCATTATTGTTTAAATGGTTTATTTTTCATACTTCTATAATTTGAATGCAAGTTTGTTGGTTTAGATCATGTCTTCTAACTCTTCTTTTCAGTAAATTAGCATGATTATTATTTTTTCACTGAATGAGTTGTTTATGCTGCAATCCTTAATTTTTGTTATTCTAGGACATGGTAAATTTTTAAGCAAGCCCTTAGACTATATCCAAAAGATAGGTTTATCCTTCCTTTCATATAAATTCTAGCATATCGCCTTAGTTAGATTCCTTATTTTATATTTTCTTATGTTTCCCATTCCAAAACCCCATTCACAGAAGAAGTCAACTTCTTTAAAAATATGGAGGTCACTCAGTTTAGCACAATAGGTCCCCCATAAACTAAGTTTCCCACAAAGGGTTGTTACCTTGCCAATTTTTGGCATCAACAATAATCAAGAGGAAATAGTTAGGAATTATGATATTAGTACATAACTAAATAATTTAATTATGTGTGGAGGATGTTTGACATAGAAAAATGTGGTTTGTGGGTCTAGGCTATTTTTATGTTTCTACATTTTTCCTCTTTGATATAATGCATCATGTCGTGTTGTGTCAAAGAAATTTAGTCAAGACATGCCGCAGTGAAAAATAGGATGAGGAAGAATGATGAGGAGGTAGCGGTATGCCCCCTTGAGAGGACAGGTGGGTTCAGAGAACAAGAGTGTGCTCTTGAAATGGGCCGAGAGACTAGAAGACGAAGGGGCAAAGCATAGGAAAAAAAAAGAGATAAGGATGATGAAGATGCAGTCTAGAAGAAATGTTAGAGCAGAAAAGATGAATGGTAGGAAAAGAAAGAAACCTTCAATATATTGTAGATGTGTTGTTCTTGAAAGAAAATGTGTCGCGATACATCGATTACGGCTCAGAAAGTTGCGATTGCAGCGTTTCGTACTTGTACCTACAAAAAAGATGAAAATTCATATGGAAATCTACAAAAAAAGAGTGTTTTCACGTTGGGTTCACCAATGTAACTAAGGAAAATATTTAGGTTAGCATAATATCAAATGCATAATCAAAACCCTGGCTAAACAATGAAGTACAAAGGAGGAAAATAGCATAAAACAAAGAACAATCTCACCAAATTTCTTCAAGTCCTCCATGATTGACCTTCATTTCCCTTCTCCATTTTCTGCAATATTATGTTTTCCCTCATATTTTAATGAGCAACTATGACTATGACTATGCCCTAAGCAAATACTGAAGGATTCTATTCAAAAGCTACAAAATGCAAGTATGCAAGTATGAAGCAAGCCTAAAGTCTGAAGCATGAAATCATGAAGTCAAGAGGTATGAAGTATGAAGTCATAACATGTCCAAACGAGGTTGAAATTTCCTTTTTATAGAAAAGTCAATTTTGGATGAATGGCTAGGATTGTTAGTTAAGTAATTCCCTAAGATCAAGGTTTGCAATTAAATGTGACAACCAACAATTAGGGTTAGGGCAACATTAGGGTAAAACTTGAAATAAAGGGATGAGATTTGATTTTAGGAAAATCAAATCAATGGACAAGAATTGTGCATGTGACAAGAGGATACTACTGGGCATGGAGAAAGAGGTTGCTAGAGAATCAAATAACAATTTAAAATTATTTGACTTTTGAATTAAAAAATAATTTAATTCAAAAGTGGTGGGGTCTAGTGACAGTAAATAATTATTTTAAATTATTTACTTGGTGGGAAAATAGAAAGTGGGAATGGAAATTTAAATAAATAATTTTATCTAAATTTGGAGAAAAAGACAAAAGAACAATTAAATAATTATTGAAAATTATTTAATTGTAGAGGAAAGTACAAAGTGAATAATAATTAAATAAATTGAGAAATTTATTTAATTATAAAGAGACATAGGAAATTAGTGATGTATTTAAATAAATAAATGAAGTTTATTTATTTAAATAATCAGGAGAAAATACTTAGGAATTATGATATTAGTACATAATTAAATAATTTAATTATGTGAGGAGGATGTTTGACATAGAAAAATGTAGTTTGCGGGTCTAGGCCATTTTTATGTGTCTATAGATAAAATATTGGTCATGTGTAGTCAATCTCTGGGCTCCTTGCTTCATCCCAAGTAGTATTTGTCCCTAGTCAAAGCCAATTGTTACCACCATTTTTGTTATTTCTTGAAAACTTGTTTTCTACTCGAATTTTGTTTAAATTCTATGTTGGTGACAATTTCGGTAAGTTATCATAACCATGTCAGTCATTGCTCAAATTTTCCTAACCTCTCCCTTGTGTGGCATGATAGCCAATTTCCAACGTTGCATTGTCTTTTTGTGTGGTGGTGTTTATTAAAGTTGTCTAAACTTTTGTAAGTCCCACTTTGGTCAGTGTACAAGTCATTTCAACATTTCTTTGAGTTTATGTAACTGTGTTGGTCCTGACTAAGTTAGAAAAACTCTCTTTTACTGCCTCAAAGGGTAATGAAGATTTCAAATATATTATAAAGCACCTATTGAAGAGTTGGTAGTATTTCACATCGGTTGTAGAACCCACGATGATCCCCAACAGGGTTATATGAACTACTCATTCTACCGATAATGTAGCGATTTCCTTTAAATTTTTGAAAAGCAAACATAATGAAGTGGTGATGTGAAAGGTTACACATACCAACATGACAAGGGGGTATCATTAATTTCTCATATAATTACGTATTTATTATGGAGGATTGAAAGAGAATTTGAGCTAGTAAGAAGAGCATTTTTCAGCTGTGACACTGGGAGACATGACAAAGGAGGAGTATACTAGCACATGCATTGTTTCTTGAATTTCAAAGGTGCTTAAGTTATTCCTTTCCCTGCTTATTTCAATAGCTATTCATAATTTCAGTTTAGACTAAAAATATTTTCAGCATTACAAACCATCCCAGTGCAATTATACACAAATCCTAAAGCTTCAAATGCAATGAGGTACAAATATACAAGTTATGAGTACATTTATAATCTAACCTGAACCATGCCAGAAATAGGGGATACCAAATTAGGGTAGGTAAATTTAGATGAATTCAGGGAGAAGGTTAACATACCAAATCCTTTTCCCATCACACGACAAGTGGTTGATAGTGGATTGATAGACGCAACCATAATTCTTGTAGTGATTCAGTTCCCTAATTCAGTCATTGAATGCATTAGACATTCTAACACTTAAACCCATGAGATTAGGACTAAAGATAATAGGTTGGTAGTTAAAATTCAAAGAACCATTTTTTCCTCATGTTTAAAGATTCTAGAAAGGGAAAAATTATCGGCCCTTGACTTTACCAATTTACAGATTGAATTTTTAGTCAAGAGGGGTCTCTACCATAATGAAATTGCAAAGAATTGGTTAGCTAAACCCAGGAGAGGTAAATCCTAGTTGTCAAGGAATTTAAACAAAACTCATTTTGTTAATAAAATAGCAGATATTCTTATATTGTTGCACAAGATGTGAGGGAATGAGGAGGCACATGGATTTCAAGATTGGATGTATTTCTTAATCTAAATTGTACTTGAGGGGGGCCAATTTTTGGATTGGGCACAACTTATTAGTGACCAGATGCATGAGATGTTTATTTTATTTACAATCAATAGATCCTTTCACATGTCTTCATATTTGATCTATGCGATTTCTAGTACTAGGCCTTGGCTTTGTTTGAGATCAAGCTCCTTTCCCCATGATGAGGTGCCAATCTTTAGGTATTATGACAAGCTATAGCTAAGTAAGATTTTCCTTCATCACAGAAGGATTTTTGATGCCTTTACCATAAGAATGACTCGAGAAATATAGGAAAATATTGAAATGAGGCTTACATTAGAATCCATGCAATTTTTTGGTATATATGGAAGCCACTTTATTCAATTCTAGAGGTTCTCTTACATTCAGGTTGGCGACTTCAGTGTATTTCCTTTAAAACTTCCTAGATATGTAGAAGATAAGTTTGTAATGATTGAATTTTGCAAACAAGTCATTGATGTTAAAAAAATATGTTAGGAACATAAGAGGTTGAATATTTAGTTTCCCATGGGATTTGGTCATTTCACCTACAATTCTATATCAAATGCCTTGAATATTGAAAAGGAGGTGACTAAATATACTCTGCAGTTTTATAATGAACATTTTCCTTTCGACAGAAAGATTATGTAAAAAATAATTTAAAAGTAGGTATAGGATTTCATCACATGCCTAATTTAGAAGATTACTGGGCTGATCGTTTTGAAGAATTTGAGGTAAGAAGAAGTTGGATGAGATTGTCTTTAAGATAGATAATAAATCTTGGTTAGGAATGAGATGTTCAATGCATTGCAGATGATGGATCAGATTTGTTGGATCTAAGCTTCATAGAACATATATCTCTTTGACCCATTTCTACCATGGATTGTAGTAACAAATAAATTAAAACAATTGAGGTGAAAACTATAGATGTTCTAAAGAGGATGGAGGAATGGGTTGCTAAAAAAAAAATAGAGCAGTCATGCCCTCAAACTAGGTCATAGGATACTCAACTTGTAGGTAGAAGTAACCAACCCACCTATAATATTAGGGACTTCAAGGTGAGATTCACATCATATTTTATTAGGAGCTCAAGGTGGTGGTGATGATGAGCCTCCTGAGAAGAATTTGTTCAAACTGACTTGTGGAGAAGATATTCTTGATCTTCCTCAATTAGGTAAAGATAAATAAGTCACTATGGGGGAAGAAGAATTAGGTAATATTTCCATTAGTACCTCTTCCTCACATCGTAGGTCATCTCCTATTAGAGAAGTGAATGAGCCTTTGAGAATTGGGCCCACTCCACCTTCATCACCAGAGGATGTGCAAACTATCACCCCTCTAGTAAAGAGGACTTTGTTTGATTCTTCTATTTCTAAGGCTACTGCTATTCCTTCAGCCTCGACATGGTTGGAAAATACATTATCAAAGAAAAGAAAGGTAATACAATTAGATCTCCCAAATCAAGATATGGTGGGTCAACCTCTCTAGAGGACTCCTAAGTCCAAGAGATTGAAGACTACCTCTAGATTGATGGAAGATGATAGTATAGGAAATTTATGTTTGGAAGTTGCCCACCCCACTACATAACAAAAAGTCACCCAAGCAATTGCAAGTGATTTTGATGTTTCCAATATAAACTTGGGTCCTTCCAAAAGATATGGAGATGTGCACAATTTCCAAGTGTCAACAAGAAGGTTAGTTGAGTGAACTAACAAGGACAAGAAGAGCATAGATGAATTGAAGAATTAGGTCAGGGTCCTAACTAAATGCTTGAAGTTTGTCCTTGATTTTACCCCTCAATCAATCTCTCAAGCCAAATCTTCTTTTGATCCAATATCAATGAAGGGAAAAGAGACAATAAGCAAAATGAAAAGTTTCAAAGTGTTTGGAAAAGCCTTAAAATCCTTAGAAGAATGAAGCAATGAAATAGTAAATAAAGGTAATCAGATCATCTCAAAATTTCTAAGGATTTATCAGAGATTATATGTTTTGAAAACTGAAATGGAAAATGATATTATCACTGCCGAGAAAGAAAAGCATTGTGGACTACATACTTAAATGAAATCAAAGCAATGCTAAGTAAGGAAATGGAGAGACTGGATAGTGAGAAAATCATTCCCAATGTTGCTAATGTTCGTTGCATGAGTTGGAATAAAAGTGTGGAATGGAAACTCCAAGTTGCAAAGGAGGGTTTACAGGAACTTAACAAGATGTTAAATGAAAGCAATGCAATCTTAGGAGAAGTTCACAAAAATATTGTTGCACTCAGTTTGCAACATAGCTAGGAAGGAGGTGGTAGTAATGAAGATGTTAGAGTCTTAGGGGAAAAAATTAAGAAGATAATTGATGGGATCTTGTACTCCCAATTCTTCGATGCTGAAAGTTTGAGAAAATTCAGTCGGATAGACCTAGTCCTATTTCAAACAACTAGATTGGAAGGGACATACGACCAAGGAATTGAAGTTGCTCATGACAATGAAATGGACTAGAAATTATGAATGGGGAAAATTACTATTCCCCAACATAAGAAATTTCCACATGTTGCTAAGGCTTTCCAAGCTTTACGAAAAAGGCTTGTTGCATCAACAAAACCTATGAACAAAGCACCATTGGTGTGACCCTTCAGTTGTTTTATTTTTTCATCATTATTTTGAAAAGATTCTTTATTTTTGGGTAGTTACGGGTGAAAGAAGTGGTTACTCATCTACTTATTTATATTTTTATTTGGAACCAAATGAACTCTCTAGTTAGTTTTTGAAAGACCTGATATCGTATACTTTGAATATAATTTTGCAATATGAAATCACTAGTCATCTGTGTGCATCTAGTTTATGGAGATAATCTAAGATTCTTAGATTTGTGTTTTTTATGTTTTCTCACACATTTATGATTATTCTTGTGCGAATGCGTATGCATTTATCTCTATAATTGGTTTCATTTTTAGATGATATTGGGTTGATACATGATAATTAGATTGTCTTATGTGAGCTAGTCTTTGTAGTATTTCTTTGTTGCATCTGATACTGGGAAATTTTTTTGGTGTTGGGTTTATTCCTTTACTACTTTCTGGTTAAAAACATACATCATTTTTATTTCATTAGTTCTTTCTAATTCATTGAATATCATAAGAGGGAGTTGTACCTCTTCAATTCAAAGGGTGATTGCTTTCTCAAAGGGAGCGATTATCTAGAGCTGTTGGGAACAATGGCACCTTTTGGGAAAAGAGTCAATATCATTAGAGTGAAAATTCAAGGTGCCCAATCTATTAGCCAATAGATTTGAATCTACTTTTCAAACTACTATATTTTTTTGAAACTAGTGGAGATTAAGGGGTTCAAAATGGGAGCACAAAAAGTGCTCCTATTTTTTTCAAGAAAAAATAACATAACATTTGGTGTGCTACCCCTAAAATGTTAAAAAAATATAGTATTTAAAAGACGACTTCAATGAGAAATTAGCTAACACCATGCAGTTTATGCCCAATTTTTATGCTAAATGTTTTGTTGGAATTGTGTCTCAACTTATTGGTTGGTTATTGGAAGAATTGTGTACATTTCTTCCTTTGATCAGCCAGACTGTGCTCTATCAGAGGAACCTTTTTCTCTATCCCAATGATGATCTGATGGTTCTTCATCAGTGAGAAATTGTGTGGTCAGCGAGATCTCACCTGATGTCTCCATGATGGTTCAAAATTTTGTGGTGTTGGCGGCTTGTTCTATTAGAATGACTTGTCTCTGTCGGTGGGACCCTAATGTTAGTCCCTCTGATAGACCGATCACGATGTCGTGGAGAATTGAAACTTTGAAACTATGAGTCGTGGGTTGTGAAGTTCATAAAATCTCTGATAGTTTGACTCTCATCATTGCTACTCGTGGACTTCGGAAAAACCCTCAACCTTGTCTCATCAATGAGCCAATAGACATGAAGCTACAAAGTATACATTGGTGGGAAACGATATGAAGTCTCCCCGATATGGTGATAAGGTTGGTTGAAAGTGTACCATGAGAAGCTCATATCGATGTGAGGATGAATGATTAGTGAGACATGGTCTCTTGTTTCATCGATACTCCAATGAATATTTTGGTTTAGAAGATATTACATTCATCGACGAGACTCGAACAAATCAACGAGAGGTTTTTGGTTGTCTCATTGATGGCCTGATATGGTAACTGTTGAGTGATGGTTTGTCTATTGTTACAAATGGGAACTAAATTGCTATGTTTCCAATATGTGTTTGGTGATGTAGATTAGTTGGAATCCTCTTAGAAGGAAAATTCTATAATGTGTAATACATTGTAATAGTGTTTAGAGTTGAATTGTGAGTCTGATGAGAGAAAACGAGATTGATCGGGGATTGTAATGCTGCCTACAATGAGAATGTGAATAGATATCCGAGAGAAAAAAACTATAACTTTGTATGTGGACTTTGTTCACTGTAATACAAAGTGTTTTTGCTTGGTGTGGTGGGTTTTTCTCCTAAAAGGGTTTTCCCACATTAAATCTGGTGTCCATTATGTGGTTGTGTTAACTTTTTTGTATTTTTTTTTTCTGCTAATGTGCATCTTTATTGAACTGTAATTCAAATTTGAACCATATTTTTGCATTCTCTTCTTAGAATTAACATTAGGAAAGTGCTTTTGCACCTCTACTTTCTTTACAAGTTGTATCAAAGCTTGGCCAGTTGTGTTATCCTTGTGGGTTGGATGGGTTTTTTTTCCAATTTGAAGTAGGAGTCTTGTAGAGGAATCTGGTAATCTCGATTGTAGATTAAGATGGTAAGCACATCAAGGAAGATAGAAATTGAAAAATTCAATGGTGGCAATTTTGAGTTGTGGAAACTCAAAATGGAAGACCTATTGGTAAATAGTGATCTCTAGATTATTGTGTCTAGAACTAAAACTTTAGGAATGAAGCAAAAAGCTAAAGGGTTGATAACACTATGTCTAGCAGACTCTATTCTCCTGAATGTTCATGAAGAGAATTCTGCATCTTCTTTTTTGAAGAAACTTTGTGACATTTATTAGGGCAAGTCCTTGATGAATAAGTTATTCTTGAGGAAGAAACTATACTATTTCAAAATAGAGGAAGGGGTGTATGTGGTTGATCATCTGAATACATTCAACATGATCATTGCTTAGTTAACATTTGTAGGTGTGAAGATAGATGATGAGGATCATTGTATTCTTTTGTTATGTTATTTTCCTGACTCGTGGGATCATTTAGTAATGGATATTGGGAGTATGAAAAACACTTTCAAGATGGAAGATGTGGTTGCTTCATTTTTATCAGAAGAGATGCGAAGGAAATCTTCTGAGATGGAAAAGGAGGCCCTTGTTGTTCAAGGAAGATCGAAGGAGAAAGACAAGAAGTCTAAATCTAAGTCTGAAGGGAGATCAAAGTCTCCTGGAAAGAAGTCCAAGGTGAAATGTTGGAATTGTAGGAAGCTTGGTCATTTCTGTAAGGATTGCAAAGAGGAGAAAAAGAAGAAGAAGAATATAAATAATTATTCAAATATTGATTCTTCTTAGAGCCATGCAGATGCTTTCATTGCAACCTTGGTGAGTCAGGCATCAAATGATGTCTGACTAATTGACTCAGGTGCATCTTTTCACATGACATCTTATAGAGATTGGTTTATGAAGTACAAAAAATATGTTGGTGGAAAGGTGTATCTGGAAAGTGACTCATATCTTAAAATTGTTGGCCATGGAAGAGTCAAAATTCAATTTCCTGATGGAAGAATCAAATGAATTGATAGTGTAATGCATATACTAGGTTTGGCTTGAAACTTACTTTTTGTTAGTAAGCTAAATGATGTTGGCATGCAAGTTTCATTCTTGAATGGTGGCTGTAAGATGACTAGAGGCTCGATGGTGCTAGAAAGGGGTGATCGAATTGGTACTTTGTACAAGCTGGATGCACATGTTCAATGTAACAATGTCTCTACAAAGTCAAAAAAGGATGCTCATGTAGAGAAGGAGAACAAAGTTCCTCTAGGTGCAAAATCTTTAGAGGTGAAACTCTCAGGAGAAAATACCATGCTCTAGCATCAAAGGCTTGACCACATTGGTGAGAAAGGCTTAAAATATTTGAAAAATAAAAACCTAGTTGAAGGGCTTGATGATTGTAACCTTGAGTTTTATTTTTGCAAACATTGTATATATGGAAAACAACACTGTGTTTCATTTTACTCTAGTCCTCATTGATCTTCTAGTATTTTGGATAATATTCACTTTGATGTTTTTGGTCCAATAAATGTTCCTTTGTTATTGAAATCAAGATATTATGTTTCTTTTATTGATGATTATTCGAGAAGGGCATTTTTTTTTGCTAAAAATTAAATCAGATGTGTTCAGTTGGTTTAGAGAGTTTAAGAACTTGGTTGAAAATCAGACTAGAAGAAAAATAAAATGCTTAAGGTCAAACAATGGTGGTGAATTTTGTTCTATATATTTTGAAAAGTATTGCAAAGAAAATGGAATAAAAAGGAACAAAACAACACCTTACACTCCACCGAAAAATGGAGTTGTTGAAAGGTTGAACATGACATTGATGGAAAGGGCTAGAAGTATGTTGAGAAATGTTGGTCTAGAGAAAAGGTTCTGGGATGATGTTGTGGCTATGACATGTTATTTAATAAATCGATCTCCCTCTTCAGCACTTGTTGAAAAAAAATCCTATGGAAGCTTGGTTTGGTAAGAAGCCCTCTTTAAGACATGTAAGAGTCTTTGGCTATGAAGCATATGTTTATGTGTCCTATGAGAAAAGATCTAAATTGGAAAATAAAGTTGTAAAATGTATCTTCATTGGCTACAACATTGGTGTGAAAGGATACAAGCTTTGGAATCTTGTGACTGAAAAGGTTGTATACAACAAAAGTTTAATCTTTCATGATCTGAAACCTTCTTTAGTGGATATGCGATTAGAGATGAAAGAAGAAAAGAAATAAAATGTAGTTGAAATTCCTCGAACTCCAAATAAAGAGGAACTATGAAGTGTACCTTAAACTGAGGAGAGTTCCAATATCTTTGATATTTTTGAAGAAGAAGAACCACAACCTCAGCCTCAACCTTTGAGGAGGTCTACACATGAAAGGCAACAACCTGAAAGGTATGTTTTTTCCATGTTGGATGTAAATTGTGCCTATGCTTTGATTACAAGCATTGACAAGCCTAGGACTATGAAAGAGGCAATTGAAATGTCTAATTCAAATTCTTAGTTGGAAGCCATGAATGAGGAAATGGCGTCATTAAAAAGAAATTTAACCTAGGATTTGGTGCCCTTTCCTAAAGGTCAAAAGCATGTTGGTTGTAAATGGGTATTCAAGAAGAAAATCAGTCTGGATGCCAGTGTTGAAAAGTATAAAGCTAGGTTGGTTGTGAAAGGCTATTCCCAGGTAGAGGGAATTGATTATTACAAAATATTTTCTCCTGTAACTAAGCTGGCATCTATTAGATTTATTTTTTCACTTGTAGTAGTGTATGACTTAGAAATTAAACAGATGGATGTGAAGACAACATTTCTTCATGGAGATCTTGAAGAAGAGATTTATATGTCCTAGCCTAAGCACTTTATGGAAAAAGGTAAAGAAAATATGGTTTGTAAGTTAAAGAAATCTTTGTATGGTTTAAAACAATCTCCTAGAATGTGGTACCAAAAGTTTGAAACTTTTTTGTTGTCATTGGGATTGGTAAGATCAAAATATGATCATTGTGTGTACTTCAAAACTAAAAATGATCAAGTTCTTATTATTGCCCTATATGTTGATGACATGTTCATAGGAAATAGTAAGACTATGATTTCTGATCTAAAATATCAATTGTCAACAAAGTTTGAAATGAAAGATCTAGGTGGAGCAAGGTATATTCTGGGGATGGAGATAAAAAGGGATAGAGGAAGTAGAAAGCTTTGGCTCATCCAAAGTAAGTATATCAATATTGTCCTCAAGAGATTTGGTATGACTAATTGCAAGTAGCTAGTTGTTGCAGTGTTGCAAGGAATGAAGCTATCTATGGAATATTGTCCAAAATATCCTACCAAGATGGAGAACATGACCATAGTTCATTACGCAAGTGTAGTTGGCAGTTTAATGTATGCAATGGTTTGTACAAGGCCAAACATTTCCCAAGCAGTGGGAGTTCTTAGCCAATTTATGGAAAACCCAGGAAGACCGCATTGGGATGTTGTGAAAAGAGTTTTTAGATATTTAAAAGGTACCTCTCAATATGCTTTGTGCTATCATGGTAACTTGGTTGGGTCACAAAGATCCATCACCATTCAAGTTTATGTGGATTCTGATTGGGTAGGGGACATTGACAACAGGAGATCCACTAGTGGATACATCTTCACTTTATTTGGTGGTGCTATTAGTTGGATGAGCAAGCGGCAAGATCTAGTCACTTTATCTACTACAGAGGTAGAGTATATGGAAACAACACACGCCTATAAATAATCCATTTGGCTTAGACATTTATGTTCTGATATTGGGTTTAATGTAGGGAAAATTACCATTTTCTATGATAGTTAGAGTGCTATTTGTTTGGTGAAAAATCCAACTTTCCATGCCAGGATGAAACATATTGATGTGCAGTATCATTTTGTATGAGATATGGTGGAGGATGGAAAGGTGAGTCTTGAAAAACTGGATACTCTGGAAAAATTTTCAAATGTGTTAAAATCAATAATGAAACCAGTGAGCACAAACAAGTATAGGTGGTGTGCCAGTTCGATGGTCTTTGGGGCCTATGACATTCAATAAAATCAAGTTTGGAGAAGCTAGTAAGTCTTCATCAAGTGGGAGCATGTTGGAAATGTGTAGATTTCTCCCTTTGATTAGACAGACTATGCTCTATCGGTGAAACTTTTTTCTCTATCCCAACAATGATCCAATGGTTCTTCATTGGCAAGACATTGTGTGGTCGGCAAGACCTCACCTGATGGATCCATGATGGTTCGAAAGTTCGTGGTGTTGGCAGCTTGTTCTATTGGCATGAACTGGCTCTATTGGTGGGACCCTAACAATAGTCCCTCTAATAGACCAATTGTGATGTCGTGGAGAATTGAAACTTCAAAACTATGAGTCATGGGTTGTGAAGTTCATGAAATCTCTGATAGTTTGACTCTCATCGGTGGGACTTGTGGACTTTGGGGGGACCCTCAACCTTGTCTCATCGATGAGCCGATAAACATGAAGCTGCAAAGTATACATTAGTGGGACTTGCTTACATTGGTGGGAAATGATATCAAGTCTCCCTAATATGGCAATAAGGTTGGTTGATAGTGTGTCGTGAGAAGCTCATATCAGTGTTACAATGAGTTATTGGTGAGACATGGTCTCTTGTCTTGTTGATACTCCAATGACTATTTTGGTTTGGAAGGTATTACACTCATTGGCAAGGCTTGAACAGATCAACAAGAGGTTTGTGGTTGTCTCATTGATGGCCTGATATGGTAACTGTTGAGTGACCGTTTGTCTGTTGTTACGAATGGGAACTAAATTGGTATGTTTCTAGTATGTGTCTGGTGATGCAAATCAATTAGAATCCTCTCAAAGTAAAATGCTATAATGTGTAATTCATTGAAATAGTGTTTGGAGTTGAGTTGTGAGTCTGATGAGAGAAAATGAGATTGATTAGGAATTGTAATGCTGCCTATATTGAGAGTGTGAATAGACGTCTAAGAGCAACAAACTGTAACTTTGTATGTGTACTTTGTTCACTATAATACAAAGTGTTTTTTCTTGGTGTGGTGGGTTTTTCTCCCAAAAGGGTTTTCCCATGTTAAATTTGGTGTCCATTTTTCAGTTGCGTTAAATTTGTTATGTTCTATTATTCTGCTAATGTGCATCTTTAATGAACTGTGATTCAAAATTGAACCATATGTCTGCATTCTCTTCTTATAATTAGCATTGGGAAAGTGCTTCCACACCTCTACTTTCCTTACATTTTTAATGAATATATGATTTATTATTAATTTTCAAAGTGGAAACATCCTAAAAAACAACAAATTGAGTGTGTTCCCCCCAAATTTTATAGGAAACTAATCAAAAATCAAATTTTTATACTATGTATAGAATATAGTATAGTTTCTAAAAATGTAATTTATGTGAAATTTTTGAAAACAAATAAAAAATGAAGCCAAAATATCATATGTAGGTTTCTAAAAAAATGGAGACACTAGCAAAAGAAATTAAAAATCAAAACCTTAACATATTCAAAACGTGAAAAAAATTACACGGTTAGAAAGATAAGAGAAAGATCAATGTTACTATGCCATTTTTTTTACTTGACATTGAAAGATGTACAAAATTAATGGAGAACACGCTCAAGATTATGTCATTTTTTTTACAAATTGAAAAAATATGCCTTTGGATGTTGAAATATCAACCCAACCCTTTGGGTTAGATGCCCAAGGAAAATCCAACCCCAAGGGTTGGAAATTCTCAAGATGCAATAACACAAGCACGTTATAACGAACTAATGTTATTGTCTACCTTAGGTTTGCATAATGCAGGAATGTTATAACATGCTCATGTTATTTTAAAGGAAAAATTTTCTCTCTCTCTCTCCCATTCTCTACCCTCTCCATCCTTCCCTCTCTCTCCCTCCCTTGAGCTCTAGACCTACATTTCTACCTCTCCCTCCCTTTCTCTCTCCTTGACCCTCTTTAAATATCCATCTCTCTATAACTATCTATCTACCTCTCCCTTATTTCCCTTGTATTTCTATCTATCTCATTTATCTCCTTGTCTTCTTCTCTCTCACACACATATTTATCTCTCTCCCCTCGCTACCTCTCCCTCCCTCCCTCCCTCCCTTCCTTCATCTCTCTACCTCTCACCCTCATTCATTCTCTCTCTCACACACCACTCTCTATCTCCCTCTATTCTT
Organism: Sequoia sempervirens; assembly: GCA_007258455.2. Classification (NCBI taxonomy): domain Eukaryota; kingdom Viridiplantae; phylum Streptophyta; class Pinopsida; order Cupressales; family Cupressaceae; genus Sequoia; species Sequoia sempervirens. The sequence goes on along the minus strand of VDFB02281492.1, from coordinate 1,067,847,810 downwards.
TCTCACCTCTCTATTTGTCTCCCTCCTATACCTCTCCCTCCCTCCCTCACTCTATCTCTACCCCTTCCTCCCTCTGTCACTCCCCCTCTCCCTCTTTTCCTCACTCTCTCTCCCTCCCTCCCTCTATTGTTATATCTCTCTCCCACTCTCTGTATTTAACATATAGTTCTTATAGATTAGGTATTAAAGTTTAGGGTTTATGATTGATGATGGAGAGTTAAGGGTGGTACCTACCTCTCACACACCTTTGTATCTCCCCTATCTATCTCTCCATACCTCCCTCCCTCTCTCTTCTTCTCTCTCACATCTCTACCTCTCTCCCCTCTCTATCTCCTACTCTCTCCTTGTATTCTCTCTCTCGTCTCTATCTCTCTCCCCTCACTACCTATCTCGCCCTCCCTTGCTCTCTCTACCTCTCCTTCCCTCTATTGCTCCCTCTCTTCCTTGAACTCTCTCCCTTCCTCCCTCTATCACTCCTCTCCCTCTCTATCCCTCTCTCTCTATCTCTCCATGTTTAACATATAGTGTTTAGAGTTTAAAGCTTAAGGTTTAGGGTTTTGGGCCTAGGGTTTAGGGTTTTTCATTGATGATGGATCATTGAGGATGGAACCTACCTCTCTCTCACCCCTCTCTCTCCTCTCTATTTCTCCCCCCCTCTCTCCTTCTCTCTCTACCTCTCCCTCCCTCCCTCCCTCCCTACCTTTTTCTCTATTTCCCTACCTTCTCTCTCTCACCTCTATATCTTTCTCCCCTCATTGCCTCTCCCTCCATCCCTCACTCTCTCTACCTCTCCCTCCTTTCATCACTCCCTCTCTCCCCCCTCTCTCTCTTCCTCTATATCTCACCTCTCTCCCTCTCTCCCTATTTATCTAAATTATTCATAGTTTAGGGTTTAGGTCCTAAGGTTTAGAGTTTAGGGTTTATGATAGAGGATTTAGAGACTAAAATTACTTTTTTAGGTTTAGCGTTAAATTATTAATATTAGGTTTTAGGGTTTAGTGAATATTGTTCAGGGTTTATGATGGAGGGTTCAAAATTGAGGGTTTAGGGATTAAATTTAGATTTTAAGGTTTTAGTGTTTAAAATGATTAATGTTAGGTTTTAGGGTTTATATTTTAAAGCCTAGTGTATAGGGTATTCAATTTAAGGTTTAGGGTTTAAGGTTTATGATGGAGGGTTCAACGTTCAGGGTTTAGGGATTAAATTTAAGTTTTAAAGTTTTGGTGTTAAAAATTATTGATATTATGTTATAGGGTTTAGGGTCTAATATTTAGGGTTTATGATTTAGGAATTGGCATATAGTGTTTAGAATTTAGGGCTTAATGTTTAAGGTTTAGGGTTCATGATGGAGGTTTGACAGTCTACATACCTCTCTCACCTCTCTTCCTCTCCCTTTCTCCCTCCTTCCCTCTCTACCTCTCCCTCCCACCTTCATTCCCTCTCTACCTATCCTTCTTTCTCTCACACACCTCTCTACCTCCCTCCTATCTCTCCCTCATAATCTCTCTCCCTCTCCACTTCCTCTCCCTCCCTCTCTCTCTCTCTACCTCTCCCTCCCTCCCTTGATCTCTTTCCCTCTCTCCCTCTCTCTCTCTCTCCCTCTCTTCCTCTATATCTCACCTCTCTATATCTCTTTCTCTCCCTCTCTTCCTCTATATCTCACCTCTCTATATCTCTTTCTCTCCCTCTCTCTAGATTATTCATGGTTTAAGGTTTAGGGCTAGGGTTTATGGTTAACGATGGAGGATTTAGAGATTAAGTTTAATTTTTTAGGTTTGTTGAATAGTGTTTAGGGCTTAGGGTTTACAATTTTTTATGGAGGTTTCAATGTTGAGGGATTAGGTATTAAATTTAATTTTTTAAGGTTTTAGTGTTAAGATTATTAATGTTAGGTTTTAGGGTTTATGGCCTAGGGTTTAGAGCATAAGGTTTAGGGTATTCATTTTAGGGTTTAAGGTTTATGATGTAGGGTTCAATGTTGAGGGTTTAGGGATTAAATTTAATTGTTAAGGTTTGTGTTAAAAATTATTAATGTTAGGTTTTATGGTTTAGGGTTTAGGACCTATAAATTAGGGGCATGATTTAGGGTTTGGCGTATAGTGTTTAGAGTTTAGGTCTTAGTTTTTAGGGTTTAGAGTTCATGATGGATGGTTTAGGGTCTTCTTATGTCTCTCTCACCTCTTCTCCTCTCCCTCCCTCCATCATTCCCTCTCTACCTCTCCTTCCCTCCCTCCCTACCCATCTCTTTCTATCCCTCTTCTTCTCTCTATATTTTTCTCTCACCTCTCTACCTCCTCCCCCTATACCTCATACTCTATCTCACTCTCACTCTCTCTCCTTAATACCTCTCCCGACCTACCTACCTCTCTCTCTACTTATCCCTCACTCCTTCACTCTCTCTCCCTTTCTCCTTTTCTTCCTCTCTATCTCACCTCTCTATCTCTCTTTCTCTCCCTCTCTATATATTATCCATGGTTTAGGGTTTAGGGCCTAGGGTTTAGTGTTTATGATGGAGGGTTTAGAGATTAAGTTTATTTTTTTAGATTTTAGTATTAAATTTTCAATGTTAGGTTTTAGGGTTTAGTGAATAGTATTTAGGGTTTAGGGTTTATGATTTGTGATGGAGGGTTGAAGGATTAAAGTTAATTTTTAAGGTTTTAGCATTACAAATTATTAATGTTAGGTTTTAGGGTTTAATGTTTAGGGCATAGGGCATAGAGTTTAGGGTTTATAATATAGTGTTTAGAGTTTAGGGTTTAGGGTATATGATTGATGATGGAGGGTTCAGGGTGGCACCCATCTCTCTCTCATCTCTTTTTCTCCCCTCCCTCTACCTTGCTCTCCTAGCCTCTATCTCTCCCTCTCTTCTTCTCTCTACCTCACTTATCTATCTCTCTCCTCTCACCCCTTTCCCTAATTCCCTCCCTATCCCTCTCTATGACACTACTTTAGTCTCTACTTCTACCTACATACCTCTCTCACTCACTCACTATTTCTTTGCATCTCCTTTTATCTTTCTTTGTGAGTGTTTGTGTTTATCTCCCTCTCTCTCTCTCTCTCTCTCTCTCTCTCTCTCTTCTCTAATTGTCCCCATATCTTCTACTTGAAATTCTCCATGAATGTTATAATAAAAGCACATTATAACATACTATTGTTTTATAGAGATACAAAAAATGATAAAAGAAGGCATGGGGTCTCTATGATTTAGGATCCACATGCTCTTTTATTTTCTGCATTCTACACATTATCCATCAAATGAATGTCTGTTTCATGGTGCTGAGGATATACCAATCATTTTTTGCATATTCCACCACATTTTGTTGTTTTTTCAATGTAGAAGAAGTAAATTGCATGTTTTTAGGCCGAATTTGGTTCTATGAACTAATATTTTCATGTTTTAGGGTTGGAATATCATTATCATATTTTTTGTTTAAATTTGATAATATAGAATCATTTTTTTAATAATTTTTACTAATTATATTAGATCGATATATAATTGAACCTTGAATTTGGATTAAGTTGGTCAAAACTTTTAATTTTGAAACCGTGTGAAGCCAAAAATGAAGAAAACATAATTGTACAATTGGTAAAATCGATTCCTGAAGTTTAAGGTATTTTTTGTTTCTATTTATATGTTTTGTGCATGCCACCTTGTCAACATAGTTCATGTGCTACATATTGCACCATTCCTAGTGATAAATGTATTGATTTAAGATTTACATATTTCTAATGACTATCATATATTGCAAAGATTTATGTTAGTAATCTTTCTTCTATCACTTGTGATATACCTATACCTTATACATGCATTAAAGGAGATGCAATTATCCATGATAATTATATACTACATACTTCTTATGTGGAGAATGATAGTAGTGTGCTTATGTACATTATATTATACATTTTTTAGCACCTCTCCATATGCTTCAAATTATAACACATCTACTATGAACAATATACATAATGTAGTTATACCTTATATGTCTATGGATGATAAATCTTATTTTGAGAGTACATGGAATAACACATATGATTTGAAACATGTTTCTCATCTCGTACTAAGTCTAGTCCTATTTATAGTTTTCATGCCTTTGTTATGCCACAAACTAGTTCTACACTTAGGCATGTCCAATCGAGGTGTGAGCTACAAGAAAATTGATCTCTCCAACAAATTTAATTAGGCCTATAATGTCTTCATGGATTGTGACCTAGATAATTCATACATGTATGCATTTGATAAAATTTTATTTAATTTTTTGGACCCTTCTTCATGTGCTTCTTTAGATTCATCCATACATACATAGTGATTAATCTATCTTTAATTACACCTACCTAGCACACCCATGGCATTTTAAGGCTTGATTAATTTATCTTTAATTGATTAATAAACTTTGTAAATTGACCTATGATAGTCCTAAGAAACTTGTGGTAGTCCTAAGAGACCTATGATATCCTATTTCCTTCATTTTTCTAAAATTTTATGTCCTAATGACACCACCTCTCTATGTTTTAGGTTTAACTACCCTAGGAAACTAAAAATATTTAGTTTTATAATCATTTGGTAAATTTAATTATTGGTTTTAATAACTATCCCATGGCTGTTATATGTTTTTTTAGCACATGGCAATCTAAGTATAAGTGATTTCAATGACTTTCAAAAGGTGTCAAAAGTAGTTTTGAATGCTATAATGGTAATTTTGTAGGATTAGTTTATGATTTTTGTATAAGATTTATTTTCTATATTTTACCATTATGGAACTAATCTTTATGTCTTATTCATGATACTTTTAGAGTAATCACTCATTAAAAATAATTAATTAATCTTTAATTGGGATAATTTCACTTCATGCACTCAAGATGAAACTTGGGAGTGTTTTTTTCTTCTATTAGTTTGAGCTATTATTAGATAATTTTTTATCATCACATAGGATGATGAAACTTTTCATGATCTAATCCATTTATCATTTAGGTTTTTCTCTTATAAGCACTCTCCTTCATTGTCTTATCAATCTTGAGGTTCATTTTGTAAGTTATTTATTATTAAGGAAATAGAAAATATTTGTTTGTAACTCATGTGCATGGAAGGTGTTCTCGTTTGCTATTTTATCTTGAATATTGTGTTTTTTTCATAAATATAATAGATACATATAGAATTCATCATCATGCTGAGGAAATGATGAAAGACTCTAACACTATATGAGCATGAGGAAGAAAATGCAAAGAAAAGAGAAAGAATGATGTACTTCATGAAAGTAGGAAATTGAACACCATAGAAGAAGACATAACATCATTTCCAATTGAAGACAAACATGAAACACTAACTCAAGATAAGAGGGGAGGATTTGGTGGAACAAAGGTAACGATGCAAAACCTTTGTGAAATGAGGAAATTAAATCCCAAAGTTGGAGGAACTCAATATTTTGCATCTCAAATTGAAAGTACATCATATTTCAAATATCAAGTTGAAGGAATGCCATATTTCTAATCCTAAGTAGAAGGTACATCATATTTAATATCTCAGGTTGGAGGCACACAATATTCACATCTCAAGTTCAAGGTACACAATATTTTCAATCTCAACTTGAAGGTACATCATCTTTTCCATCTCAAGTTAAAGATACACCATCTATCCCATCCCAATTCAATATTGAATTTTTCATAGAAAGACTAAGTTTTTTATTGAAATTGATGATAGTATTATGAAACTGATGGTTGATAAAATTTATAAGAGTACTTGTCAAAGATATTTCAATAAGATATGGCAATTTTTTTTAGAAGTTAAAATAAACCAAAAGATGTCAACTATTTATTGAAATGATGAGAAATATAAAAGTTATGCCCCATTATGAATATTCTTGGCCTAAGAACATCAGATTCTTTAAGTGAAAAATTATTGTAAAGAATTCAAAGAGTGCATATGAGGGTGTGGGTTCTACCTCACACACCAAAGATAGTAATATCACAAAATGTGTCATTACATCAATAATAGTTAAACTAGTGTAAGTAGAGGTATCCTCATAAAAATATTAAAACTTTCCAAGCCCCTTAATAATATCCTTCGATACTTCTATTTCTAAAAAGTTCAAGGGAAAGTATGGTAAATGCACACAAAAAAGGAAGAGAAGAAATAATTAGTACATATATCATAGATTGGACCTAAATTTATAGGCAAGAGGAATATTCATTTATAGTGTTATTCCTAACTAGCACATTTCTCTATCTATTACAATTGTAAACTCATGCAACTATTTTAAATAAATATGGCATTATTTTGAAACTTTACTTTTTCTTATCTCATAATCTTAGCTCAATAAACCCAAGAAAGAAACTTTCTTAGCTTAGTCTAAAGAGATGGAACTATGAAAGTAGTTTTTTTCTGCTCAACATGGCATTGAATTAAAATATGTTGTCACAATTGCTTTATTTTTTGAATTAAATTAAAGCGTGAAGACAAAAAACCTCGCCATTAATACCTAAACTGTCACTCTAGTACTTCACCAGTATAATTAATGCATAATGATTAGTGGGTATTAGGAAAGGTGGCAAAAGTATCACATTGACATTAAGGGAAATGTACCTTCTACTTCTAAAAATGCTATAACATGCTTGAGAAGGTACTTGTGAAGAATATATCAAAGATTAAGGAGCAATATGAGGAAGTAAAGAAGGTAAGAATATAAAAGTTTGAGAATATATAATTATTGTCAATCAATTTATTCATAGCTCAAGGTTTCTCTCAACTAAATCAATTATTTCTTCTAAACTAAGTTTCAAAATGCTCTACATGTAGCTGGTATTTGTGGAAATATAGTATTTTTTTTGGTTTTTCTTCGAGTACACTTTATTTTACTCTGTGAAATTGATTAAAGATGGGTAAAACTAAAATAAAACATAAAAAAAAATTAAGAGAGATGACCCTAATTGGTATATAAATTCCATGCACTAATCATGTAGAATCCAAACATGAGTGTATGTAAAAATGGAAATAGAGAGGAATTTGAGTTTCCTCAATCCCAAGTTATAGCAATGTATAGGTTGGTGACAGATACCTATTTGGTTAATTTCCATGAAAATGAGTTTATAAAAAGAATTAGGCAGCCCAACACCAGTCAACAAGTACATAATATCATGGCAAGTGGATTACATATGGCTACATGTTTTCCTCAAGCGATGGACGCTCTAGAATTGGTCTTGGAGTGTGCAATTTTATGATTTCGAGAGGAAGTTTTTTTTTAAAGAGGGTAGGGTATATGTCGATTTAACTCTAGAGGGGATTTCTCAAACTTTTGGGATTTTTATTTTTCCTCGAATAAGCCCGATGGAGATAGGGAAGTTTACAAGAGCATATGAAAAAATTGAATACTAAAACAAGAGGACCATGTTGACAACCTGGTTCAAAGAACATGATAAGACAAATCCTACATCCAAGATGCCAAAAAATATACTAAGGTCTAATACCATTCCTGACATTTTGAATATAATAACATTGTTGAATAGACTAGTGGGTAATTGAGATGCTAGTAAGTTCGATCCTTTAATGTATGAAATCACCAAGCATTTGAAAGATGCCCCAACTAAAATACATTGGTCCAAAGCCATTAGTGACTTATTGTGCAAGCACATCCAAGCTTTTTGAGTGCTAGGACTATTCTTTATATCCTCATATATAATATACTCCTATGTAGTGAAGGCTAATATTAATGGCCTAAATAGGGTAGGGACTTTAGGTGCAAATCCAAGATAGAGGCTAGTTTACCAACATTACCCCAAAATAACTGCTAAAGAATGCCTAAAAAATTACCAGAGGGTCAATGATGCATTCAAAATGAAGGTGACTAGAACTATGGAAGGGGATAAAGCCAAAAGGATTTCACTGTTCACACAAGGATCTATCACTTATCATAGATGTTGGTACATCCAATTCCCAAAATTCACCTATATCAGGATTGAAGGATTCTCAGGTTTCTTGTACATACTACCTAAATACCCTATAGATAAGGTGATATTATTAGAATTTGTTAGGCAAGTGATAGAATCTCATGATGTTTTCCTACAAGCTCATAAGAAGAGGAAAATTATATTTCCCATCATTATATGAAATTATAAATGTAGCACAGCTAAAAAACCAAGCTCATAGAAAATGAATTATTAATGTATGGAGTTGAAGAGTTCAAATTGAGTATATCTAAATATGGTCTAGTTAGAGGATCTCCAAGCACATTGCTAAAAGGTTTTCTCACATACCTCATCTGAAAGACTACTAGAATGATTGTGAAAATGAATGTGAAATTAGGAAAAGATCATATCAGAGGTTGACATTAAAGTGGATGATGACTATGGGGACTCATGATGTCCCAACATAATTGAGTGAAGATAATGATGATGTATTAAACCTAATATATAATTTTGGTAAGATTTTTGGTCAGCTCATTTAAGATCTTGATTGGAAAGAACCTGAGGTCGCATTCCTAGATGAAATAACTAGGCCTATTATTGAATTCAGTCAAATATAGATTGATAGAAATATCAATAGATTGAGATCTAGTGGAGTGGAAATCACATATCCACCAAGGAGAAAGAGGAAGCACAAGGTGTTTGATTATTGAGGACATGATTATTTCCAAGGAAAGAAAAGGAAAACAATAGAGGCTAGATCTCTCAAAGAAATTAGGGAGAAAATTGTTGAAACCCTGAGCCAGGGAGTTTTAGTAGCCATGTAACTAGAGGAACCTAATAGGGAAAATAGAGAAATCCAAACAAACCTACTAAAAGAAGCAGTAGAGGAATCCTCCTCAACCATATTGTTGCAAGCCGAGTATCTAAATCTAGAAGAAGCAATTCAAAATAGCAGGTGTATACTCAGATGAGAGGGTCAATGTCTCAACTAATAGCACCAATGTTTACTTATCCTCCCTTAGTGTGAACTTCTATGATGAAGAAAACTATGCTTGGGACACATCTACTCATGAAGAAGATCTTGATATAACCATGGATCAAGCCACAAAAGAAATGGAAAGCTTGAGTAACCTTATAAAAAAAATGAAAGGGAAACAACAACCAAAGACAACACCAAAATCTACACCAACTATTGAAGAACCTAAAAAAGGGTACACCAGAGGCTTGTTGAAGGTCTTGGGTGGTGAATCCACCTACTCAAAAGGTGGATATTAGAGAGAAGGAAAAAGTGATTGAAGTGATGCCCCAAGATCAAGAAGAAAAACTAGATGCAATATCTCAAAATATTGTTCCCCCTAGAGAAGAGGAAGGAGATATATCAAAAAATGTAATGAATATTGATATAATTGGGGACCAACCTCAACATTTGGAAATAGGTGATAATACTACTCAAGAATAGTTGCACGAATCTCACTTGGAGTAGAGCTTAGGTAAGGATCAAGTTGTTAAAGCCACTAGGGTCATTGGTGAGGCGCACGAAGATACCAAAAAAACCTAATGTCCTAGAGCATCATGATTCACTCACACATGAAGACCTCGTAGAGAAGGAAAGTGGGGATGTATAAGAACAAACACCTAGAGAAGAAGAGGAGCCAAGAAAGGAGAACAAATAAGAAAGGATTCATTGCAATAGGAAGACGATGTAATGGGTCCATGAGAATGAGGGAAATGAAGATCATATCTAAGTAAAAGGAAGTCTTGAGTGAAGAAATTAGTAAGAAGAAGGTCTAAAAGAAGTAGGACCGGGTGAAGATATTCTTGACTAGTTGGCTAGACAATTGCAACCACCAATGCAAGTTCAATTAGTGCCATTAGACTCTAGAAGCATGATACAATAGGTGGAAACACCAAAGCCTAAGGCCAGAGCCAAAGTTAGGCATGCCATTAAGTGAAGTACATATAGTGGGAAGGTTTTATTGGTCACCGCTCCTATAGGAGAAAAGAATGAGCATGAGATTATTGCTTGATATTACCAAATATCGACTATTAACCTAAGGCATACATCACAAGAGCAAGATATAGAATAAATAAGGATAATCTTGGTAGCGACTGATACCTGAATGAAAAGAGATAAAAAAGGGAGTTAAATGAGTGCATAGCTCAAATGCAAAGCTTTATCAAAGAAATAGCTCAACCGAGCCAACCATTGATAGAGTTTCCTCGTAATCCAATGTTAATGTCCATGGAAGAAGTTGATGCAAATAAAAATATGAGACACAAAGTAAATGTGTTTGATAATTGGGTAGGAGACTTGATGTAACAAGGTGAATAATTCATAAGGGAAGCCATAGGAAAATTGAAGGAAGCTTCTTGTTGGTTCAAGAATTCTAAAGAGTTATTAGCTAATTGTAAAGACCACTTAGATTAGAATGATATGGAATTGCATTGAATAGTGGCCATTAAAAATATGGATACCAATAAATTGTTAGAAGAAACAATGATGATGAAGTAGGTTTTTTCAAAGTTAAAAGCTTGGATGCTGCAATTGAATTGGGAAAATGATTATCTACTATAATGTATATAAGAGATAGAAAAGGTGGTCAAGAAAGTTGAGAGAATGGTGGATAAATATTTGTACCTAGTGGAAATTCTTACACAACAATTGTACAATCAAGATGACTTGGGACAAGATGATGCTGAAATGGAAGCCTTCAGGGGTATACTTAGTAAGATAATCAATGAACCTATTAAGTAATTTAGTAAGGATTTCATGGAGGAAATGATCAAAGCTAGGAACCGCATTGTGAAATATGAGATTGACATGATACAAAGGAATGGTGCCATAAAGAGTGTGACCAAGGAGTATGCTTAAGAAAGGTTCCACTAGAATTTCATGCACAATGTCCCTAAGGAGGATATAATTAGGGTTCTCATGGATTTCAATGAATACAAGCTCAATATGGGAGAAGATAAACTTATGAAAGAAATAGCTGAAGACTAGTAGCAGATGTTAGTATAGGTAAAAGGTAGGGATTTGGCTAGAAAAAGGAACCAATTTTTTTTTGGTTTCCAACAATGGTTATTTTTCTCGATATTGGAACCCATGATCCCTAATATTCTATAATTTTGATTAGAAAAGGCCAATAGTTTTGTTACAATGTCTCAATGACTAAGGGAACCTAATTTCCTTATATATCCAAGTTCTTTGAGAATTAAGATGCCTTTGCTAGTGGTCAAAGTATAACTTTGAATTCATCTTTGGAACAAGGGGAAAATAGCTTTCAAGTGTCACATGTGCTCTAGTGTCACATGTCACATGCTAATTTCTTTTGTCACTTTTCTAGCCATGTGCTCTATAACCAACTCCTACCTTGTGTTTTATAAAAGGTTGCGAGTTGTTCATTTTGAGGGATCAAAATTTGTTGAGACATTAGAACATAAATTGATTTTACATCAATTTCTATTTTATTTCATGTTTTATGTTCAATTCCATATTAAAGACTTGTATATAGTGTTAGGATTTTGTAATTCTGAATCAAACAAAGGCCATATACAATCGTAAACCATGTGTAACTATTTACTATTCATCTTGCTGATATAATCAATTTGTTGCACCATTTTTTGGTGCATTATGTCCTTATCTCAGTGGTGAACGATGATCTTCCTTTGAACTCTTGCAGTATTTTATATGAAATTATGAATTGATCTGGTGTAATATAAAATAGATAATGCTTTCATGTATGAATTTCTCACTATATACATGTGTAATAACTGGGAGAAAATTAAGTAATTAGATTTTATTTCTCTTTTCTTTTCTTGATAAATTTAGTTTAAATATTTGAGAAGTATTTAAGATCTAGAAGTGATGCAAATATTATTGTGTTAGTATTTCATCATCACTTGTTTGTAATCTTGATTGTTCATCAGAAGAAACTATGAATACCAGTAGACCCCCTATGTAAAAAAACAATTGCACAATGAACCCTAAGTGAACCTAGTATGACAAGACCTAACATTCCTATGCCTTGAAATAACCAAATCTCCTAACCAAAATTTGGTGATTCTTTCAAGATATATAGGTTTTTTTGTTCGAATATAAAACCTTATCTACATTTTCTTGTGTGCATAACAACCACATCAACAATATGGTCCACTAGTTAATGTTACTTCTAACATCGAGTGTGCCCCTAGTAAAGTAGTTGAAGTGTTTCCCACAATCGACACTTCTCACGATGATACCGAAAAAGTATCTTCCATGTATATCACTGACTTATTTGAGAATTCATCCATAAATACCATAACATCTATATCATTTGCATCTCCTTCACAATCCAATGACTTACCACTCATATATCCCGAGCTTATCAATTGGGATCAACAAGAAGCACCAATTTTGGACATATTGAAAATGATGACATTATTATTGAGTTTATGGAACTTAGAGACGACATAACTCCTAGAGACCACAAATTAGGATTTTACATAGACCTTGTTGTACAAGCATACTTTGGGGGGACACTCAAATATTTTAGTCACAAAAGAGAAAAAAAATAGATCCCCTAGTGAAAACCACAATGTGACACTTTCAAATCATGAAAAAGTGAAAATAAAGGACGTATCCAAGGGTGTAAAAATATTTGAGGCACTTGAGGATGACGGATTCAACCTCCACAGTATCCCTAAGAATTAAGATATATCATCAGTTCTAGTAGAGGATTCAAAGGAAATTAATGTTGCAACAACCAACACTTCTAGGATTACATTCTTTGTAGCATCTTTGACACTCAAAGATAAATTATACTTCACATCATTCCTAGAGACATGGATAATTATTTTTTCTCGTTATTATTTTAAAATTCTTGGATTAGATATAATTTTGGTATTCCATCATTTAACAGTCTACCTAGAGGAAAAACCTATAAAATATAAACTATGTAAGATGCATCCCCAAATTGTACTTTTATTCAAGGTTGAGCTACAAAAACTCTTAGATGTTGATTTTATAAGACCAATATATTATCTAGAATGGTTGTGAAACCTTGTACCTATTTCAAAGCCCACTATGGGCATTTGTATATGCACAAATTTAGAGATCTAAACAAGGCTTGTCTTAAGGATGATTTTTTGTTGCCAAATATAGACATCATAGTGGATTTTATAGTACACCATGAGATTCTTTCCCTCATGGATAGTTTTCGATATATAATCAAATCCATATAGCACAAGAAGACCAACATAAGATATATTTCGCATTCCCTTAAGATACATATTGTTGGAACATAAAACTATCCACTCTTAAGAATGCAGGTACAACATATCAAAGAGCTATGATAGTGATTTTCCATGACATATTCCACAACATAATGGAAGACCGTGTGGATGATTTACGAGAAACATCAATCACAAGGAAAGGACATTTGGATTTTGTTGCATAAATATTTGATAGCCTAGAAAATATCAAGTGAGGCTAAACCCAACTAAATTTTTATTTGGTGTCACTTCAAGAAATATATTGGGATACATTGTGTCTCATAGAGGTATTGAAGTAGACCCCACAAGGGTGAAATCCATAATTAAGATGCCTCCACCAAAGACTCTCAAACAACTTTTTAATCTAAAAGGAAAGCTACAATCCATCAAACGATTTATAGCACAATAAGTGGATAAGTGTCGTCGATTTTCTCATCTCCTACAAAGGGATAATAAATTTTAGCAAGCCTTTTAGTGACTTAAGGATTATCTAGTATCACCTCTAGTATTAATACCTCTAATTACAAATAGACCGTTGATATTGTATATTTTAGCTACATCAAGACCACTAGGAGCTCTCTTGGCACAACATGATGACTTTGGAAAAGAGAGAACGATCTATTACATAATTTGAACATTATTAGGCTATGAGATTAATTACAATCCCATTGAATGATCATGCTTTTCAATTGTCTTCGCATCATAGAAGATATGAAACTACATGCTCAACCACCAAATTAATCTCATCTCCAAAGTAGATCCATTGAAGTATCTATTTTCCAAAGCAACACTCACTAGTCACACGACTAAGTGGGTCATAATACTAAGCAAGTTCAATATAGTGTATTTAGATTGAAAATAAATAAAGGGATAGGTCATTGCAAATCAATTAGTTGAAGAAAATTTATATGATGGTAATCATCTAGTATAAAAAAATCCAGTCAAAGCAGTCTTTTCCATCAATCCCAAAAATAAATGGAAATTGTACTTTGATGGGTCACATACATAGCATGGTTCAAGGGAAGGAGTCCTATTCATCACCCTTCAATGTGATTATATTCCAAAATCATATCAGTTGGTATTTCCATGTACTAAAACATTGTCAAATATGAAGCACTTACCATAGGACTTAGAATAGCTCTAGTGGAAAATCAAAGAGTTGTAGGTTTATGGTGATTCATAACTAGTGTTTAGATAGGTTAATGATGATTATCAAATAAAGGATGATAAATTATTACCATATAAGAGGATGGTCGATATCTTAAAATAATATTTTACCACTATCTCCTTTGAGAAAATACATATATTAAAAAATACGTTTGTAGATGCTATGGTGACTATTGGATCTCTCCTAGATAGCCTCATAATAGTAAAAAATGGGAGTTTCTAGTTGAAAAAATCTTGGTTCCTACCTTCGATGTCGCTGAGGAAAAAATCATGTGTGAAATTGTTGGTCTCAATTCCCCTTGGTACCACAACATTTACACTTACCTACAAAATGATGCAATCCCACCTAACCAATCCCACCTAGCCTCACCACTAACCAAAAGAAAACTTTTATACTCCATTCATCTTGTTTCACCATTCTTGGTGACACATTATACCTAAAGAGTCTCAATGGTACATTACTTATATTTCTTATCTCAAATGAGCCTAAAACTACCCTAAATGAGGTACATAGGGGTATTTTTGGGTTACATTCTAGTGGCCCTACCCTTTCTAAAAGCTACTAAGGATAGCATATTATTGGCCTACCATGGATCAAGAGGCATGCCATTTTGTGAAGAAGTTTTTATAGTGTTAGTAGCATGGAGATATTATTCATGCACCAACCTAAGAGTTGCAACCCATTACTACACAATGAACCTTTTGCATAATGGGGACTCGACCTCATAGGAAATATTTCCACCACCTCATCCAATGGTCATAAGTTCATCATTACTACCATTGAGTGCTTTATGAAGTGGATAGAATGTTAGGATAGGTGACATTAAAATTGCTATCCTAAGTTGATTTAGGTGTCTCCATGTTCTTTGGAAAGTGTTCTTGAGTACATGAGGGACAAAATATTTATTATTATTTTCCTATGAAGAATTGTAATTGCATTCAAAGAGGTGGACCCTTCATGGTGGTGATTACAAGGCATCACGGGAGAATATTCTTCCTAGGTGTCCAACTTTCTGGGTTGGGACCACTTGAGTATGCGTGTCCTTGCATGTTAGTTGCATGCTATTGCATGGTTTGGTTCCCAAGTTTGCATGGTGGTGCATGAGCTTGCATGTATCCATAAAAATCATTGGAGACTTATGGAGCACTCAGGTTTGACTCATTTTGATTGGTCGTGGGTTAGGAACCCATGTGAAGGCCATGTGACTATCAAATATTTTATTCCATGTTTATGGGTTGTCCACTAAGTGGGACATGGGTTTTTCTAGGTGGTTTTTCTAGGTATTTTGGGATACCATTTGTGGTATTCTCTCCCACAAACTTCTATATATTGGAGCCTTGTGATGGTGGTTTAGTATGGGTTCTTTGTAGGTTGTCAAGATGATAAAGTGTTTCCAGATTATAGAGAGGAATATTGTTGAATCTCAGTTGTGTTTACAGTTTGGCCTTGATGAAAAAATCTCTTTCAGTTTGTTCTCATTGATAATCTATCTTAGGATGGTTCTCCTTGCACATCACAAGTTTTGGATGTTTCTCTTTCGGGCTTACTCATATCGGAGTGAGAATGGCAGTGTCTTCCTGATCCACTTTGAAATGTCTGAGTTTCCTATTGGAAAGACATTTCAGATGTCATGGTGATTGAATTTATCGTACAGGATACTTTCGGCGTGACATTCCCGTTGTCTTGGTGATCGACACAAGAAAAGTGTTATCTATCGACAAAGGAAATCATCTTCGATGCAATGTTTCATCGAACATGCAATGTCACACCGAATCACTTCAAAACAAGCATATTGGCATGTGTTTGGCTGTCGGGCTGAGGTCTTAGCGAAGACATATTGTCTCCCCGACTAGTGCATGTGGACATCTATCGGCAGGACATTCACATGGTTTCGGCGACTAAGGATGATCTTATTGGCAAAGGTTGTGGCTTCGCTGAAATGTCACAGTGAATGTGCAATGTCACACCGACCGCCATTGGACAATTGCCTTCGGCAGGACTTTCTGGAAGTCTCGGCGAACAGGTGTGATTTCAGGGTGTTTCGGTATGACTGAAATGATCTACAAGATGTCTCCCCGAGAGTGAATGTTACAGTGATAACTAAGAGGAATGTCTAGTGGTGCAGTTTCCTTTAACATAAGTTTTGAACTATCTCAGTGACTCTGAGTAAATGAAGATGTTTCGGTATGTCTTAGGCTGTCGTCGAGAGGTCTCCCTGACATTGGTATGCTATAGCGACCCTCATAAGATAGAAGGGTGCATCGGCAAGAGAAACATTATGTTACAGTGACATCACAAGGGATTTCTATCAAAGATCTCCATCGGTGTGAGATTGATACTGTCTTGGCGAACTAGGGTGAGCTCGGGATGTTTCGGCAAAACAAGGGGTAGTCTATATAGCATCTCCCCAACTTCGTATTGTCTCAGTGACACGGGGTGAAAAGTGACTCTCGGAAAAACTTTTTGAAGTCTACAAGAGGTCTCTCTGATATCATTTGGTCACAGCGATAGTGAATGAAAGGCTTTTGGCGAAAGGATGGTAAAGTCTTAGTGACTCAGAGTGGATAAAGTCTTTCAGTGAAACTTAATGTATTCTATGAAATGTCTTCCTGAAAGTTGAAGGTTATAGTGACTCTCAAGAGTAAAAAGGGCTTTCGGTGTGACTTAGTGTGCTCTACGAGAGGTCTCCCCAAGAGTGATAAGTCACAGTGACTGTGAACGAAACAAAAGAACATCGATGAGAGATATCCTTGTGTCTCAGCGAAAGCTCGTAAAGATAAAAATTTTGATATAATAGTTTATAGTTTGTGAGATGTCTCACTGACTTCATAGAGTCTTAGCAATATCTATGGGGATGATTGACTGCATTATAAATTTCCTTCAACAGAACTATCTACTTGTCAGCGAATTGTTACGAAGACTCAAAACTCAGTAGTCATCTTCGTGGATTGGTATCAAATCTCAGAACAGTTACATAACAAAATATACATTGAGTTTCTTGTTGAGCTGTTGCATTTTTTGGATGATTTGTAGCTCTCTGGATAAGCGTTACTATTGATTTTTAATCACCATCAACAGTCTGTCAGTATTCAGCTTTATATTCAAAAATCAGCAAGAGAATCTAAAGATTTGGTGAAAAATGTTTTTGAAGATTTCTTCACAACCGACATACTTGAAATGTAAATAAATACCAGTGTTAAAAACTATAAGGGTGTTGATTGTAATTCTGAGAGTATCATTCCTTGTCTGTATGGAAATCTATGAATGAACTCTGCAGAAAGATATGTGCTTAACTGAAAATAGAGAAATCCTCTGAGTCATTATTATTGTTCAAAACATTTTGAGGGGTTGGTACTCCTTGAGATGGGTGTCTCAAAATGAGGGGCTAGTGCTCCTTGAGTGGGTGCTCAAAAATCAGCCTATAAGGCATTGTGAACTTATGTTTAAAAGATTAAGCCTGGAAGGCATTTAGGGAGTGGTTTTTATACCCCAGGAGGGTTTTCCACTCGGTAAAATCTTGAGTCTTCTTGTTCTTCTGAGTTCCCTTTGCTTTACTGTGTTGTTGATTATTTCAGTTCACTGTTCTGTTATTATCTTTCTCAATTATGTTTATGAATGATTACATTCAACTCATGAATGCATTAATCAGAGTATATTGAGATTAAATTTGAGCTATGATTTTTGAATTTGATGAAAATTGGTCAAATCTGATAAGACACCGATTCACCCCCCCCTCTCAGTGTCATTTTAACTCCAACAGAATATTGTATTGATGTACTTCCTTGAAGATTAATACAATCATTGGATCTCTTTGGGTGTGGATTTTTTCCTGCAAGGGTTTCTCCATGTATATCTTGTGTCACTTGTGTTGATGACTTGTGGTATTGCAGTTTTTTATTTCATTGTTGCAATTTTCAATCTTTTTATCATTTTTAAAGTAATATTGTAAACATATTTTAAGATTTTAAACCACATATTTAATTTCATATAGCTGCAAGTTATACCTTGATTTCCAACATTTGGTATTAGATCTAATGGTTCTATTAAGAGAGGGATGCCTTTCTTTTGAGTGTTGAAGGTTTTTTGGTTACAGTGGGAGCCTGTACATTGTGGGCTTTGCAAATTTGTGAAGAAGATTTAAAACCATGGCATCTACCTCTTGTTTGGATATTGAGAAATTCAATGGCATTGGCTATGAGATATGTAAGTTTAAGATGGAGGATCTCCTTAAAGAGATAGATCAGTGGTTGGAAATTTTGAACCAAATAAAACTAAAGAAAATTCTAGATGAAGATTGAAAGAAAATGGATAAGAAGGCACGTGGAACCATTTGGTCATGTCTTACGGATTTTGTCCTCTTCAATGTTTTAGAAGAAGCCACCACATACAATTTGTGGAAGAGGATAGGTGATATCTATCAAACTAAAATTTTAACTAATAAGTTGTGTCTCAAAAGAAATTTGTATTCTCTGAAAAATGAAGGATGCTTATTCTATTGCAAAAAATTTAAATTCTTTTAATATGATTTTAAGCCATCTTGCATCAATAGATGTTAAGTTAGAAGAAGAAGATAAATGTAATTTGTTGTTTTTCTCTTTACCTGAATCTTGGTAAAATCTAATTGTTTCCATAAAGTGGTGGTGGTACAAAACCAAAGATGGATAGTCTCATTACAACAGTTTTTTCAAAAGAGATGAGAAATTCCATGAATGCGAGCTCCCAAGATTCCTTGCATATGCGAGGAAGGTCCAAAGAAAAAGGAGGTCCTAAAGGGGATAAGAAGAGAGACAAATCTAAAGGATGTTCTAAAACCCTTGGGAAGAGAAAAGTAAAGTGTTAGAATTATGGTAAAAGAATGCATGTGAAAAAGGAGTGTAGGAACAAGAAAAAGAGTTTAGATACTTACAGAAAAAAGTCCTCTAAAGATGGTGATTTTGATGCTTTGTTTATTTTTTCTAACACTATTATTAATGATGCTTGGCTTATTGATTTAGGTGACTCCTACCATATGACTCCTCACAAGGGGTGGTTTACTTCATATTCAGCTTATGATGGGGGAGAATTTTTCCTTGGTGATGACAACACGAAGAAGATTGGTGGTAAGGGAAATGTAAAGTTGTGTTTCAGTGATGGGAGGGTTAAAACCCTTGATCATGTTTTACATATTCCAAGACTTGTGATAAATTTGATTTCAGTATCCAAGTTGAATGATTCTGGAATACATGTGACATTTGATAAGTCTGGCTACAGGTTGGTAAGAGGGAGTTTGGTGATTGCTAAAGGATCTCAGATAAGGAATTTATTTAGGATTAATGCCTCCACTTTTTGTAATTCTACTAATGTTACTGGCACTAAAAAATGCATGTATATTGTAGCACCATATATTGGGTCACATAAGTGAAAAAGGTCTTAAGACTACTTTGAATAAAAAGTTGGTTGACAATCTTTCTAATTATTTTGTTGGTAAAAATGATTTTTGAGAGAATTGTGTGTTTGGTAAATAGAATATATCATTATTTCCTAATGGGACTAATAAAGCTAAGAGATTATTAGATATTATTCATTCATATGTATTTGTACTAGTGGATGTTGACTCTTTTGGAAAATCTTGTTATTATGTTACATTCATTGATGATGCATCAAGATACACCTAGATTTATTTTATGCGTGCAAAATTTGAAGTTTTCACTAAGTTTAAGGAATTTATGGCCTTACTTGAGAAGCAAACAAATTATAAAATAAGGGTGTTGAGATCTGAAAATGGGGCTGCATATTGTTCTAGGGAATTTGATGAGTGTTGTAAGCATGCAGGTATTGTTCGGTAAAATACTAAACCTTATCCACTTGAAAAAAAATGGGGTAGTAGAAATAATGAATTGAACCTTAATGGAAAGATCTAGTAGCATGCTGAGTGGTGTTAAGCTTGATAGATTCTTTTGGGTAGAAGTTGTAAGTACTGCATGTTATTTGGTTAATAGATCTCCTTGTTCAATTTTTTTTTGATAAAACTCCTTATGAGGTGTGGATAGGTAGAAAGCCTTTTGTTTCACATTTAAGGGTCTTTTGTTGTGAGGATTTTTTTCATGTTCCTCAAGAGAAGCATTCTAAGTTGGATCCAAAATCATAGAAATGCATCTTTGTTGGTTACAGTGAGAATGTAAAAGGTTATAAGCTTTGGAATCCACTAACTCGTAAAATGGTTTTCTCTAGAGATGTAATTTTGTGGGATTTTAGAGCTTACTCAGGTGAAGAACAACAAAAGGAGAAAGATAAGAAAAAAATGGTGCACTTCGAGACAAAGATTGAGAATCAGGAAGATACACATGTGGAAGAACAAACCAGATGGATTTGAGGATGGAGAAGAAGAAGAGGGTTCAAAGATTTTAGAGAGTTCAGATGATGTGTAGGATGAGCATGAAGAAGAAGAGTGGCAAGAGCCCCTTACTCATACATTGAGAAGATACACAAGGTAATTAAATCTAGTTGATAGGTATGTCCCACCTAATTTTTTTTGTGTATTTTCTTTGTTGAGTACTGGCGATGAACCTAGATCCTGCAAGGAGGCTATTTATTCAAAATAAAGTGAGTCTTGGATGTATGCCATGTTAGAGGATATGATGACTCTTGATAGTTGTGATACCTAGGATCTTGTTATTTTTCCAAAAGGAAGAAATCCCATTGGTTGCAAGTGGGTGTTTAAAAAGAAATTTGGAGCAGATGGTGGGTTAGAATGGTACAAGGCCTGATTGGTGGCTAAGGGCTACTCCCAGAGAGGAGTTGATTTCAATGAAATTTTCTCTCTTGTTGCTAAGTTAACTTCTATTAGATTCCTATTATCTATTGTTGCTACTTATGATTTTGAAATAGAGAAAATGGATGTTAAAACTACTTTCTTACATGGGGATCTTGAGGAAGAAATTTATATGCGACAACCTGATAGTTTTGTTGTGAAAGGAAAAAACACTTAGTTTGTAGGTTAAAGAGATCTTTACATGGTTTGAAATAGTCACCTAGGATGTGGTACCATAAGTTTTATGCCTTTGCATTAAATTTGGGTTTTGTTAGAAGTGGGGAGGATCATTGTGTTTACATTAAGGTTATTGATGATCAAATTCTAATCATTGTCTTATATGTTGATATGTTGGTTATGGGTAACAACAAGGTGATGATTAAGGAGCTTAAGACTTAGATTTATCTCACATTTATATGAAGGATTTTGGGCTACAAAATATATTCTTGGTATGGATATCAGTAGGTATCAAGTTCACAAAAATCTTTGATTAAGTCAGAGTAAGTATGTTGATACTATGTTACAGATTTTTAATATGCATGATTGTAAACTAGTAAATATTATATTTCTAGTTGATACTAAGTTGAGTTTAGATATGTGTCCTAATTTTTATGATGATATTAATGATATGTCTAATGCTCCTTATGCTAGTGTCATTGGTAGTTTAATGTATGCAATGGTTTACATTAGATCAGATATAGCCTAGGCAGTGAGAGTTTTGAGCAGGATTATGTCTAACCCTGGTAAAGAGAATTGGAAATTTTTTAATAGTGTGTTTAGATATTTGAATGGTACTTCTGATTACTATTTGCTTTATCATGGTACTAATGATGTGGATAAGTCATTGGAAACATAGAGTTTTGTTGATGCAGATTGGGTAGGTGACTTGGATAGTCGAAGGTCCACTAGTGGCTATGTTTTTAGTCTATTTGGAGGTGCAATGAGTTGGATTAGTAAGAGGCAACATAAAGTTGCATTATCCACCACCGAAGCAAAGTATATGGAAGCTACACATGCTTCTAAGGAGGAAATTTGGTTATAGAGACTTGGTAATGGCATTGGTTTTGATTGCAAGATAGTGAGGATTGGATGTGAAAGTTAGAATGCCATATGTTTAGCTAAAAATACTATGTATCATGTTATTACTAAACATGCTGATGTTCAGTATCACTTTGTGTGAGAAATGGTAGAGAATGGTAAAGTTTTGATTGAGAAGGTTGACACTTTCGATAATGTTGTGGATTCTCAAACGAAGCTAGTGATCACAAACAAGTTTTCTTGGTGCAGGAAGGCCATGGGCCTCGATCACTATACTTGATTATATATATTATTTGTATCTCATGAATTTAATTGTAATGTATAATGTCAAGTGGGAGAATGTTAGGATAGGTGACATTAAAATTGCTATCCTAAGTTGATTTATGTGTCTCCACAGTCTTTGGAAAGTTTTCTTGAGGACAAAATATTTATTATTTTTTTCCTATGACAAATTTCAATTGCATTCAAAGAGGTGGACCCTTCATGATGGTGGTTACAAGGCATCTCAAGAGAATATTCTTCCTAGGTGTCCAAATTTTTGGGTTGGGACCACTTGAATGTACATGTTCTTGAATTGTTATTTGCATGATTTGCATGCTCTTGCATGGTTGGGTTCCCAAGCCTACATGGTGGTGCATGAACTTGCGTGTAGCCTTTGGATCCATTAGAGACTTATGGAGCACTTAGGTTTGACTCATTTTGATTGGTTGTGGGTTAGGTGCCCATGTGAAGGCCATGCGATTATTGAATATTTTATTCCATGTTTATGGGTTGTCCACTGAGTGGGGCGTGGGTTTTCCAGGTGGTTTTTCTTGTTGTTTTGGGATACCATTTGTGGTATACTCTCCCACAAAATTCTATATATTGGAGCCTTGGGATAGTGGTTTAGTATGAGTTCTTTGCAGGTTGTCAAGACAATGAAGTGTTGCTGAATTGTAGAGAAGATTGTTGTATTGATGTCCTTGAAGATTAATATAAACATTGGATCTCTTTGGGTGTGGAGTTTTATCTCGTAAGGGTTTATCCATGTATATATTGTGTCACTTGTGTTGATGACTTGTGGTATTGCATATTTTTATTTCATTGTTGCAATTTTCAATCACTTTATCATTTTTATGGTAATCTTGAAAACATATTTTCAGATTTGCAACCACATATTTATGTTAATATTGCTGCAAGTTATACCTTTATTTCTAACATAGAATTCATCCCTCTAGCCTACATCACTAGAAAATAGATAACAAAGTTCATCCTCAACTATCTAATTTTTTGGTATGGTGTCCCCCACACCATCATCATAGACAATGGTACACCCCAAGATGTCCAAAGTATTTGTTTACAATTCCATATCCAACACCACTTTTTTACACCATATTATCCCTAGGGTAATGATCAAGCTAAGGTGTCTAACAAAACCATCCTAAACATCCTAAATAAGAAAATTAATTATGATGGTCATCATTGGCACATCCAACTTAATCCCATATGATGGCCTTATCATGTTCAAGTATTTGAACACCTATCGGTGCTACACCACACTCCCTAGTCTATGGAACCAAATAAATCTTTCTTATTTAGGTTGATCTTCCTTCATTTAGGGTGTCATTGCAACATCTTGTTGACAACGAAGAGAATTGAGTATCCAAGTTACATGAGCTAGAATTTCTAGACCAAATGTGTCTTAGTGCACTAAATCATTTATATTCTTACCAAAATAATCTTCATCTTAGTTATAACAAAAGGATCAAGAATAATTCTTTTTAATTAGGTGATCTAGTCCTCAAAGAAAATAAAAAGAATTAGTTAGATCAAGAATAAAGGGAAAATTTGTGTAATAACCCATTCTAATTATTACTTAATTATATTATTGCAAATGAAATTATGAATATTTAATTTTAAAAAGACATAACTAAGTAACCATTTTCAATAATAGCAACACATTTCTAATTAAAATAAAAGTCATAATAATATGTATTCATTTCCAAATGTCAATTACAATATCCAAGTTGACTTGGCTCATTGGGCCACAAAGTCAATACTATATACAATTTTACATCAAGGTTGCATCATAGTCCATGATAATCATGAAATCATCCAAGGTTCCTCTCAACGCTCACCTCCACTGGTGGATGAGAACTTGGTTGAAGCACTTTACAACCCAACCAAGAATCTTTTGCTTCCCTGGAATTCTTCCAACTTGAAGAATACCCGACCCTGCATGGAAAGTTTAGCAAGAGAACAATCTGCAAGGTGGAATATGGTGTGTGTGCATCTCTATCTATGATTAGAAAAATGCAAGATCTATGCTAGGAATGGTAGAGAGTGTTATCACAAAGTCCATACATACATAATGGGCTAATTGCTTGGCCACACATTAAAAATTAGTTGCAATAATAAATGATAGGTTTTGGATAAAGTAAAAACCTATACTCTCTGAACTCCATTTCAACACTGATGTCAAATAGGGAGGTATTCAAACCAATCAAAACAATCTCAATAAAAAAAACCACTCACCAAGTCATCAAACTTCAATTTCTCCTTATCACATCAAACCTTCACTAATTCCTTGTAGTATTGCCGCTTGAATGAATCGGGTATATCTTTTAGAGAAGGACTTTTCAACTCAATACCAACACCCTTTCAGAGACCCATTAGGGCACACAAAAAAATATCACAAAACCTCAACAGGTTTCTTTGGAACAACTTCATCAAATCAGGGCACCTACGCTAACCTAGACCTCAAATTAGGCCACATTTACAAAGGAAATTGTTTCAAATATTTTTCCCAACCTCAAAAATCAATGGGGAAGCATTTACTAGGTCACCAAACCTTGGATTCCACAATTTTTATTAGAGGAATCAATCTCCAAGAACCCTAACCATGAAACCCTCTTTTTTAGCAATTTACATGGGGGTTTATTGAAATTCAACCTTCCAGTCCTCTAACAACCCTACCACCACTTCAATCAGGTCCTAATATTCCTACACAAACTTAAAAGTTCCCCAAAAAACTATTTCCTCCAATAATTACATTCATTTCCTCTCTCAAACCTCTCTATGTCATTCAACAAAACACCATCTCTTCAAACTAGGGAAACAAGCCCACACCTTCAAAGACCTCCCCTACACACAAGAATAATTTACACACCTATTCCTACTTGGTACTACCCATTCCATCAAGGTACAATGTTTACAAAGGGTGGAATGGGTCCATTTTTATGTTTAAAACAACAAAACTCTTAAAACAGGGAATACACAACCATTCTTAGAATTTTGTTTATATAAACCTCAAAATTCAATGGAATTTGATCAAAACACCACTACATGAAAGTTAACACATGTATTTATCAGTTTAAAAAAAATATAGAATAAGAAACTTTTGTACGGACTCATACATAGGCTGGAAACAATGAAAAGGTATAGAAATATCAGTAAAAGCAGATATATTTTTATTGATTTGTTCTTTCAAATCTTCAAGAGAGATTTACAACGGTGTCTTCCACCTATTTAAACACTTTACCTCCAAAAACAAACTAACTAAACAACAAAAACCTCCTTTTTATTTTCTTGATTGTTGGCATTCCACAAATCTTCCTTTTTGCAACTTCTTTTTCAAGTTTACATTTTTGCACAAAATAACACCTTTTGCATTATTTTGCAATATTTTGCAATTTAGACCTCCTAATCACCTAATGGACTCTTGGCAACAAGAAATGATCTATATGAACTTATTTAAACACAAAATACTCAAAATACCCTAAAGCCTACTTATCAACAACCTTGATTGACAACATTTACCCAAAGGTGCCCCTGCACCAGGCACCCATTTTGGAAGGTAAATTTCAACAACACAATTTATACCTTAGCAACTATCCACCCTATAGAAACATCTACCCTGAGGTGCTTTAGTCTTCTTAGGTGTTGTTCTACTCAATAAAGAGAATATTCTTTACACACATATCTAGGGAAAAGTAACTCAATCTATTTATTTCCTCAACTTAAAAAAAAATGATTCAAATGGAACTGATCTAAACATCATCTATTAATTTCAAACACATGTCACATGATTACATTCAACAAAACTCAGTATTCATTTAAGAATAAATTAAATAAGTAACAAAAGAAGGTATGTCACAATTATGTGTATTTATGTAGACAAAGGTCTATGTGCATACACATATATGTGCCAACTTAAGTTAATATATTTATGCATACATTCTGAAATGAAAACCATTATAAAAAATTACTTTCATTCAAAATAATTCTATAGATTGTCACATTATTTGCCAGTAATACAAGATGCAAATTTTCCCTTTTTAAGAAATAATAACATATTTGTTTGAGCAATTTTCATACACTGATATGCTATTTGTATCATAGTAATGTTGTGTGTATCAAATCAACTATTGTTTGTAGCAAAATAATGTTGTTTGTATCAAAACAAATACTGTTCATAGCAAAACAATGTTGTTTGTATCAAAACAAATACTGTTCATAGCAAAACAATGTTGTTTGTATCAAAACAAATACTTTTTGTAGCAAAACAATGTTGTTTGTATCAAACAAATACTGTTCATAGCCAAACAATGCTATTTGTATTAAAAAAAAATACTATTCATAGCAAAATAATGTTGTTCATATAAAAAAATATTGTTTGTAGCAAAAAAATGTTGTTTGTATCAAAACAATTATTGTTCGTATCAAAACAATTAATTTTTGTAGCAAAAAAATGTTGTTTATATCAAAATAATGTTGTTTGTAGAAGTTTACAAAATACTATGTCAATATGTCCCATTAATAGTTTTAAGATATCTGGTTTATCATGTGAACAATCAATGTTCTATCATTCTGGATATGCAATTAATTAAACAACAGTAGCATCCTTTTTGTGCAAACAAAATAATTGAATGAAATGTTTGTCATTTTGAATCACATACAAGTTGGAATAGTTATATTACTATTTCGGGTTAGAGGAGACACGAGTTTTTGAGGGTGACTGTTATAGATTTAAATTCAAGCTACTTTCATTCTAAGAATGACTAACAGTCAAGTGACTATTTGGTTTTATTACCAACATTATCATTGGTTGATCCCTGAAGAAAGGATGATTATCGACTTACAATGTTTGATAGACGGTTGACTAAACATACACATAATAATCATTCTAAGAATGATATGTTCATGAAATAAGGCTAGTAAAATTGACATATGCAAGCATCACATGTATGCAAGGAAATTGGGGGTCATTCTATTGAATGATTAAATTCATGTACAAATGGTATACTACGATCGATCTTAAGGATCGATGCCCACATAATATTATGGAAAGATGTATTCATTCCTCCATTGCTCGAGGAGAATCATGCAACATGCTTAATTAGCAGCGACATCTAAATATATGTACATCATTCTATGAATGATGTTAGCAACCTTCACACCCATTTTGGGTGGCATAGCTATTCAACCTAGCTGACAAGAAGAACCACAAAGAAATAATGAAATGCAACAACAAAGATACAATCATTTTCCCTTTAAGGGAAATGGTGACAATTTCAAAATTGTTCAATACAAAACAATAATTTTGGTTATTGATCTTTGTTTTACTTTTATAATAGTATAGTAATCAATATTTTTTGAGAAAATAATAAACCTTTATTTTATTCAAATAATTTCTTTCAAAAGAAGTAGTTTTCTTATCCTTCAAGCATACCTATTTTTTTTAAATTGCATACATGTATGTTCAATCATGCTATCATTCTCTTTTTAAATTTTGAAACCATGTGTTCAAAGTGAACAATTGAATAAGAAGTCACATGTATAACATTCCAAGAGCTCATTCTTGTCAAACATTGAATCATTTCAAATCAAGTCAATATAAATTTCTATATGAAATTTTAAATGCAATCTATCATGTTGTTTTGTGGTGTGTGCATCTAGATTCCATCAGCTTACTATTCAATTTGACTAAATGATCCTACTTCAACCATGTTCTTGTCCTTCAACCTGTTACCCTGCATTTTCACACACTTGCACTTACACAGTTCATCAATAACGTTCAGTCATGATAAAGTATAAGATAGTTCATAAGATCACATGGTCAAAAGATGGTCAACTTATTTCAAACGTTTCAAAAATATCAAAATTTTCATTTAACATATTGAATTTCCTTGATAATTCAATTTATCATATCATCATTTAAATAAAATAAAAATTGGGTTATGACATCCTTCCCCTTTTGGAAGAGACATTGTCCCGATGTCTATTTAATCAAAATTTAAGCATATACTTTTATTTCAACATCATATCATATTGTTCCCAAGCCAAAACATTGTGACATTTAATCCAAAATTTTCAAATTTTTTTTATCAAAAGTCTCTTTTTGAGAAATCAAATGTGGGAAGGAGCATTCTATTTCTTCTGCATCCTCCCAAGTAGCACTGTCTTCTGAATACCAGTCCCATTGGACATTAAATTGAGCAATGTCTCTACTCTGCAACTTAATGTTGCATCTATCTAGGATTCTAATGGGCTCCACTAGCACCACTACTAGGTCTTGTACCTACAAGGATTTCCAATCGAGCACATGAGTTGCACAGGATGATATGGCTTAAGCAAAGAAACATGAAACACATTATGAAGTTGAGCCAGAGCAGGTGGTAGAGCTAGTCTATAAGCAACTGGGTTGATCACTTCCAAGACTTCAAATGGACCCACATATCTCGGGGCCAACTTGGAAGACTTTCCAAAGGAAATGGAAATTTTATGAGGCCCAACCCTTAAGTATACTTTATCCCTTACCGCAAATTGTTTGAGAATCCTATTCTTGTTGGCATAAATTTTCTGTTGGTCTGCCACCTCCTTCAGTCTACTCTTAATAACTCTCATTTTTTCTTCCATCTCCTTGAGCATCTTAGGTCCTACTATGATCATTTCTTCCAATCTATCCCAACTGATGGGTGTATGAAACTTCCACCCATAAAGAGCTTCAAACGCTGCCATACCTAGAGATGTGTGATAAGAGTTATTGTAAGAAAACTCTACCAACAAGTATTCTCCCCACTTATACTATTGGTCCATGCAATACATTCAAAGGATTTCTTCGACTACCTAATTTAATCTCTTTTTCTTCCCGTCAGTCTAAGGATGATAAGTTGGGCTGAAATTTAACTTGGTTCCTAATGGGGCATTCAAGGTCATCCAAAATCTTGAGGTCATCTGGGTGTCTCTATTAGAAATGATAGTCTTTGGTACTCCATGTAAATAGAATATATCTTGGACAAATTTCTTGGCTAGGTTCAACAATCCATCCTTAAGGTTTCCTAAAATGAAGTGCATCACCTTGGTCAAATTATAGATCACAACCAAGATAACATCATGTCAATAATTGCTCAAAGGTAACCCTTGTACGAAGTCCATACTGATCAGCTACTATTTATACTTAGCTATGTCGTGAGGATACAATAGTTGTACTAGATGTTCATGCTTAGCCTTGACTCACTAACACTCTAAGAACTGGCTACGTACTCCACTACATCCTTCTCGAGTTTAGGCCAAAAGTATAGAGTTTTCAATTCTGCGATCATCGTGGATACTTTGGGGTGTCATGAATAAGGTGCATTATGAACCTCTTCTAGAACCAACTTTCACAGCTCTCCAGAGTCTAGAATGTACATTATTCTCTGATATCTCAAAATTTCATCTAGTTCTATCTCATACCCATCAAACCGATGATCTATTATATTCTCCATGAGGCAATCTTCACTCTTTCATAGTGCTCATCCTTTGGAAAATGTTGTACCACCTATTATCTCAAATTAGACCTTGTTGAGATCATGGTTGCTAGATTTCTTTGTCTACTAAGAGCATTGGCCACTTTGTTCTCTTTTCCCTTTATGTACTCAATTTTGAAGTCATACTCACTAATAAATTCCAACCACCTTCTTTATCGTGCATTAAGGTTTGGTTGAGTAAAAATGTATCTCAATCCCAAGTGGTCTGTCCTAAGCTCAAATGGCTTCCCTAAGAGATAATGCATCCAAATCTACAAGGGATGGACTATTGCAGCCAACTCTAAATCATGAGTTGTTTAATTCACCTCATGTTGTTTAAGATTCCTCGATTCCTACACTACCACTTGTCCATCCTGCATTAGTACTGCTCCCAATCCCTCTCCTGAAGCATCTGTGATTATAGTGAATCTTCCATTAGGATCAGGGATGGTCAACATTGGTGCTATCATGAGCCTCTCCTTTAGGAGTTGGAATGCATGTTCACACTTCTTGGTCCATTCAAACCATTTTCCCTTTCTTTGGAGTCATGTGATTGGAGATGCAATATGGGAGAACCCTTGCACAAAATTTCTATAGTATCCTATGAGGCCCATGAAGCTATAGACTTCTGAAATATTATGTGGCATTGGCCATTCCATGACCACCTCGATCTTCTTGGGGTCTACAGAGACTTCCTCGGAGAAATAATATGGCTTAGATAGTGCACCCTATCTTGATAAAATGAGCATTTGGATAGCTTTCCAAAGAGTTTATTTTCTCTCAGCCACTGTAAAACTATCCTCAAGTGTCTATCATGCTCTTCAATATTCTTTTAGTAAACTAGGATGTCATCAATGAAAATCAAAATAAATTCATCCAAATAGTCTCTAAACACAATATTCATGACGTTCATGAAAGATGTAGGTGCATTGGTCAAACCAAAGGGTACCACAGTGAACTCGTAATGTCCATACTAATTTTGAAAGGAAGTCTTCAGAATATCTTCTTCCTTTATTCTCAACTGGTGGTATCCCGACCTGAGATCAATTTTGGAGAACACTCTCACTCCCTTCATCTAGTCAAACAACTCATCTATCCTTGGGAGTGGGTATCGATTCTTGATGGTTGTCTTTTTTAACATCTAATAGTCTATACACATATGTAAGGTTCCATCCTTCTTTTTCATAAAGATAACTGGTGCTCCCCAATTAGACACATTGGGTCTTATGAGCCCTTTGCTCAAAAGTTCCATTAGTTGGGCCTTTAACTCATAGAGTTTGGCAGTGGTCATCTGATAAGGTGCTTTAGACTTGTAGAGAAAGGGGATTCTCTACTCACGAGTTCTCTTCATTTAGAGATCCTCATAGGGAAAACTACCCTAAACTACCTCAAGGAACAACATAAGAGTTCTAGAATAAAAAAGAGTAGGTCACAAAGATTCTCTAGACAAACTGACAAGCTCTCATCCAAAGGATGAAAGTGTGGGATAAGGATGGAATCACAACGTGGTGGAATCTTAGAGGCATGCTAGCATCTTGTATGGACTAGAAAGTGAGAATTTCATAGAAAATAGCTAAATGACTGCTAGCAATCAAATCAATAAGAACTTACAAAATGTGATAAAGTAATAGAATGTATTGGAAATGAAATAAAATGAGATAGAAATAATAAAGAGAATAAGAAATATAAGATACTCACAACGACCCAAGTAATGAAGCCTCCAGTATGTGAATATCTCTGATACCTGCATTCATAAGATTTGGAGAAAGTGTTGGGGCTGTATAGGGGTTTACCTTAGTCAAACCCCTATTTTGGTGTTCCCACCTCCATGAGCAACCAAAAGATAGAGAGAGTAAGAAGTAAGAAAATGCAATGTGATAAAAGAAAACTCCACTCGAGGAGGAGAACCTGTATCACAAATGTAGGTGATAAAAGCAATCCCCGCTCGAGGAGGAAAACTTGTATCATGAAGTAGAGATGCAATAGATAGGGGATATGGAATCCTAGGATGATTGCAAGCACAAGGCAAGGGAGATAGATTTATAAGGCTTAAGGAAGCCAAAGAGGGAGACAAGGATAGTTGCTAGAGCCAAGAGTGTTGCAAAGGGTGTTGTGAGAGCTTGAGAATGCTATTAAAATTTGTTGTAACAAGCAAGAGAGTCATGCAAGCTTGAGAGAAAAAGAGGGAGGAGAGAAAATGCAAGAGCAAGAGCTAGAGAGATCCAAAGAGAGAAAATGAAGTGCAAAGATAGCATTTAAGGAAGGAAAAGAAGCTTCCCGAGCTGTTACAAGGCATCATGAGTTGTTACTGTAACTAAGGATTTCTTTTAGGTTTTTTGATTAGATGTGTTAAGCAGTAAATCAATGAATGACAGAGAAACCCAAAGATCTATCGAGTACAAAGGAAATTAAATAATAAAACAGTTATACCTTTTTCTCGAAACTTCCATGATTACCTCCATAGTACCTTCTTACTTGCTGGATGATGCTTTGCCCTCAGATCCATCATATGAGCAATCTGCAAATATATGCCTATGTCCTACACCAAGCTTTGAAGGATTTGCATAAATGTCTAATGCTTATGCCTAAATGACTATGATTGACAATGCCTAAACATGCTAAGACTTGATCAAATAAGATATTAAGTGCTACAATTTCTATGGAAATCTAAGTTTGTAAGTGTGAAACTGCATGAAATGGATGTGTAATCTTAATGTGTGTAATCGACAAATGAGAGGAAAATGGCATTTTATAGAAAATGCCCTTTTGAATGGACGGGGGAGATCGAATTCCTAAAAAGACCTAGAATGAGAGGCCTAGATTAAATCTCATAATCCCTAATTAGGGTTAGGGAAAACTCATTAATCGAGCAGTCAAGATGTCATCTCAGAGAATCGAATCGGCGGTGGAGAATAAATGAGGAAATTAATTCGAAAATAAAGATTTTTGAAAATGAATAAGATAAAGAGTGGACTGAAGATTGAATTCGGAAAGGTCAAGAACCTGCCTGATCAATTAATTTCTGGAGGAAAGTTACCAATTTGGAACTAAATTAATTCTTAATGTGAATTTTGTGAAATAATAAATAATCAATTTTTCGGATTATTTACCATAATGAGCTAACAGTTAAGAATGAGATGACATTTTAAATAATTTAATTTATTTAAAATGAGAAGAATATTAATTTAGGAAATTAAATAATTAAAGATAATTATTTAATTTAGCAGATAAGGCTAATAATTAAATAAAATAAATTTAATTATTTAATTATGACAGTTAGTGACATATTAAATAAATAAATAAAACTTATTTATTTAATAATTAGGAAGAAATGACTGAAGAAGGGTGATTAAATAAATTAAGAAATTTATTTAATTAAGGGAAGACTTAGATAATTAATGATGTATTTAAAAAATAAATAAAATTTATTTATTTAATAATCATGAAGAATAAAA
This sequence comes from Sequoia sempervirens, assembly GCA_007258455.2. Classification (NCBI taxonomy): domain Eukaryota; kingdom Viridiplantae; phylum Streptophyta; class Pinopsida; order Cupressales; family Cupressaceae; genus Sequoia; species Sequoia sempervirens. The sequence goes on along the minus strand of VDFB02281492.1, from coordinate 1,067,814,444 downwards.
GGATATGAATTAATTAAATGATTATGAATTATTTAATCAATAGTCAAATGTGGACCAAGGACATAATTAAATGTCATAATTATGCTAGGATGAAAGTGGTAAAAATGAAGCTTGCAGGCCTAGGTCATTTTTAGGTATCTACAGTTACCACTGACCAAAGGAGGTGACAAGTGGAAAACATGCTCGAAAGTGGTCATTTGAATGTTGAAACATCATAGGATGCTAGCATGGCATGCAGATGTTTGCACAATGTACTAGTGTCTGAGCATGTCATGCTACAAAACAACACGAACGGGAAAAGCGCAAGGTTTGATGCAAAGTTGACACATGAGGATAGCTGCTGAAAAGGGGTGTTGAGCATCCTGAGAAGGAAAAAGGCTGATGCAAGGGCTAAAATGATCCTACACAAGATGCTAAGGGATTGGACACTAAAGTGGATGCAAGAATGTATGTGAAATTTCCAAGGGTGCAATTTTATGCCATTACATTTTTCCCCCACTTTAGCGAGCATATGAATCTATGTTAATATGCACGCTAAGGAAATCTACTAAACATAAATAACATCATTATGCTAGAAGGATACTGTAGAGGAAACTGATAGCTCTTCAAACCAAGGAAGGATGCCCCTAGGTTGAATACCTACAAAACAAATGCATTAGACAAGAAAAACCCCCACAAGACAACAATGTTAGTGCACAAAAAACTAAAGGATCAACAAAGTGAAGGAGACCTCTATGTAAAGGGTTGTCTCAAATACTATGTGTCACCCCCAAATTAAGAAACACCACACTTAGAGGAATTCTAAAATGAAGAGAGGAAGGGCATATATTCATAATGAAGAAGATGCAGATCTTCGATCTGGTATATACAAAAGAGAAGAGAATAGAATTTAAGAAAGAGATGTTAGAAAGGAATGAAAATTCCAAGAAAGATGGCTCCACAGGTACTCTCCCTGGGGAGTTTTGAACAAAAGGACTCCATAGCTCTACAAAACTATGAAGTTACAAAGTACACCGAAGGCCCTCAGATCAATGATGGTCAAATCCCATAGGATGAAAGCATCTCACAGTCCTGTAGACTCGCAAGGAGGTATCCCCCAAGATATCTCACATGAAGGAAGGCCCGTGAAGTATGTGCCTTACAGACCTATAGACCTGCAATAAGGTATCCCTCAAGATCTCTCAAATGAAGGAAACCGAGAGAAAAAAGTGTCTTACAGGCCCACAGACTTGCAAGGGGACATCCCCCAAGATCCCTTACATGAAGGAAACCAAGATGAAAGCACATTACAGACCCGCAGACCCACAAGGAGGCATCCCCTAAGATCTCTCACATGGAGGAAACCAAGAAAAGTGGATTCCATAAAGTCAAAAATTGGCTTCACAGGCACACCTACAAAGCAACATGTTAATCCATAGATAAAACATGCTAGCGAACAAAGCAGCCACATAGGAAAATAAGTGGATAGTCACGCAGACCATCAACAAATTGGAAGGCTTCCAAAGGGGTCCTCCAGGAACCCTTCAAAATAAAATTGGTCCACTCGAGGGATGCTCTGTTTGAAAGTGTATAAAGAGGAGAGAGGGGGTCCTTAAGAAGGACACACATCTCCAAAATGAGTTATCACTGCTCCCAACATACAGGGGAGGAGAACCATGCTAACATACAAGATAGAGGTAAACCTCAATATCACTTGTCATTTGAAAAAGAGGCAAGTGCATCAACAAATAAATGAGTGATAGCACATGAATAATGAAGTTGTTGTATTTTATCCTTCAATGCCTTACATTCACTAGTGGAATGGCCAAGCACTCAATGGTATGCACAGAAAGGATGCTTTTCTTTATTATTCTTATGAAATTTCTTACGTGTAGGAGAAGGAAGAGTAATCAAGTAGGATTTTAGAAGCCATAACAAAATACGCTCTTGCTTAGATAGAGAATGAGGAGCAGGAAGCAACCCTTTCTCTTGTGGAGAAAAGTTTGACTACTCACAAGAAGGCACAAATACAACAGATAATGGAGGATCACACTTTTCTACAAGATCATCATCATCCTTCTTAACAAGACTACTAGGGTTAACCTCTTTAACAGAAGTGTGATAATCTTCCTCAGAAGGAGGAGGATCAACATCAAGGACATTACAACTATTGCTCACCTTACCCTACGATGCAAAATAATAACCATCTTTGATAGTGGGTTTGAATGATGTTATTGGGAATGATGTTATTGTAAGGTCTAAGTGGATCGAGTCAACTTTACACTCTCTAATGAAGGATTCTATAAATTCTAAAGAACCCTAATCATCACCAAGAAATACATTCCTTTGAGAAGTAGGAGTAAACTTAGGATTTCTTGTTTCAAAAGGATCTTCTCCAGGGAAATCTATCTCAAGAGTATCCTTTGTAGTAGGTACTACTAGAGTAAACATCAACACATTGGAAGACACTGAAGGGATAAGAGTGGGCACAACTAAAGATCGATTGATAGCTACCATCTCACATAAGTGCATAGCATCAAGGTCAACCTTGACTGTGACTACTTTATTATTGCAAATGAATTTAATAGATTTATGTAAGGTAGACAAGACTACACCCATAGCATGAATCCACGGTCTACAAATAAGAAGGTTATAAGGTAAATTTTCTAACATAACATATACAAGGGTAGGTATGGTAATAGTTCCCAACCTCAAAGGAAAGACTATCATGCCTAGGGCTTGTCGACCGACATTACCAAACCCACGAATGACAATCGAAGAGGCATTAAGAGAAGATGAATCAATATTAATTTTAGGCAATAGATAAATGCTACATACATTGAACATCAAACCAAAATCAACGAGAGTACATCTAATGCTGGTATTATTAATGTTAAGTATAATCATCAAAATTTTTGCTTGCTTCTATACTTCTGGAGGTGGGAGTTCTTGTGGATAAAATGTGATATTTGGTGAATCTGTATGAATATAAGCCATTAATGCATCAACATCTATCAGCCTAGTGGAAGAAGGAAAGAGTATCTTTTGCAAGGATTTTTGAATCATACCTTGATAAACTGGAGCATACTAAAGCAAGTCTCGCAGTGAGATCCTAGCCGAAGTAACACGGAGTTGATCGACAAGATTTTAATCACTGGGTGCCTTAGTTGTAGGTTTAGGAGCTTAAGGAAGGCTTGGTTGTTTATTCATTCTATTCTTATGAGTATGGGCTACCACTCTGTAAGATGGAGCTAGAGAAAGATAAAGAGAATCACTATCAACTGAAACACCATTAATAGAACAAACCCTTTTAGGAGAAGGACTAGCTAGAGTCAAATAAATAACTGGTCTCTTAGGCCTTTGAGGGGAAGTGGAGACAAAGATTATATTTACAGACTCATCAAAACTAGTGGAATAATTATTTAAAGACATATTCTCAACATTGATCCAAGGAGGATTAGATGTGGAAGGAGGTTCACCATTTGCTAATGCATCATATCTAGAAGAGAGTGTGGTGCAAGAGCACCTGGTGATTTTATGCCTCCATGAGGAAATATTGTAAATTTTGAATCTTCATCATGATATGCTTGTAAAAAGGTTATTTCAAATGTATTTGAGTCACTACTAGGTTTCTAGGAGGTCCATTAAGTCAAATTGCAAATAAATTTATTTTTGATGCACAAATGCAAAATGCAAAAATGAAGTTGAAGAGTCATCTTGTTAGGGAAGGTTGTTAGTTGGCTAAAGGTGAAGGGATAGTTATCCTAACTAATGTAACATCTTTATAAGGATCTTGTGAAGGCGAGAAAATCATTGGAACATTGTATTTTGAAGAAGTTTTGTAATAAAAGTACTTTGTTTTGTAATTCTAGCGTTTTCTTGGTATTTTGTAAGTATTGTACAGACTGTACAACATTCCTAGGCTGTAATATCAATTTGATTTCATAGTATATGGTGTTAGCTTCCATTTGAAAGAGATTTGAGGAATTTTCATTAATTTTAGAGGATTATAGATCATTTTTATAGTAAACTATTTGAAACCCTCAAGTTAAGGGTTTTGAGAGTCTAAAGAGTGGTTTAACAACCATTCCACCAATGGAGGATTTGTAAATTGGTGGAATGGGTTAGATTAGGTTAGGTTTTAATGTGATTATGTTTGTAGATACAAGGGAAGTCAGGTTGCAAAGTTTAGATGTTGTCTCCATTGAATTTTTTGAGTTTTTGCCATGAAAATGGTGGCTCCAAGTTGAAATTTGTCTTAGATGCACTTAAGAAGGTTGGAAATTGGTTCAAAAAGTTGTGCAAACATTTTACAAGGTGTTTGAAGCATTGACCAAGTGGTATGAGGTTTGGAAAGCATAGATCCAATAAATCCCTATTTTACTTAGTCTAAAATTGGCTTACATAAGGGTTTGGTGGAGTAGGGACTTTTTAGGGGTTTCTATTGCTAAAATTAGTTGTTTCCATTCATTTGTAACTTGAATAGTGCATTAGGGTCAGAATTAATGTTTTGGGTGAAGAGTTTCATGATGATACTTTGATAAAATGACCTATTTAGAGCTTATAGCAGTGGGACAACCATTTTTAAGGGTATAGTTTCTAAAAAAACTCCATCTAATATTTTGATATGTTAAAGTATTCAATAATGGGTTCCTAAAAATGTATTGTCTTAGGAGATTCAATCATATTTAGAAGATATACCTATTTTTTCTATTATGGAATACTACAAGTAATGGGTGTCTTGGGTGTGAAAAATTAAAGAATGAAGGTAGTAGTGTTCTTGGGTAGTTTAATCCTTCCTTTTTCATGATAATTAAAGTGTACTAGGGTCTGGTAAGAGATTGGAACCCTGATCTGGCATTTTAGTGTATTGATGATCTTGTGGAATCTAGTTTCAATTAAGTGAATTTTGGTGAATGTTTAAGTGATCTTTTCAAAGTTGGTGTTTAGGGTCTTTAGAACCCTTTAATTCAGTGATGCTCTACATCAATTGGTATCAGATCTAGTTGATCTGGTGGTTTTTTAAGTGTGTTGCTTGTAGGTGTGTGTGGTCCATCTTAAAGATGCAAGAAAGAGTTGTGAGAAGGTGTGTTGGCTACAGACATGGAAGAGGTTTGTGTTGATTATCCTCCAACAGAGATTAAGTTGGGGAGAAGGTGCAGAGGGAGTTACACCACTGAGAGAGAGAGAGTGGGTAGGTGCATCTTTCAAGATCTCTTGTTGGGTAGATGGATGGTATGTTGAGGTTGTGTGATGAAGCAGTGAGGGAGATGGATATCTTTCTGAGGAAAAGCACTTGAAAATTTTGCAGCCATTACAAAATTTGAAAGATGTTAGTTGGAAGAGTGATCCAATGATTGGAAAAGATGATGAGAAGATGACAAAATCAGGTCAAGAGAAGGTCAAGGATGAATTGATTGAAGAGAGGAAAAATTGCTTAGAAAAGCATAGTGAAAGCATAGTAAGGATAGTCCTGTGTCCTTTGCTTGGAAAAGAGGTTAGAGGATAGTTAAATACTGTTAGGACAGTGGTTTGGAGATCTAAGAATACAAAGGTTATTGGGGTAGAGAACTTGATGGTAGGGATAAGAGCAAAAGATGAAGTGATTGAAGGTGTTTGGAAAAGGAAAGTGCATGATTTCAAGAGTACAACAAGAGTAAAGAAAGAGAGCAGTCTAAGACATAATTGGTAAAGGTATGCAAGTGTGAAGAAGCAAGTTTGATACCACTCAATCCTCAAAGGGACTTGAGGTATTTTTCAGGCCGAATGTATGGTGCAAGAGTACCTAGTGATTTTATGCCTCCATGAGGAAATCTTGTAAAGTTTGAATCTTCATCATGATATGCTTGTAAAAAGGTCATTTCAAATGTATTTTAGTCACTACTAGGTTTCTAGGAGGTCCATTAAGTCAAATTGCAAAAAATTGTCTTTTTGTTGCACAAATGCAAAATGCAAAAATGAAGGAAGTTGAAGAGTCATCTTGTTAGGGAAGGTTGATAGTCTACTAAAGGTCAAGGGGCAGTTATCCTAACTGATATAACATATTTATAAGGATCTTGTGAAGGTGAGAAAAGCATTGGAACATTATATTTTGAAGAAGTTTTGTAATAAAATTACTTTGTTTTGCAATTCCAGTGTTTTCTTGGTGTTTTACAAGTACTATATGGATTGTACAACATTCCTAGGCTGTAATCTCAATTTTATTTCATAGTGTATGGTGTTAGCTTCCATTTTAAAGAGATTTGAGGAATTTTCATTAAGTTTAGAGGATTATAGAACATTTTTATAGTAAACTGTTTAAAACCCTCAAGTTAAGAGTTTTGAGAGTCTAAAGAGTGGTTTAACAACCATTCCACCAATGGAGGCTTTGTAAATCGGTGGAATGGGTTAGATTAGGTTACCTTTTAATGTGATTATGTTTGCAAATATAGGGGAAGTTAGGTTGAAAAGTTTAGATGTTGCCTCCATTGAACTTTTTGAGTTTTTGCCATAAAAGTGGTGGCTCCAAGTTTAAATTTGTCTTAGATTCATTCAAGAAGGTTGTAAATTAGTTCAAAAAGTTGTGTAGAAATTTTACAAGGTGTTTGAAGCATTGTACAAGTGGTATGAGGTTTGGGAAGCATAGATCCAATAAACCCCTATTTTACTTAGTCTAAATTTGGCTTACATAAGGGTTTGGTGGATTAGGGACTTTTTCAGGGGTTTCTATTGATAAAATTGGTTGTTTCCATTCATTTGTAACCTACATAGTGCATTGGGGTCAGATTTAATGTTTTGGGTGAAAATCTTCATGATGATGCTTTGATAAAATGACCTATTTGGAGCTTGTAGCAGTGGAGCAGCCATTTTTAAGTGTATATTTTCTAAAACAACTCCATCTAAGTTTCTGATATGTTAAATTATTCATTAATGGGTTCTTGAAAATGTATTTTTTCTTAGGAGATTCAATCAAATTTAGAAGATATACCTATTTTTGCTATTATGGAATACTACAAGCAATGGGTGTCTTGGGTGTGAACAATTGAAGAATGAAGGTATTAGTGTTCTTGGGTAGTTTAATCCTACATTTTTAATGATAATTAAATTGGACTAGGGTCTGGTAAGAGTTTGGAAACCTGATCTGGCATTTTGGTGTATTGATGGTCTTGTGGAATCAAGTTTCAATGAAGTGAATTTTGGTGAATGTTTAAGTGATCTTTTAAAAGTTGGTATTTAGGGTATTTAGAACCATTTAATTCAGTGATGCTTTGAATTAGAGTGCATTAGAACAAAGATGAGATTCATCATTCATCAATGCAACATCTCTAGAAGAGAGGGCATTGGAATGGAGAGGAGATTCATCATTCACAAAAGCATCATTTCTAGAAGAGAGTGCATTGGAATGAATAGAAGGTAGAGTAACATTAAGAAAGGTATCAATTATTTCATCCTCTTGCAACAAAATATCCTCCAACATAAGAAGAATTCCATGAGAAGTATCAAAGATACCGAGTGACATGGGTAAAGCCAAGTCACCATCACATGCATGAAATGGAACATCATTAACATTTTGAATATAATTAGATATCAAACTAATGAAAGAAGATATTAATTCATTTTGAAAATAGTAAGTTAAATATTATAAATAATGAATAAACAAGTTGGCTGATAATAGAACTAAGAAAAATCAAAAATCCAAATTTTTGAATTTTTTGGTATTTTCTATGTTCTAGTAATTTTCATTTTTGGAGGTATTCAAAGTAGAATTTGAGGTAAAAACTTGCGTCGGTCCCTAAAATTTGATAGCCAAAGGAATTTTATTTTAGGGACTAAACTAGTTCTCTTGGAGACCTTTCTAACGATGCAAACGGTTCTGAATTCTGAGCACCAAGTCAAAAGTTATGACCCTACCAAGTAGGGGTAAATAAATTCCTAGTTTTTTGAAAAATACCCTCTTCATGTCGGGTTCACCAAAATGTAGAGAATGGGGATTTTCTACTCATGTGTTCTCTTCATTCAGAGAGCCTCACGGGGTGAACTTCCCTAAACTACCTCAAGGAACATAGTGAAAGTTCTAGAATCAGAAAGAGCAGGTCATGAAGATTCTCTAAACAAACTAACAAGCTCTTGGCCAAAGGACGACAATACGGGATAAGGACGCGCTGACATCTTAGAGGTACATTGGCATCTCATATAAACCAAAAAGTGAGAATGTCACAAAAAATAGTTGAATGACTTCTAGCAATCAGATCGCTAAAAACTTACAAAATACGATAAAGTAACATAATGTAATAGAACTAAAATAAAGTAAGATAGAAATGATAAAGAGAATAAGAAATAGAAGATGCTCACAACAACCCAAGTAATGAAGCCTCTAGTATGTGAATATCTTTGATACCTGCATTCATAAGATTTGAAGAAAGTGTTGGGGCTATATAGGGGTTTTCCTTAGTCAAACCCCCATTTTGGTGTTCCCACTTCCATGGACAACCAAAAGATAAAGTAAGAAGTAAGCAAATGTGATGCGATAAAAGAAAACCTTGCTTGAGGAGGAGAACACGTATCACAAAATGTAGGTGATAAACACAATCCCCACTCGAGGAGGAGAACCCGTATCATGAAGTAGAGATGCAATAGATAGGGGATATGGAATCCCAGGATGCTTGCAAGCACAAGGAAAGGGAGATAGCTACAAGGCTTAAGGAAGCCAAAGAGGGAGACATGGATAGCTGCTAGAGCCAAGAGTGTTGCAAAGGGTGCTGTGAGAGCTTGAGAATGCTATTGAAAGCTATTGTAACAAGTAAGAGAGTTGTGAAAGCTTGAGAGAACAAGAGGGAGGAGAGAAAATGCAAGAGCAAGAGCTAGAGAGATCCAAAGAGATAAAATGAAGTGCAAAGATAGAATTTAAGGAAGGAAAAGAAGTTTCCTGAGCCATTACAAGGCATCTTGAGTCATTACCACCAACCAAAGGAGGTGACAAGTGGAAAACATGCTCGAAAGTGGTCATTTGAACATAGAAACATCACAGGACGCTAGCGCGATGCGAAGATTTTTGCACGACACACTAGTGTTTGGACACGTCATGTTATAAAATAACACGAAAAGGAAAAGCACAAGGTTCGATGCAAAGCTAGCACACGAGGGTAGCTACTAAAAAGGGGTGTTGAGCATCTTGAGAAGGAAAAAGGATGATGCAGGGGCTAGAATGAGCTTACACAAGATGCTAAGGGAGTGGACACTAAAGTGGATGCAAGAATGTATGTGAAATTGTGAAGGGTGCAATTTTACGCCATTATAGGATTGGGGCTTAGCTCATGGTAAAAGTTCAATAGAGAAGTCAAATTCCAGTTTCAGAGGTGACTCTGTGAGTTCATCAGGGAATACATCTCAGAACTCCTTGAGAATAGGCTAGTCATCTAGATACGGCTCATTTTTTTCATGGTTACTAATATGCACAACATAAATAGCACATCTCTTTCAATGAGCCTTTTTGAGTTGCATAACAGAGATTTGGCTAAGCTCTAAGAGTCCTTGCATCCCTCAAATCTTGGTTGGGTTCCCATAATCATCCTAACAACTAAATACCTTATCCTCATAGTTCACTACTAATGCTCAGTTAACCAATTTATTCCCAAAATTACATCATATGAACCTAAGGGTGCCACATACAAGTTGACCTGGGTTTGGAAGGTTGGAAGCTCTAAGTCATTACCAAAGAGACATGTATCTACCCCCTGCTCTGCTCAGTTTCCATATTGGACTGTCCATGATTTTTTCATGTATTCGGGTCTAATATGTATCTTGGATATTACTCTAGGATCTATGATACATTCAGTAGCTCTGATATCAATTAAAATAGAGATAGTTTGACTATAGAGCTTACCCATCAACTATATTGGTGAAGCTTCATACTCATCCTACTTTTTATCCACTACAACATGGATCTAATGATGCTAAGACTATTGATAGTTTCCTTCCCTTCATGACTTGACCGCTATGGACAATTTGAGGCGTGATTATTTCCTCCACAGTATAGCACCCATTGTGAGGCCCTTTACAACCTCCTGGCTTGTCCTCTTTGAAGCCCTTCTACTTTTGGTCATCTTTTCCTTTGTTATTATTTTCCTTATATCTATTTCCACCTTTACCATCTTCTCCTTTCTCCTGGACCACCTTCTCCCTAATTGACTTTCGCATTCCTGTGAACCTAATCCTTGCATGCCACTTAGACCTCATGTTCTATGTGATCCATACGAGCCTATTGCCTGTTCAAAAACTCTAGCATCTATTCCAGCCTCTTGTTTGGTCCATTTTCTAACCCACTACCATCTGTCTCTTGCTTGGTGGTCACCATTCTAGCTTACACCTGACCTGCATCACATTTCATGTCTATTGTAACTTAACACTGGGTTCTATGAGTAAAATTTCTTATTCACATAACTTTACATACACATGAATATATCACTCATTCATTCAAGATATACACATTCATGCACAATAAACATGTTTGGAGTTCTTCACTTGAACACACCAAAATAACACCTTGCTTTATTTATATTAAGTGTGGGGCAATAAACCCTTACTTACAAAAGCTTCTTGTTACATTAGTCAATTTTCTCATTCTCAGAGAGAGGACACTCCTCTGGGTCCTCGTTAGAATTTACATCAATTTTCTCATAAGAGGAGGGTTGAGCACACAAGCTCTCATTTTCCTCTTTAGTTAATAAGGGTGTGTTTGGTCCACACCCTAGAGGCCAATCTCCAATTGTAGAAAGCTTCTTAATCTTAGGAGTTCGCTTCGACTCCTCAATCTTCTTGCCTCTCTCCAACTTAAGTCAAGAGAGGGATCGAGCTAAAGTCTCTTTGTTGAGAATTTTTGGTTCCAGGAAGTGATCCCACAAGAATGGGTTACACTTTTTGGCCAAACTTGACATTGAAATCAACATTTTTCACCAGATCTTCACTTTCTTACACCTACAACAGCTAAACCATTAAGAATTTGAAGATAATCAAACTAGTGATTTGTGAGATTTTCTATGTAGATTCTAATTATATTTTAAAAATAAAAATAAAAAATGAATTGTGAATCCTTTTATCTAATTTTTAATAACTTATTTTTTCTACTGAACAACATTTTAAAAAGTGATGTTTACTTCAAACCCCATAACTTTTTTTATAGAAAGGATACAATTCTAATTTTTAAAGTACAAATTTTTCACACGAATATCTAGTGCATGGATATTTTTTCATAATTTTTTATTACATTTTTTTAAAATTAATTTTCCAAGTCAGAGTAATTATAATTTGGATAGAGGTGTACTTCGGACTGAATAACTTTTTTTGTAGGAATTTGAATTAACTTATTCTTTTTTTGTTGGAATCAATACCTAGTGTACATGCATTTTTTAATCCTTTTTCTCTATTTTTCTCTTTTTTATATATGTGTGAAACAAAGAACTTTATGTTCATTGAAAAACCTACATTTACAAAAAGTAAAAAATAAATATAATAATCAAATTAAATATATTTAAAATTATACTTTTTGGGAAGTTTATAATAAGGGCTATGTACTTACAAAACTTAAATTTTAAATGAATTCATTTGATCGCCCAAAAGGTAAATCAAAAATGGTATTTTATCAACATTTTGATAGTTGTAGAGGAGATTCCATTATAGGTATGGTTGAAAACTAACGAGGTTCTATCCAAGGGGGTTTGATCTAAGGGGGTTTGATCAAACCCTCTTTAATTAAAATCATTTAAATGGAACCTTTAAAGGCTTAAATCATTATATTTTCCAAAAATATGTGATTTCAGGAAAAAATTAGGATGTCCTAGAAAGTGTAACCCATTATTGTGGCAGCACCATGACATCAATATGTTGAGAACTTCCAATATGACTTCTTGTTTGAGGCCCTAACAGACTTCTCTTTCTTTCTTCCTAACCTAGACCTTCCCATACCTACATTCAATCGAGGTTCAACCAATTCTCAAGACAACTCAATTTGGTCAAGGGTCAACTATCCCCTATTCTTGGCTATTGTGGACTCAAAAGGCCTAGAGTTGAACCTAGCTCTAATACCAAATGTAATAACCCATTCTAATTATTACTTAATTATATTATTGAAAATGACATTATGAATATTTAATTTTAAAAAGACATAACTAAGAAAATATTTTAAATCATAGCAACACATGTCTAATTAAAATAAGAGTCATAATAATATGTATTCATTTCCAAATGTCAATTACAATATTGAAGTTGAATTGGCTCATTGGGCCACAAGGTCAATACAATATACAATTTTACATCAAGGTTACATCATAGTCCATGATAATCATGAAATCATCCAAGGTTTCCTCTCGATGCTCACCTCCAATGGTGGAAGAGAACATGGTTGAAGTGCTTTACTGCCCAACCATGAAGCTTACGCTTCCCCAAAATTCTTCCAACTTGAAGAATACCCAACCCTACATGGAAAGTTTAGCAAGAGAGCAATCTGCAAGGTGGAATTTGGTATGTTCCCATACATCAACATGCATCTCTATCTATGATTAGAAAAATGCAAGATCTATGCTAGGAATGGCAGAGAGTGTTATCACAAAGTCCATACATACATAATGGGCTAATTGCTTGGCCAAGCATTAAAATTTAGTTGCAACAACAAAAGATAGGTTTTGGACAAAGCAAAAATCTATACTCTCTAAACTCCATTTTGGCACCCATCTTAGAAGGTAACTTTCAACAACATAGTTTATACCTTAGAAACTATCTACCCTCTAGCAGCATCTACCTTGAGGTGCTCTAGTGTTCTTAGGTGTTGTTCTACTCAATAAAGAGAATATTCTTTACACCCATATCTAGGGAAAGTAACTCAATCTACTTATTTACTCAACTTAATAAAAATCAGTTTAACGATTGAAATGGAATTGATCTAAACATTGTCCATTCATTTCAAACACATGTCACATGATTACATTCAACGTAACTCAATATTCATTTAAGAATAAATTAAATAAGTAACAAAAGAAGGTATGTCACAAGTATGTGTATGTACATAGATGAAGGTATATGTGCATACACATATATGTGTCAACTTAAGTTAATATATTTGTACATACATTCTAAAATGAAAACCATTATAACAAATTCCTTTCATTCAAAATAATGCTATAGATTGTCATATTATCTGGCAGTAATACAAGATGTAAATTTTCCCTTTTTAAGAAATAAGAACAAATTTGTTTGAATAGTTTCCATACACTGATGTGCTATTTGTAACATAGTAATGTTGTTTGTATCAAAACAACTATTGTTTGTAGAAAAATAATGCTATTTGTATCAAAACAAATATTTTTCTTAGCAAAACAATGTTGTTTGTATCAAAATAAATATTGTTTGTAGCAAAATAATGTTGTTTGTATCAAACAAATACTGTCGTAGAAAAAAAATATTGTTTGTATCAAAGAAAATACTATTTGTAGCAAAAAATTGATGTTCATATAAAAAAAAAAACTATTTCTAGCAAAAAAATGATGTTCATATCAAAATAATTATTGTTTGTAGTAAAACAATGTTGTTTATATCAAAATAATGTTGTTTGTAGAAATTTACAAAATACTGTGTCAATATGTGTCATTAACAATTTTAAGATATATGGTTTATCATGTGAACAATCAATGTTCTATTGTTTTGGATGTGCAATTAATTAAACAATACTAGTGTCCTTTTTGTGCAAACAAGAGAATTGAATGACATGCTAGTAATTTCCAATCACATACAAGTTGGAATAGTTATATTACTGTTTTAGGTTAGAGGAGACCTGAGTTTTGAAGGTTGACTACTATAGATTTAAATTCAAGCTACTGTCATTCTAAGAACAACTAATAGTCAAATGACTATTTGGTTTTATTACCAGTGTTACCATTGGTTGATCCCTGAAGAAAGGCCAATTATTGGCTTACAAAGTTTGACAATCAATTAAAGAAACATACTCATAGTAATTGTTCTAAGAACATTATGTTCATGAAATTGGGTTGGTGAAATTGACATATGCAAGCATCACATGTATGCAAGGAAAATTTAGATCGTTCTATTGAACGATTAAATTCATGTACAAATGGTATACTATGATTGATCTTAAGTATCGATGCCCACGTAACATTATGGAAAGATGTATTTGTTCCTCCATTGCTCGAGGAGAATGAGACAACATGCTTAAATATTAGCCATGAAACAATAATTTTGGTTATCAGAAATCATTTGATTAACCATGAAATGGTTAATAACTGACATGCATAACATATCAATTTGAGGTGATAACAATAATTCATACAAGGTATAACTAGGTTTGGCCTTCATACCAATAGAAGAAAATGCAAAGTTATGGTGCATGCATAGGTAGACCAATGATGCCTTTTCTACATAAGTCAAGAAATAATTGATTCTAACTCAAAAAACTTGGTACTAACAAAATGCAAATTGCAGTAAATGGGTATCTTATGTTTTTCCAACAAGGTCGAATGAAATCGACATAAAGGAAATAAAAATGAAGGTTTTTGAATAGCTTGCACTAAAAAATCATCCATAATCAGCAACAAAACAATGATTATTACCTCTATTCATGGCTTTTCTCGGCTCTTTCCTTCTTTTCCCCAATGAGTCGATGCACTGGCTTGCCTTTTTCTTGATTTTCTATTGCCACACTCGACCCCTACCAATTTCTTCCCCAATATTCTTGTGTTACCAAAATGGAAAATGTGTGTTTCCCTTACCTATTCACAGCATCATGGGGCCATTTATTTCATAATTGACATTAATTTGGCCACCCCACTATTCAAATTTGAATATCTTTCCTTAATTCAAATGCAGGCCACAAGTTCATAAGATCTTTCTCATGATATTATTTGAATTCAACCAATATGATTGTGATAATTTTTTATTCCATATTTGCAGTCATTGTACTCATCTCATCCAAGGATAATCAGTTGCTTGATTAAAGTCCCTACAAGTGTTATTACTCATAAAATAAATGAACATAAAACATGCATAAACTCACATATGAACTTGATGCATTACAAACATGAATCTTGACTAATAATAAGTGTTGTAAAATCTACTAATTCTACTCTTGACTACTTTTTAGGATGCTCAATTGATATTCAATCTCACCATCCTCGATGCAAAGATCATCCTCAAGGAAAACCCTATCCAATGTCTCTTTTCCAATGTTTGTGTCATAAATAACCCTAGAATCATGGATCGGGATCCTTGGGATCCTTTAAACATCTTCCAATGTGATCATTGCCTCTCCAATAGGAAGGATGAAATCCTATCACTCATTGTTCCATCTCTCAATGAGGTTTTTCATCATCACCCTATGAACCTTGGTCTTTGGAATGTATGTGATATGCCATAATCCTACAACTGCTAGAAATGCACAATATAGCTCTCCAATTCTATCACTCTGCTACAGTGTAATAGGATACCACTCCATAGACATAATTAGATCTAGCACAACTTGCAAAAAATAGCACACACAATGCCAATCTATCAAAAATTAGGAAAGAACCAATGTCAGTTAACTTTGTCATCAAATGTGCCAAATTAGATGTGAACCTACCCTAATTATATATGACTCACTTTTTCAAATGGGCCATTTCACCTTCAAATGCACCATTTTTCATTTCAAATGCAACATATCGGGTTTCAATAACACTATTTTTCCCTTTGGAACATTTGATATCCTTCCTTTAGCTAGAATTTATGACCCCTCCACTAATGCCTAAGGACCTAAGGGTTAGATACATACCACCTAGGATGCTTTGATTAGTTAGTGGTGTTAAAAAACTCTTTGTACTAAGTGTAATGCTCCCAAAATCCTTGTCATTTCTATAGCTACTCCACACTTTGGACTCACAAAGGGCTCTCAAACTCTCAAAGATAGAAGATGCAAATGAATTGAAAATGAGCTCCTAGGGCCTATATATAGGAATAGAACCCTAAATTTCTCCCATCCCACCCATACTCAATCCATTTTCCTAATACCCTATCTCCCTTGGCTTGTTCATTAGCCAACCTAAGCCCATTTTTCACCCTCATCTTCACTAAACCTATCCCATTTATCTAGCGTGAAATCGACTCAAAATTCATTTTTTCTAGCTGGTCTCTCAAGGGGGCACCCTACCATCCAAACTTCATCCATTGGTCTACTAGGGCACACTATAGCACATCATCACCTAATTTTTTTTATACCAGTAGCATGTCTTTGAAATAATGCAACAAGGGACATTATCTCAAAGAGGGGCAAAATGTAGACACCTAAAAATGTCTAACACATTCTTCTAAATTCATCATTTCCTGTCATCATCACTAATCAACCTATTCATCACTATTGATTAAATAATTTTTAATTTTTTAATTATTTATCCAATTTTCCTCATCCACATTAATTAAATAATTTCTAATTATTTAATTATTTCCAATTATTCTTCCATCTCCAATAATTAAATATTTTTAATTGTTTATTTAAATCTTGCATTGTCCTTTATCCACATAATTAAATAATTAATTAAAATCATGCATTCTTCTCATCCAACATAATTAAAGCATTTTAATTATTTAATTATCTAATTATTCTTCTAAAATTAAATAAATTATTTAATTTGACTTTGCACATTCCTATAAAATAAATAAAATCATTATTTTATTTATTTCCTAAAATATTAATTATATATTTATTCTTCCAACTCTAAATTTAGTGAGTTGACTGAAAAGCAACCTCAATTCGCTCTAACTCACTCCACTTCATCCCCTCATGCAGTCAGTCATTTGATCCATACAATCGCTTAACTTCTCATCACAACCCTTCATCCTACCACATGTGAGGTGCACGTTTCTCATGATCTCTTAACTATCCCCATCCATCAATCTCAACTCACATCTTACATCATTGATCTAATATCTCTAAAAGCTACAAAACACCCATCATTTAGTCTTTCAATCTCTCCTCAAATTTTCATCTAAAGTATACTCAATTTTATGTCACTTTTGGTAACAAGGCTATGCTAAGTATTTGAACAATCCATATACTATTCAAATAGCATAAATTTACATCTTACAATGGAGTAAGGATAGGAATTTTTGGTGGAGGTAAAGTAGTTAGATTGATTTACATTATTTTCTTTCATGTTTTTATCGTGCACATGCTTCATTGAGATTAGGCATTTTGATCTTTGAATTGGTTTTTGATATTGCAATCATTCCCTTTGTTGAATTCATTGATCTTGATTTACCTATTCATAGTATTCATGATTTCTACTCTATGCTTTTAGCTAGAGAGTATGAGTATTTTTTAGCTATTACAAGCATTAATTGTTAGGAATAAGATTTTAGAAAATATTATTTTCTTGTGTACAAAATTGCTAATAATACTTGTGCCCTTTCTTGAGAACTAAAAATATAGATAACTTTTCCATTTTGTTTTCATTATATACCCAGAACTTGGATATTTAACATGTGTATATAATAAAAACCTAAAGGAAATTTCCTTAGGTTCTAGGATTTAGTTTGATTTTAGTTACAAGGGAGCTTTCCATTTCTAATTTGAAGAAATATTTTACCTTACACACTTTCCATTTTGTGTATTCCTATCTAAGAGACAAGTTAAAATGCTAACAGTTCAACCATTTAAAAATGATTGTGAGGTAATAAAAAATATCCTTACAAAATTTAATGATATTGTGTTGTAAAGGAAAATAACCTTTTCCTAAGCTTAATCTAGACAAATTGAATAAATATATGTAATCAAATACAATTAACTTAGATTAAATAAGTAGCAAATCAAGATAGTTATAATTGTTATTTAGGAAATTATGTGACAAATATTTATAAATAGCTCTAGGAACAATACAATTGGATATATCTAATGTGGCACTCACTTCAATGATTTGGTACATAAAAATAGATGCTTAGGACATGTTCTCTATCTAGATTTTTGTTTAGTGTTGTGAGTATTTCTTGGTCAAATATGTGGATTGATGTGGTTTCCATGATCATAGATCTTTCTTGTTGGCAACACATTTGATCTTGTTGGTTGTGCACTTATGCTTTGTGGTTTTCCTAATTCTCTACTTTGCATTAAATTCTATGTACTATTAGTGTTTAGAAACACCTAGGGGATATCACTGGATCACAAGAATTATTTTCTCCTAGGAAGACCCCCTTGATAAGATTGACTTTTAATCTAGGAAATGATCAATAAGCAACAAACAAGAATGAAGATGTCCTAGTATGATTTTTGCATATTATAATTCATTTTAGTGATGCAATTGAAGTGTTCCTAGGATACTTTCTCTTTTAATGCAAATGATACTTAATAATGATCGTGGTTGAGAAATGAATACAATCAAATGTCTAAATACAGGTACATAATAGTAATCAAATGAAATGTTTACCAATTCAACTCATGACAAGAATAAAATGAGACAAAGTTGGCCAAATTTTGAATTTGAATTTTGAAATCTTAGGAGCCAAATCCATGGTTGTGGTATTAATCCAAGACACCGTTGCAATAATAACTAGACAAGGAATGAACATTCAAACATGGAAGATGTAGTAAATGTCAAGTGTATTGTAAATTTATTCAAGACATATGAAAATATGTATAAATAAGTGAAAGATTAAAAAAAACTCAGCTTTACACAAAATTAGATTATTTTTCAATATATAATTTACATTAAAAAAAAAATCAAAATAAACTCAAAACTATATTAAAATTACTCTAAATATACAAATTTTCCATTATAAACATACATATTAATATTTTAAAATTTTAAATGTACTACTATTTTTAATCATGTCTTTACAAATCATTTTTAAAAGTATAATAAACTTTCTACCCTATAGACTCTCTTCATATTTAAGGTTATAATTTAATAGGTAGATTGATACCTATTAACCAAAAGTTCACGGGTCTCTAAATCATTGCATTAAATATTATTTACTTCCTTTTCTCCTTAGAAGCCATGCGACCAAAAAAGTGCCTTGCACACCACTTCCCTGACTTCATTTTGATTTATTTTCAAGTTTGATACCTTAAATTTTGTGTTTTTGGAATTTTTTTAATGATTTTATATTATTATTTTTAAGCGTTTTTATTATTTTAATTTTTTAATTTATTAATATTTATTATATTTTATTTTAAAAATATTATTATTTTTATTTTTATTTAATTTAATTTTTGTTACGATAAGTAAAAGTAAATTTTTGAAAGGATTCAATTTTTTTTATAATAGAATATAATAAACAAGAATGTTCTAAAAGAAAATATATAAGAAATTGAGTTTTATGAGAGATGGAGGTCAACAACTACAAATAACAACAAACAATTTGAAAGATGTGGACAAGGAACACACACAACAACAACAATGAACTAGAAAGATGGCATGCCCTTTAATCCACTAACAACATCTCACTCTTCACAAAGAAACTGTAGGTGGTCCTTTAAGACCTCATTATGTATATCTACAACCTCATCTTTTTGTAGCTCTTAGGATCTTGTCCTTTTACTAGGAATCCCAACTTCAACTAGCTTCCTCATCTTCAAGATACTTTCATGGAGCATTGAGATGATGGCAGTCAAATTCTTAATGGTAGACCTTCTTAATTAGATCATTTTGTTCAAGGAAGACAACATAGCATCATGTTTTTATTCCACGTGTATCATCCTATCCATAAGTTTAGTTATTATCTATATTAATTCGTCTTTATATTTTTCTTTTATTTTTAAATATTTATAATTATATCAATGCATAATCTATAGTGGTAGTAGGGGAGAAGCATCTAATGTTGTGACAATGAAAAAAAAATTTATTTAAAGTAAACATTTATTAGTCAAGAAGCATAACTATTGGTGTGAATAAATGTCTTGTAGCTAGTTATTTCACTCGCTAGGGACTTAGGGGACATATTCACATGTTAAGTTTACTTAGGTTCTAAGATTCTTTCTAGAAGGTGCTAGTTGTCAGTAGTTGTTATCTTATCTTTTGACTTGTAACACATGTGACCTAGGTAGTTGTGATAAGTTGTCTCATGTCATAAGATTAAGACACTTGTCATAATTTTATGACATCTTAGGTATCACCTTGGCTATATAACCAAGGGTCTCTCTCACATTGTACATTTGATTCTTTTTGCATTCATTGATAAGAATATAATTTATTCTTGTCATATTGATCTTCTGAGTATTTTGTACTTTCCATACCTGCCTTTAGATCTTGGGTGGCTATCTCCAAGCCAAATCTTATAATAACTACAGTGGGAGCAAGGGGTGATGTGTAATGACGTGATCATATTAACAAATTATTATTAAAGAGACAACATACAAAAATAATAAAATTATAAACCAATTAAAATGTATGGTCCACATAGAAAAGTTTAATGGTTTTACAAAATTATTATATTTGTGTCCATAGTTACTTTCATTTAAATGAATATAATATTTCTTTAATAAAACAACTAGTAAGTAAAGTAATAAATAGCTATGCACTTTAGTAAATAAAATAATAGATAATGATCTTAAAATATGTGTAAATAATTTATTTAAAATTTAATTTTAAAAAATTTAGAAACATAAAATAATTAGTAAAACTTTAAATTTTTTAAATATATTGTAAGTGTTTCATAGATAAAATATTTGCATATTATAAATATATAATATTTGCTATACTTTTCAAAATATAATTAAAGTATCATTTTTTTTTGGTTAATATTTAGTTTAAGTTAAAGGTTTGGGAAATATTGAAGTGATTTTTAGTAGATTCAAGATTGAGGTAAAAAGGGGATAGTAGGAATAAAATTATGTTCAAAGGAAAGGTAGGTTATAATTTATAAATAAAATTAAAAAATTGTGTGTTCATGTATATATATAATAATAAATAAAATAAAATAGTTCTCTTTATTTAGAGAGATCATTTTAATATTTTTTCACTAATTTTTAAAATATTAAGACTCCAAAATTATATATATGTGTGTCCACAAATGAAAATATTACAAAGTAAATTATAAATAAACAAAAAAAAATTATCAAATAATGATGGTGGCTAAAAGTAAAATTAATAAGTAATTATTAAATAAAAATAAAATGTTATGTTTCATGTACTTTTGTAGTATTTACAAAATGTATTAAATTAAAATAAAACAACTCTTGCATAAATAAAATTGTTATGTGTCTTTTCTTTAATCTATTTACTTATCTATTTGTGTATTTCTAGTAGTTTAAATAGATATTAACATTACATATTCATATAAAAAAAAATATTAATTACATTTATAAAACAAATATAGAGATCAATTTGGAGATGCCTATCTAATTTTTACAAAAGAAAAACTATTTAAAGCCAACTTAGATTTTTTATATATAAAGACACCAAACTTTTAAAATATATTAATACCCACACATGAAACTATGATAAAGTTATATAAGTGTTAACATTTACTACATTTTTAGAGTAAATGCAAAACAAAAGAATATGATAAATAATAAATGATGACTTCTCAAAAGTAGAATTAAAAGTTAACTATAAATATAAAATTGATATACCCTTTCAAAACAAAATAAAACAAGTGTGTTATGAAAAATAACTCTTTTAAGTAAAAATAAAAATAAAGTAAATAATGTGTGCATGAATTTTATGCTTGAAATGAACAACTTAAATACTAAATTAAGTTATAAAAAAATCAAACAAACACTCAAATTAGGCTATAAGAAATCTAAACAAAGCATAAAATATTTTAAATTAATCTATGCCTAGACTCCTTGTTGCACTTGAAAGTGAATTTTCCCAATGATATTTGATATGTGTACTCAACTTGACAACATAACATTGCATTCCAAAGTGTTGTTCATAAAATGGATTGGGTTGGGATTAGATTTATAGATTTTTGGAGGGATCAATGGCTAGGATTGATTGGGAAGATTAATGGCCAAGATGGTTTGAGACCTCCCACAGACGAAATATTTGAAAAGTGTCAAATGGTAGTTGGATGAGAGAAGGGGTTCCAAGATAAGATTAGTGGAGGATGAATGGTGGATATGTTGCATGGGATGGAAAGGGGTTACTTGGAGGTACCTTGGAAGGTTCCTTATAAAGATGGTTTTTGTCACCACCTTATTCATTAGGTTCCAAGGGGTACAAAGGGGAATTTAAAATTCTCATTCATGAAATAAGGGTGGATTGGGGGTATGGACAAGGACTTGACCCATGTGACATAATACAAAGGTCATGTCACATGTACAAAGTATTATGTGTTGTATACAAAAAGGTCATGTCTTTGTACACATGTTGGGATGTGCATGATTTGAGGGGGGCTTGACTAGGATTAGATTGTGCAAGTGGGGGACTAAATGGATTAAGTGTTGGCATATAGTTGTCATTGATGTCAAACTGCAAATCAGGCAAAGGAGTTTGTTTGCAAGATGATAGAAGATGGAGGAGAGAGTACTGGATCTAATGGCGAATTGAGCAGAAAATTTGATATGTATTTTTTGAAAGCATTGCAGTTATGTGTTCTATAGGTAGAGAGAGTAAAGGATGTGCCTAGAAATGTATTCTTTCTACTCTTGGGTGTTTTAGGGTTTATCAATTAAACCCTAGGTTATTTGCAATCATGGCGCCATGAACAAATCTTCTTTTTTCACGTTGACTGTCAACAATAGGTTATTGGTTACTTATGTGATAACTTAAGAAATCCATCTCGTAGAGGTGGGTATGTGCAAGATCATGATGGGCCAAAAAGTGGCAATATGATGGGTATGTATAGGGTATGTGGCTGACGACTTTTTTTTACCCAAAATTGATGAAATGAAAAAGGGGTTTTAAAGGAGATTCTCAGCTTTCCACCAATATAAATTATGATTTACTTTGAATTTAATAAATAAATATTATTCATTTTCTATTTGAATTATGACTAAAGTCTCGATTGATAGGTTGATTCAAAAACATCTATAGCCTTCAAACGGTATCACATTTTTTGAATCCAAAACATGTGTCACATTATATGCTTCACATACTATAGGATTAAAAAAAAAAATGAAATTCATGAAGTTTTGACCAAGTTAAGGTGGTCAGACATACGCGTTTTTTATATTTATGAAAAGTTGTAATAAAAAATTCATAATTAATTATTTACTTTTAAAAAAATTACAAAAAAATATGCATCACATTGGGACATGAGTCCTCTAGTTATATCTAAAATCTTATAAAAAAATATTATCATTTTATTGTGGTTAGGGTAGTCAGATAGACACCTACCTCTTATTTTTTCCCTGAAATTTAAGTGCTACTGCATTGAAATTTCAAATTTTCACCAAATAGATTTTTTTTAAAAATAAACCTAGTATTTTAGAAACTACATTCAATTTTCTACAAATTCTATTCTTACATATTTTTGAAATAATATAGATAACTTATTCAAATTTTTTCGTCAAGTTTCCTAACTCTGATTTTTCTGAATTTTATCGCCATTTAAGGGCCTATTTTTTCCATGATGATCCTACACATACCTAGGTGACCGACCCCATCATCTAGGTTGACAGTGTTCTTAAGGTGTATCAACGTAACAGTGTGTGATCAGAGAGAGAATGGGAGGTGTCTCTTCGTCATCCTAATATCTATTTGTCGCCATGTCGCAGGTTTTTCAAAAGTTCGCAACCTCACACAAAGAGGTTCCTAAGTTCAAATTTCTGGTGACTTCATGATGGAACACTCATCGGTGTGGCAGGCTAGCTTCAATGGGACTGGAAAAGGCATCCCAGTGATGGAGCGATGGTGTATGGGATTCGAAGATACTGACATGGAAGGTGATGATGCAATCACGTGGCATGACAATGCAGACACAAAGATGACAGGTGGAGTATGGAAGATTCCTCGACAAGAGTGAATGTCATCGGTGGGACCTAAGATCTTGTCCCCTAGATGCAGCGATGAGAAGGTAGCATTTAGTGTGGGACCTAATCATAATGACATGGGTGACTGTGATTATGATGCAGAATCATGGCGATGAAGTGGATTAGTGACATCATCAATGGTCTTCATCAATGTGACTAAGTCATATCAGCGAGAGTGTCATGATTGTCTCCCCAATATAGCGATGGCTATATCTTTGGCAAGACTATATGTCATTTCCAAGACCTTGAAGAAGGTCCCTCCGACAAGGTGATGGAAGAATGGACACCGACAGTGGGACCTAGCTAGGTGAGATGACGTGCGTCGAGGGTACAAATAGAGATTGAATGATAGGATGACACATGGTAGAAAGCGACAAGTGAAACATGACATGTGGTGACACGATGGAATGGGGACCATACAACAAAAAAGCTTTATTGGTAGGATTGGGGATGGCATTCCCTCGACAGAGCGATGAGGTGCTATGTGTGATCTGATTGGATGATAGCAACAATGGATTGTGACTAAATAGTACATGTGGTGATCAATGATTGCTTGATATGTCATTTCACACTGGTGTTGTGAATGAGGTGGAAACAAAATGGAAGTTTGTTGGCATGTGAGTCCATATGATCCATAAGGTGGGAACTATGGACATCGAGAGACTGAAATATGCGTCCCCCCGATGGAGTGATATGTTAGATCATCTGTCAGAGGAGATCAATGATGGAGATTTGAAGATTGTATATCAAATGGTTATGATTTAAAGACATAACAATACTACATGAGGATCATAGGATCAAGGAATGAAAGGAGAAGATCAACGGTTAGAATTTTAAAGCAATGATCTCAAACAACTAAGTCTGTGTGAATAGGGTTTTAACTGGAAACCAACACAGAGTAGAGAGTTAATTGGTCCAACTATACCCAATGACCAATTGAATGAAGATTTGATCTTGTAGGTGGTGAAACAGATTGTAGATGTGATTGAGATCAAAATTAGATTGAAGGATCAAAAGAGAGCATTAAATGCACAATCAAATTTTAAGATTCAAAAGGGAGAACAAAGGAAAATTATTTGCTATTGAATTTAATGTTGTATAGTTCGATGTAGGGTATGGTGATATCTGATAAACCTTATCAGATATCTTAATGATGGTGTGTGGCTCGATGAAATGGCAACTTGCTGGTGAAGCTAACGAGTAAGGGAAACCCTAACATGATGCTAGGGTTGATCTAGACGATGAAGTGGATCCCAACGTAGTAATTGCACATTGGTGAAAAAGAAAGACAATTAGGGCATTTTCTGCGAATTGAAGTGTGTTGTAGAAGGAGAGGAAGAAGACTGTAATTGCACTGTGTGTTGAAAAGAGAGAAGTACAACTGAGAATATTGTAAAGCAAAAAGTGAAAAATAGAGTAGAGAGTGCAGAGTAGAGAAATGGAGTAGAACATAAGCATGTGTTGTTGAGAGTGCAGCTACAACAATAGAGTGTAAGTTGCAATAAGTGCAACATTGTATTGGATGTATTGATGTATCTCAGGTTTATGAAGAACCACTTATATGCACATTAGAACCTATAATTCTATAAGAGGTTGTAGCCTCCATTTGCACTGAGTTGTAGCTCAGATAAGGGTGTTGTAGGATCCTTGAAGTTGTTGCTTCTAAATAGGGATTTGAAGCTTCCTTGGGGTTGTAGCCCTTAAAACTTGTAACTAAACTTGGATGCTTGTGAGGTTAGATTAGGACAATAGATCCTAGTAGCATTTCTCACTATGCTTTTTCCCATCTTGGGTTTTCCACGTATATTTGGTGTTATGAGTTGTTTCTTTATGTGCATGTGATTGTTATATTGGTTTATATCTTGATTTGCACATTTGGATTATAAGATTAAATCTACTAATAGGATTTCAAGTCTAAAAGTTTTTATAACTGTTGATTCACCTCCCTCTCAGTAGTTTGTTGTGTTCTATCAATTGGTATCAAAGCGTTAGGTTCCCTAGGAGAAGCTTAATCAGCTCAGGTAGATCTTGGATAAGCAAACACAATGGCATGTCAAGGAGGTTCAAGAAATCCACCTAGATTTGATGGAACAAACTATGCTAAATGGAGCTCTTTGATGAAAGGATACTTAGGCTCACTTGGACTTGATGTTTGGATGTTAGTTAAGACCAAATATGTTCCTCCTACTGCTCCTCCTATTGATGTTGTAGTGAAGAAGGACTATGAGAATACTAAGAAAGCTTGGTTCGCCATTATGAACAACTTGTCTGATTTTGTGCATAGCAAGGTTATGCATTGTGAAACTGCTTATGATGTTTGGGAAAAATTGAATAAGATCTATGAAGGAGATTCCAAGGTGAAGCTGGAAAAACTACAAATATTGAGAGCTAAATTTGAAAGCTTGAAGATG